>OZ022256.1:41585889-42141293 GCA_963978905.1 Trichostrongylus colubriformis
TCGCGATTGGTCGGACTTCCATATCTTGTCGAAGAAAACAGGCTATACGAATGTATAATCCGAGTGCCAGTATTGTAAAAGCAGCCGTAGAAACCGGGCAAATCGTCGCCCACCGGATAAGCCAGCTGCAGGGAAATATTTCTGCGGCACAGGTGCACTTATTCTCTTATTACATATCACATCATTAGCTCACCAAGCTCTGAAAGATGGTCTGGTGGACGACGACGTGAGTGGTTTCTATGGCTGCTTCTACAATACTGGCACTTAGATTATACCTTTGTATAGCCTGTGCTCTTCAACAAGATTCGGAAGCTTGACCAATCGCGTCAGGAGCAGTGCCATTATCATTTTGCACTTCCTTCATAAGTACCACTTTTCGACTCAAATGAATGCCCACGCTTAAAATCTCTATCCAAACACGTTAACGTAAATGACGCCCAAGCATCATGCTCGCCTTGGACTAAAAAAGCTGCAATCATTCATATGCAACGTGGCGTAGCTGGAAAATTCGGCATATGATTAAATTGAGATTGACTTATGGATTCAAAATGAAGGCTTTGTCGCCGTATTACAGTGTTCCAATATTTTTCCAGCCGTCACATTATGATGTGTGCATGGGCTTAGAAGGCAATAAAATGGAGACGGAAGCTGCGCAGCGTGTTCTCATAATCACTACATCCCGAGTGCAGCCCACCCCTTCAGTGAACACTTTAAGCATGTTTTATAAATTCCAGAAATACTCTCCTTCCAGGTAGCACAGCAATTCCAGAAGAACCATTCCCTTTGAAGGGCAAAGTCATGATAAAATTGCACCGGATGATAGGAAAATGATGGCAGGACTAGCGAATATATTCCGAGTGTTATTGCATAAGAGTTCTCAATCCAGTTACAAGCTGCAATCGTAGCTGCAGCTTGTAACTGGATCTTATTTGAGTCTGCAAAGGTAACATTCATCCCATTACAGGATGAGAGCAATATTGCTCCTCTTACTCCTGGTCGTGGCAACCAATGGATTTCTTGGATTTGGAGGCGTCATGGAGAAGGCTAAGGGACTTTTGTCTGGAGCAAAAAACGTCGGTCAAAAAATTAAGAATGCAACGATCGTGAGCTTTAAAAAGGTTGTCCTCATTCACTACCAACTATCGACTTTATAACTTTCTCCCTCTTGAATTTCACGTTTCAATTTGCTGAATTTGGAATAATCATACTTTTTGTCTTTTTTTGAAATTGCCTCTTTATTTTTCCACACAATTTCAGTTCTTCAATAATACGGCTTTCCTCAAAGTCCGTAACAAGCTCGGGAGTATGAAGGATAAAATAGTGAAGGCGTTGAAGGTCACACCACAGCGTTTGAAGGCAATCATGAAAAAACTCAAGGTGATAGTGATCAGCTACCAAAAAGGTTTCTTTGCTTAAAACACATGGGTCACATATGAGGAAACGGTCTCGGAACGTGAACGATCATGTTCATTTCATGGTTCGCACGGAGATGTGCTGTGTGCATGTGTAGCAGAAGACAGTAATTGTATTTTACAGAACGTGCGGTTCTTCAAGAGGGATCATGTTAAACAAACGGGAGACACCATTAACGAAGTCAATAATAACAGCGGCATTGTTGAAGATCTCTATCAAGGCGACATGGTTCTATCGGAGTACGTGTAGGATAGTAAACTGCAAAAATTTTGCATTACACGGAATATCGTTAAAGGGAGCAAGCAGATGAGATCGTGGAGGATATAGAGGAAGTGGCTGCTGAAGTTGAAGGAACACCAAATCGTACAAAACGTCAAGCATTCAAGGACCACAGGTATCCAAACACGATATGGGCAAATGGAGTGAACTACTACTTCCATTCTTTCGCCAGTAAGCACAGGAGTTCGATTTTGATCTACAGGATTCATTGCACCGTGATAATTGCTATCAATCTGCAGGCAGGAAGATGCGAAGTGTGTTTGTGAAAGCAGCAAAACTGTGGGAAAAGGATACCTGCATCAATTTCGCAGAAAACCGAATGGGTGAGAATTAGTATACGTCAGCGTGCAAGCATGACTGTTCTCCTTCTCGAATTCTTCTCATGATCGGACAAAGTAATTGATAAGCGTATCTGACCCACTCAACTTAGCAAAAACTTCACATTTGAACAATAAGCAATATCTACATTTTATCGTTTCAGCAACGGACCGAATAATGGTGTTTCCGGAGCAAGGATGTTGGTCATATGTGGGAAGGCTGGGTAAAGAACAGAAGCTATCGCTGGGTAGAGGTTGTGATTCAATTGGCACTGCGGCGCACGAGCTTGGTCACGCTCTTGGATTCCACCACGAACAATCCCGATATGATCGTGACGAACACATCATGCTGCTCAAGCATAATATCAAGGTAAGCGTATGTAGCTTGGAAAAACTCCGAAGAAACAGCAATCAGTCTTTGACGCTCAGGTTCGATAACATTGTATGTAGTGGTTATGTAAGTTGCACCACTGTTCGCAAGCTCGATAGCATAGTCTTCAGTGAAAATAGAGGTACTGCATGTAGTGCGGCGATGTAGAAAACAGTGCTGGAAACTCGAAAAACAGAAGACATTGTTTCATCCCATTGCATAGTTGTTTTCCTGCATACTATACCAGCTACGTACCGATTGTAGCAATGCGAATCGGTGAGAAGTGGCAATCATAAGCAGTGCATGAAGATCTCTGTTAAAGGATTCAATCCACAAGCATTTGCCGACCAATAGATGTTTTTGTGGAAGCTTATAACATATCGCGAGCTAGCTACACAACACTCTCTTTTCCTTCTACCAATCACCTTTTTTACAGAGAGTAAATTTCGTTCCACTGAGCACCCAAACCCGATCTGAAATTGCTCGACCGTTTCGGTCCGTTCGCTAAAGTAGCCATATTTCCAGCAGAATACTTCGTAAAAATTGTGGTTTACAATGGGTTGAAGAGTTGTCAAGGAAATCGCCAGTCTCAAACTGAATATAGCAGTGAACTTCCATTTATATGTAGTCATAAAAGGAAACCCGTACAACAGTGAGCGATGACTTACCAGTTATTTTTTATGCGGACTGGCTGGATCAGTTCAATAAAGAGACACCACAGAGAAACGACAACTATGGTATGAAGTACGACTTCGGTAGCATTTTGCACTATGGCGCAAATAGGTGTGTTTACATACAAGATGTATGGTTTCACATCTCAGATTTTCATTTATCATGAGTATAATATTATGTTCCTTACCTTTGTTTCAAAAGTATTCAAAGTTTACTATCAGTGCATCTTACAATGGGAAGCCGACAATGGTACCCAACGACGTCTCCTATCAACAAACTCTCGGATCTCCATTCATTTCATTCATCGACCTTTCCATGCTCAACGAACACTACAAATGCAAAGGTTTGATGAGCTACTCTCAGCAGGCACCACGAAATTTATTCGTCCGCAAAGAGCTCGTTCTTACTTCCATCTGCAAACTAGTGCAGGAGTGCACGTCCGTTGTTCAACCGAAACAATCATGTTTGCTATCTGCCATGCGCTAGCATCAAAATGTATACTAGTGCTAGGCATGGGGTATTAATCTAGCCATAATGGCACCGCCATAATATGGTTGGAGACAAAAATCAGTGGCATTTACTGTTTTTCCATCGTTAATCAGATGTTACAGAAAGATGCAACCCCACTACTTCGGCCAAATGCCAGATGGGCGGATTTCCCCATCCACGAAACTGCCAAAAGTGCATATGCCCTGGCGGCTACGGCGGAGATCTCTGCAACGAAAGAGTGCGCTATAATTCAAGTGTATGTAAGTGTGTGATAGTCAGCGTGTAAAAAACGTTCACTTCAGCCATCGGGATGTGGCGAAACAATTCAAGCCTCGAAAGCATGGCAGAGGTTCGAGGATGTAATTGGCCGTGGCGGCGATGAGGAAGAAGACTTCTTGACATGCAACTACTGGATTGAAGTACGTTTTGTTTACGTTATAAATTGTCTTTATGAAACATCACAGCTTTATTGGGCATTCCTTTGCCGAGAAGTGAAAGTGGTTGACGAATGTTAAAACGCCTTTCTCAGTAATGTAACAGTCCGATGGCCATTAATATCTATGATACATGTCATTAAATGTGTCAATCTCGTTTTTTACAGTCTCCTGAAGGAACCGAAATTGAAGTAAGAATGGTAGATTTCACGAAAGGAGTTTCCGTTGACGGTTGCAAATATGCTGGTGTGGAGATCAAGACCAACGAGGACCAAACTCTAACTGGCTACAGGTACGAAGTCGGTGTAAAGATGACTTCTGAGACGAAATTTTTCAAGGGAATCTGTCTAACTGAAATGATCCGCTGTTTCTTTGTTGCACACCATCTTGATCACAGTAATTATCAAAACGGTAGTGGTTATTGAATCGCATCAAAATACGTGCCATATTACCTACTAAGTTATGTAATATTGAAGGTTCTGCTCACATGAAGCTGTTGGAACAACCCTTCGTTCTTACACAAACCGTGTTCCGATAATGACCTATAACAGATTTGATAAGACGAAGACTGTCCTTGAATACCGTCACGGTAACTTTTTTGTATATTTCTTCTATGCTTGCCATTTTACTTGACTAAACCAAAGTATTTAGTTCCTGCAACAAGTGACAGGTCAAAGACAAACCCTGACGTGTCTGAACCGACTACTCCTCGAGCTGTTCCTCAGCAGACCACCACTACAACTAGGAAACCAGCTACGAAACCTTCTTTTCCCGTGATCACAGAAAGTGGCTTCTCTTTCCCAAAGATCACAGAAAGTGGCTTCTCTTTCCCCATGATCACAGGAAGTGGCTTCTCTTTCCCCACGGTCACAGGAAGTGGCTTCTCTTTCCCCACGATCACAGGAAGTGGCTTCTCTTCCTCCTTGATCACAGGAAGTGGATCCAAATGCCAGGATAGCTTCTCGTAAGAAATCTTACACTCTACCGCTTCCTCGCCGCAAAATATCTGGAGTGAATTTCAGCTGCCTTTCTTTGAAAGCGAGCGGTTTCTGCGACAAAATGAAATTCTCCACGGCTACAGTTAAGCAGCTTTGTCCGAAAACGTGCGGTTTTTGCTGATCCCATGACAAGATTTTAATAAAGATTCTCACAAATGTTGCTGTCTAGGGGTATAAGCAATTGGTGTTTGCATTCTTCGATAGTCCTCATGTATGAGGTTTGAACTCCTTCATACCAAAGTGCACTACGAAAAATATTGCAAGCGTACCTACTTAGCATCACGGTGGGGGAAACTCACGGATTTTGTTCTACTGCTATAAATCAAGTGTAGGCACAATTGAAAAACCCAGCTTACTGGCCTTCCCATATCCTGCTTGGAAGTAATTCATTGGTTGAAACAGTTACCGCTTCGATCACCGCACAGTACACATTGCGTGCATTACAGTGTGAAGCAATGTGATTATGAAAGTCGATAACAACCAGTTGATATCAATGGAAGTTCCACAGCGTGATTACTACACTAATGTGCGGTGAGGTAGCGTTCATAGTGCGCAACGCAGGATTGTGAAATCTGCGAAAAAGGATAAGATAGGTATCGACTGGGTGAGTTACGGAGTTTGCGAAGTTGTGGAAAGAAGGATAAAGAAAATGCGGAATTGTGGAATTTGTGGAGATGAAGACTTTTCACGCTTTTTAGTTTCTCTAATCCTGGAACCATTCCCGAACTCTGCAATTGACCTTCTACACCCGCCCCTCCCCATATCCCAACCCTCAAAAAAGACCCCTCTGATGAGACTCCTCAAATCTCGGTGTACTCTGACTGCGCGGGCTCGGACCAATGCCTTTTACAGGCGCCGCGTGGCAATGGGACGACCAATGGCCGGCACCATCACCAGCCAACTCCAAAGGCAATCTCTCAAGCACAGTCAAGTGGGAAAGCCTTTACAGGGAGAGAATGTCGTCAGGGTGGAGGGAAACTGAATTGGATGGGACGTGGGTGTGGGAGATAGGAAGGAGGGTTTGCAACGAGCTGTTGAAGATTGGGTGAACATAGCCGTGAAAAAAAAAACATGCTGAAATATCATTTTTCGTCATTTCAAGGGCTCAGCAACTCCCGATGGGGGAGGAAAACAACATGGGACCGAGGGTCCATTACGCTCTCCCCTCCACGTTGCCGACTAGCACTAGCCATTTAGCACTTTCGTCGGTTGTTCTTCAATTTAAACAAGATGAGAAGAGATTTGAGATTATGTTGAGATTTGTGAAACTGCGGAACCACTTTTTAAAATTTCTTGCGATGATGCGGGTCCGTATGCTCTCATCAGGCAAGAGAATTCTGGAGAAGCGTCGGAGTTGTAGGGGATACACAGGAGAGACACTCCGGCTAATTTTCGTTGAAGCCTTCCAAGATTTACGTTATTATTTATTTATTTATTCGAGGCTAACGTTTCGGCGTCTTCGCCTTCTTCAGAGCCTGAAGTCGAAAAAAAACTTGAGACCTAAATCACTCCAAGACTTTCACAATCCCAAGAAGCTTTTCAACAGAGTACTAAACCAGCTCTCGGTATCGATCAATCGAAGGCGGCATGGGCTTACCTTGGTATTCGCGATCGGGGTGCAAAAACAGACCACCAGTAGGACAACTTTTAGTAGACTGATGAGCACTACCTCCGCCTCTACGAATCTCACCCCACTCAGAATGAAAATAGTGTGATAAGACTGAAAGACTGATAAGCTCAACTTTCGGATTTAAATCCTTCACCCTAGTATGCTACCAACAGAAAGCCTGAAAGTACAAACCGCGGGTAGATTAAAGCTTACAGAGGCCAAGAAAGGGCGCGAGGTCACGGGATATGGCTACACGTTCTTTTCTTCTGATAATTTTAGGGTCTTTTGCTGCAATCCGAATAGGGTCAAGCGTCCAGTTGAGGAAAATTTTCAAAAAATACGACGCCCCCCTCCCAAAAGGGGGCCTCAATATGACCGCCCCCCCCCCCTTTCACTTATCTTTTTGTTAGTTTTCATTTTGCAATAATTAATGAATAAATGCAACAAATAATGAGCATAATATTCTTTTAGTGGTATATTGCAAGAACTTTGCCTCAACTGGACTAAACAACCACTTACGCGTATTCGCCTAAGCCTACGCAAAGGGAATCTCCCTCCCCCAGACTTAGGCTTACACAGGATAAGAAAAAAAGGACAATTCATAGTGAGGAAACATCCTCTAACCCAAATAGTACATTTGCTCAATGACTACCGTTGAATTGTGTCCTTCATAGAGAGGGGAATTCCAAAATTTGGAGATTTTAAAAAATAAGTTGTGAATTCACCGCGCAAACCACCGCAAGTACATCGCATTGGTCGGAAAAAGGTATTCAACTATTCAGTCGGGTACGGAAAAATGAGCATGCTAAGGCTGCTTATTTCAAAAGAAAGGTTCCATCAACATATATCCCGTTTCGTTCATCTATTCCATTTATATTACCTTGGCCTATCTAAATTTCTGTCATATCACCTTTTTAGTCGATCTAGTTCTGGAAATGTATCCTTTGAACGTTTTCTGATACTAGGTGAACGCAATCATGAAATTCTCATCGCCCTTCGAAAATAAAAAACAAGATACAGTAGCCATAACAAGAAGGATAAAAAGTAAGTATTAGTGGCAAACTAAATGTCTGAAGAATGAAACGGCAGACAACCCACAATAGCGCACAGAAAAACGAAGTTCAGTTTCTGGTATGTTGCTTATTATTGAGAAATGAGACTTTGCCAAGAGTACATCTAATGGGACAACGTAGCTTTGCAAGTGTAGCGGACTCATTAAGATGAGTGTGAGGTCAACAGTGGCCGAATTCCTCAGAATGACCGACCAAGATCAAAGGAACACCAATGCAAAACAACAAAAAAGAGGGAGAGGGCAAAGATCGAAACGTGAACATGTCCTGGTGATGAAGTGTGTGGGAAAAGTCCCATGAACATTACAACAATGATTCGCTCGCGAAAGAAGAATCGAATCTGCTGACCCATCACATAGTAAAAGTGAGTTATAACATAAAGTGCGACTGCGACGCGGCGATCACGATGGAGCGCGCTATCTTCCCCATACTAATTCGGACACTTTGAATACTTCAAACTTCACCTTGAGTCCATCTTTCATACAGCTGTAGACTTTTTTCTCAATAATTCCCTTAGACCCATCTATTAGCCACATGCTTGCTCCAATGGTTGCTTAGTTCTCGATATGGGTTTTCAGATGAGGATTTGATGAGGAAAATTTTGAAGTGTTTCACGGAAATGGCCATAACTTCCTTCAAACTTAACCATATGAGTTCGTTTTGGTGAATCAGGGTCTGCTAGGATGTCCTTTCGAATGACTACCTGAGCTATGCAATATCTTCAGAGCGAAGCAAGGGAAATTCAAAAAAGCCAGTTGAGGAAAGCTTTTTTTCGTCGAATTTGCGAGATCTTCCCACGAATCTTCCCAAAAATCGATTCATTGTTACTGAAATTTTTCCAGTATGCATCCTTTGCTCTCGGAGGCCTAGTGGAAAAGCGAGAAGCGTCGGTCAGCTTTTCTGTGGGATGCGCCATGCATGAGGATTTCATCCACATTCTCAATGAATACAAACGTTTTTCCGGTCCGCATAGTGGCCGCCAACACTAGGTCACGTACCTGCGATCGTAGTAAGATATGGAAGAAGTCCATATCAGCTAATTTCCCGTTTTCATCCCATTGTTTCTGAAGTGTCCATCCACGGTGGTACCCTTTGATAGATATCGCTTTCCACGGCTTATCGGTGAATTCCGGAGGTGTCTCTGTACGTGGTTTCGGTGTCAGCGGACCAACGAAAGAGTTATTGGTACTGGCCGGTTTCGTTGTGGTTTGCGCCATGCATGAGGTTTCCATGATGATTAAGTTAAACTAGTTTTGGGTTCGAACCCATTTAGTCAATTTAATCACTTCTCCCCTTACACTTTAGACCCTGAGCCTGAGAAATTCTGCTGATCACTGCCTACTTCAACAATTACGACCCCCCCTCCTAGCGGACCAAATACGACCCCCCCCTGTTGAGGATTCCTCAACGGAGGCTTGACCCTGCTTACGCATAATGTTAACTATGAGGCCCCCAGTAATGAGCACAGTGAGCATATCGTCAGATGCAGAACTTACTGTCACCAAAAGGCACCAAATAAAACTGCTTTCATCATCATCACATCAATAACATTAAGGCACCAAATAAAACTGCAATTTCATTCAGAGAAAGGAGCTATGCGACTCCTTTCTCTAAATGAAACTACTGAGACAAAAGAGACCTCAAGGAAAAGCCATTCCCATATAGCCCAACTCAGATCTCACAAAATGAGAAAATGGTGGATCGCTCGAATATAAACGTTGTGAGAAAACGCGATCGTATGAGGCTAGAAGGGAGTACTTTTGTCGTTAGTGCGCTATCTCCTTACGTGATTGGCACCCGTGAAAACACTGAATGAAGTCTTACAAGCAAATCTATAGGACCCAACACCGAAACTCTCAACAGAGTGAGCCCAGTAGTGAGCACAGTATATCGTATAACAGATTAAAAATCAATTCGGAATCAATGAAAATCATATAGAGACAAACTATTGGCGGTATTTCATTTCAGGCAACGGCTGCGACGCGGCGATCACGATGGAGCGCGTTATCTTCCCCATACTAAATCCCGACATTCTTGAATTGCTCTGAACTTTACCTAGAGCCCATCTTTCAAACAGCTGTGAACTGCTTTCCTGATAATTCCCTTAGACCTATCTACTGACCGCATGCCTTCCCCAATGGTTGCTTGGTTCTCGATATGGGTTTCCAGATGAGGATTTGATGAGGAAAATTTTGAAGTGTTTCACGGAAATGGCCATAACTTCCTACAAACTTAACCATATGAGTTCGTTTTGGTGAAGCAGGGTCGGCTTGGTTGTCGCTTTCGAATGACCTCCTGAACTATGTCATATCTCTAAAACGAAGGAAGAAACCTTCAGAAAAGCAGTTGAGGAAAGCTTTTTTTCGCCGAATTTGCGAGATATTCCCAAGATTCTTCAGAAAAATTGATTCACTGTTACTGAAATTTCTCTAGTATGCATCCTTCGCTCTCGAGGGCCTAGTGGGAAGGCGAGAAGCGTCGGTCAGCTTTTCTGTGGGATGCGCCATACATGAGGATTTCATCCACATTCTCAATGAATACAAACGTTTTTCCGGTTCGCATAGTGGCCGCTAACACCAGATTACGTTCTCCAATCGTAGTAGGATATGGAAGAAGTCCATATCAGCTAATTTTTTGTTTTCATCCCATTGTTTTTGGAGTGTCCATCCACGGTTGTACCCGTTTATAGAGTCATGTTGGTGGTCTGGCCACATGATCCCGAGTGCGTCTGCTAGGACAACGACCAGAATGATATAGATTTATTATGAATCAAAGCAGCAAATGAATGAAAGGGGGATCAATCCGGTCGTTGCAGTGGACGTGGTGGGCTCGGTGGTGACGATGGAAATACAGGCGCTGGAGTAGATGGCGAATTGATCCAAGGAGACCAGGTCCTGCAGCTCGAGCGCTCCCTCTCTGTCCTCTAGGCGGCGTCAGACCTCAAATATATAGGTTAGTACCGTAACCCCACGGAATTCAGTGAGTCATCAATCATGGAAAGAGAAGAGGTTCCAGCGAATGCTTACGATGGGTATTGCTTTCCACGGTTAATTGGTGAATTTTGGAGGTGTCTCTGTACGTAGTTTCGGTGTCAGCGGTCCAACAAAAGGGCTACTGGCTTGACCGGTTTCGTTGGGGATCGCGCCATGCATGAGGTTTCCATGATATTATGTTAAACTAGTCTCAGGTACCAACCTAATTAGTCAGTTTTATCACTTCTTCCCTTACAGTTTAGACCTTGTGCGTGAGAAATTCTGTTGATCACAAGTACCTCAACGATTACGACCCCCCCCCTCCTAGCGGACCAAATGCGACCCCCCCCCCCCCCCGTTGAGGATTCCTCAACGGAGGCTTGACCCTGGTCATACATGACCAGCACCTGCGCTTGCCCCGTATCTTTCAGGCGTCCGTAACATCCTTCCCAGAATCGTTTAGCAGATTTGGAGGGCAGACAGATTTGAGATCCCGTTTGAAACTACATAGGAAAATATACAACTCATCCTGAATGGTCACCGTGACCCTTTCCTTGTAAGTCATATGTGGGTGCGTCGGGACACTCGGATAGGGTCGAGCTTGCGGGCAGCGCATTGCTGGTCCCTTTATAAAATGGCCGCCCACTATGTGGCGTGCTTGCCGCCTCACATATAAATAGCTTTGTTCGAGTGTCCTGACATAAACCCATTAACAGTTTGCTGTACTAGTCTTTGGTTCAAGGTAAGTCTCCGGAGCTCCATATCTCTTCAACGGTCAAAAGGGTACGATGCCTCCAAACTGCCATAAACCTACCGCATTTGATGCAGATGGAACATAAAAATATTCTCATGAAGCGAAACATGCGCCCGCAAAATGTTAATAAGGGATCAAAGAAGTGATAGCAGGGCTCGCACAAAGATATACCGAACAAAGAAAAAAAGTGATCCCTGCCCACTCACTCATTGCTTTTTGTTGGAGAATCGCTTCGTAGACTCGCGCGACGTTAAAAGAAAAGAAAGAGTATACATCAGCGTGCACAAACGTGAAACTTGGGAACGCTTAATTAGTAGAAAAACAGGAAATTCTAAATCGGATTAGCAAGATAAGTCAAAAAATTTAGGCCGTTGAGACCTTTGCGAAAATATGATTGGGCAGCTCAAATTCTGAAAAAAACTCATTTTTCCGTGGAAAATTCCTTTATGCCTGAGAGTAGTAAGCATAGTGGCACTGTGGAAGGTCATATCTCTCTGCGAGCTTCTCGGCATGATTATA
Organism: Trichostrongylus colubriformis; assembly: GCA_963978905.1. Taxonomy (NCBI): domain Eukaryota; kingdom Metazoa; phylum Nematoda; class Chromadorea; order Rhabditida; family Trichostrongylidae; genus Trichostrongylus; species Trichostrongylus colubriformis. The sequence continues at coordinate 41,597,786 of OZ022256.1, forward strand.
AATGGATAATTAGCAAGTACGTCATACAAGAATTGAGCTGTGGAATAACAGGTTGATAATAGTGCTACATATAAGTAAGGCAACGAGAGCGATCACATGAGAGGGAGACCTCAGGTGTGATGAGAAGACATCACGCCTGCAGTGCAACAGAGGAATATGTTTACGTCGTGGTGTGAATCGCCACGAGGTTCATAACGAACGAGGGGTCGACCGTCCTCCGCCGTTGCTTCCAGATGTCTCCTCGATGGTCTGCTGTCCGTCCTGAAAGGGGCGAGTTATGGAGGTCCGAAAGCCCGCTGAGCGCGCTTACAACACTTCAATGTTGCGATATTTATACTTTACAACAACGAATTTTCAAATTTAGTCTATTTTCGGTTCAGTTTCACCTGGAAGTCTAATAAGTAAATACGCATTAAACCTTTTTTTTTTTTGAAACGAAACACGCATTCGACTGATTAACCCATTCGTGCTCATGTCAGCCACCGGTGGCTGACAGAAGTTTCATGGACCTCCTGCTAACACCCTTTGACATTCAGGAAAGGTTTTTGGGTCAAACAACTGCCTACACCCTCCTGCTCTTATGCAAGCCATGGGCCGGAGGAGGGGGACCTGCACCCTTATAAAGACCCCCAAAAAGCGAAAAAATACACTGAAACTTTGCCCAGGGGGATTATTTGGGGTGCTGATTGCGAATATGACGTCTGTTTTTGTCGTTTCCGCCAAATTGGTGCAATTGCACCATGTTATTGCAACACTAGTCTTCACCAAATTCGCTGAAACTTTGCCCAGGGGGTTATTCGGAAAAAGGGATGTCATATTCGTGATCAGCACCCCAAATAACCTCCCTAAGCATAGTTTCAGTAAAAACTATTTCTTTTTGATTTTTGGGGGTCTCTATAAAGGTACAGGCCCCGTTTCTCCGGCCCATGGCTTGCATAAGAGCAGGAGGGTGAGTAGACACCTCCTCTAACTACATTGACAAAAAAAAAACGAAAAAAGTAAAAAGAACCATGAACTACAAAAAAAAATCAAAAAAATGTGGCCCGTGGGACCATGACAGCCATATATGGCTAACAGCAAGGCCCCGGCCGAAACCGGCGCGGTCGCGAACGGGTTAATCACAACTGTAGAGAGCACAACGCTGAGCCGTATTTTCTACCGTGCGAATATTATATAATGCGAATTCAGATTTCAAAAAGTGGCTGGATTTTGTTCAGTAACTGTAACTGTAGCAGGTAATCCTAAATCCCAGAGGATTTTATCGTGAAAAAATTTTCAGCAGGAAGCGAAGAACCACTCAAGTACCGTGTCAGACAGTGTTTAGGGGAGCCATCTTCAAAGCGTGAGGTGAAATCTTGTTCCGGATGTGTCCTTAGCCAATTTGTTATATTTTTGGGGTCAGAAGTATAAAAGGTTGCAGTGAATATCCTGAAAGTACTAAATAACTGCGACAGTAGCGCCCTATATTGGTGTGAGAAAAGAGCGCGCTGACGATGGATGGGTTCCTGAAAACGAAAAACTGTTCGAACGTTTGACCATTCGGCTGTGGTTGACCACACCACCCAAAACCACAGGTGGATCGATACAGCTGTCCCTGGCTGTTAAGTCCACAGACGTTTTGCATTCATTTGTTTTTCGTCCCATTCATTTGTTTTTCGTAGCTGTGCGTTGACCTTCCGAATTTTTTGACCTTTCAAGTTACGAATTGATCGACTGCTTAGATATTTATCTTTGAACCATGTACATTTGATTACTTGTTGATTCATGTGTCTATTGTTTACCACCTTATTCATAGTTCGCCTGATGCTCCAAATTTCTGTACTCTCATTGACTAACTGCATGATTTTTTGCTTAATTTGTTCAGTTTAAGTCCCTGTTGTGAATTTAGGAATTGCCGCTTGTTTAGGGGCTTCTGTTTTCACCATTTGTTGTTTGGTAGTGACAAAAACCGTCACCAACAAAGTTTTACTGTCGTACAGGAGAGGAATTCGCTACATCCCTAAAAAAATTCCTTATCATTGCTAACATAAGAATGCTTCGTGTTACATACAAAAGCTATGTTGTCTGCAAAACGTCCTACCATAACTCCAAAGGGACTTAGAGTTTGACCTATGTCTTTAGAGTATCACATGTACTAATCCACAGCAATTCTCAAGCATCACAGCCATCATATTATATTGAGGGGTCTAAAAAGTCTTTTCGTATTTTTAAATACCGCTTTCTCCCTTCAAACTGCTTTCCAGCAATCTCTTCTGTACATACACATGTAGTACAAGTCCACACGCATCTATAGATATTATTGTCTTCCATCTCCCGGATAACCTTCTTCGGCAAAATAAACATATCAAAGGTCAATGTCATCTTCATTATCAAAAATTTTTCTTTGAATGGCGTTAGACAGGGAAAGGAAAAGGTGATAATCCGATGGAGCAAGATCAGGGCTATAAGGCAGCAATGTTATCCAAGCTCGAGAATTTTTGGCGAGGCAATTTTTTGGCAAGTCTTCCCACTATTGAAAAAGTGACTCGCCATAAAATTCTCGAGCTTGGATAAAAATTGCCGCCCATCCACCTTATAGCCCTGATCTTGCTCCATGGGATTATCACCTTTTCCTTTCCCCGCCTAACGCCATTCAAAGAAATTTTTTTTTATAATTTTTGTCTTGAAAATGAGGTTGACCTTTGATATGTTTATTTTGCCGAAAAGGGTTATCCGGGAGATGGAAGGCAATAATACCTATAGATGCGTGTGGACTTGTACTACATGTCTATGTACAGAAGAGGTTGCTGGAAAGCAGTTTGGAGAGAAAAAGCGGTATTTAAAAATACGAAAAGACTTTTTAGACTACCCAATACATCATTCAGTGGTTCCTTTTCTATGGCTCATAAAATTCAAAACAAATAACGTTATGTCTCGGTTGCTCTTGGATTCTCAGAGTGTAGAACATTCGCATAAGAAATAGGTCAAGGTTCAAATCTTATTCGAGGGAATTTCGAAGCCCGCTCATTCAACTTCTTGAGGGTTGTTTGTGCGACATGGGGTCGCGTGCCAGTAGTGGGCTCATGATCTGCGATGTATCTCACCGAGTTCCTCACAGTACTTTGCAGTCGTTATAGTTTCGTGGGAATCCATGGAGTTATGGTGGATTAGAGCAGCCGTAGAACACCCCGTACAGCCACCATGATGGCCTCGGGAAAAGTTGGAGAGCTTGGCCTTTGTCCATCCACTGTGCAGATTGTCCTCGATTGCCCTACAGAATGCGATTCTTATCACATGTCCCGATGAAGAAATGGGTCGTTTTGTGCCGGAGAACAAGAGTGTAACTAGTGCGAATCTGTCGTTTGTCTTTTGGTTCTTTACCCTTCTGTCCATTTGTCCTCTTGGTTCTTTACCCTTCACAAAATTTCAAAATTCAATTGTGTGCATAAGCGTTACCATGTTTAAATAGAGCAAGAAGCTGGCTCGAAGATAGGCTGCTACACCGAAGAACCTAAAATATACCGAAATGTGGTACATACGAATTCGCAAGAACTTTTTGAACAACTCAATACGTGGTACAAGGAAGACTACGAAGGCTCCGAAGAATCCACGTTACTGGACAGCTGAAAGAAGTTTGCCAGTAGGGCGAAGCAAACTTCCATCAACGTCCCGGGGTGTATCATATATTGACTCTTCACGCTTCGACATTCACTCATACTCCACAATCGGGCAAAATTACCTTTCCCCTGTCTAAAAGGAGGGCTCCCAGCATAATAAACTCTGCGCTCAGAGAATCTAAACAATGGTCGGATGAAACAGGTAATGCCCAAAGCAGTATAAATGTTGGAAGGGATGAGCAATCTTATAAATATAATAGTATGACTCTTTTAATGTTTTCTTTCCCCGATAAAAGTAGGTAGAGTTATCAGCTCAAGGTATGAATCAATGAACAGAATAACATATAGGGAATAGGGAAAGGTAAGGTGATAATGAAGGAGTGACAGCTCCTGGTTACGGTGTCGGAGAGTGTTACGTTGTCAACAGTAATTGGTAGCTGCATCTGTGCGAAATGGAATTGTGCTTTTTCGGATTACTCGAGGCCCTTTTCATTATCGCTCAGCAATGTTTTTAAATCTGTGTGAATTCTCAGCTGTTGCCCAAACGTTACTTACTTATGTGTCATATAATAATATTTAATATTTTTGTATTGATCGCGATTCATTCGATGTGGCTAAACTTTTCAAACTAAGTGCTCGGTGTTAAATGAAACGGGATTTTTGTAGCGTTCTCTGGGAGAAGACTTCAAAGACGCATGTGTAAACATTTTTGTGCCACATATTATTAAACCTTGCTCTAGGTTGATCTATAGTTGTTGCAGGTAGAACTGCAGCAGCGTCATTCCAAAAGGTTATGGCAAAATCAAGCGGAAATGAAAGGCCTCTGGTACATAAACACTATCTTGAGTTTCTATTCTTCGCCTTTTATTTTAATTTTCTCGGTATTAAACTTCTTCTTTAGATTGCTGTGTGTCAACTTACGAGTGGGCATGAAGTGGAGAAAAACTTCGAGGTCTGTAAGGGCATGATCGCAAGAGCAGCTGCTCGAAGATGTAAGGTAAGGAGATAGAGAATGCAGTGAGACAGCATTGATACAAGCAACCAACCATTCAGATGATATTCTTACCAGAATTCCTCGATTTCGTTGGCCGCAGTTCAGAAGAGAACATAAGTTTAGCAACAGAAGAGAGTGGTCCCCTTGTACAAGGCTTCAGGTATTTGAACTTATCATCCACGAGCTCAGAACTCCCCAATCATATGTTTTGTCTAGGTCTCTAGCCAAGCAGCATGGTATATGGATATCTCTTGGAGGGTTTCACAATAAGGTTTTTTGAAATTATCACTTTGTTATCATTTTGAAGGCTGTACAGGGTGGGGCAAAATTACGGAAACTAGGCGCGGCCACGGGAAATTTGACTCCGGAGGCGCTTTTTGCATTTGAAAAGCTCTTGCTTGTTTTTATTCGATTCAGCGCAATCTTCTCTACTAACCAGCACAAGAAATTTCATATTTGATCTGTAATGACAAGGCCATCCCCTCACCGGACTTCAATCATTGACCTGCACCTTCAAGGATTGCGAGCGATTGACATTTCCCGCCGTCTGAAGGTACCAGGAAGTCTCATGTCGAAAACAATCGCATGTTTACAGAACTAGGAAACCTTTCCGACTGACCAGGACGTGGGAGACCGAGTTCTATCACGATCAAGGCGAAAATCAAGAAGATGCGCGATCATCTGCGTGGTCTTCGCTCACCGCTGGTCTTCGTTCCACAGGGAGTTAAGGTCAACGGGAACAACTATTTGGGCATTTTGAAGAACGAATTCTTACTGTGGGCCCAGAGGCACTTCTGATATAAGGAACGGTGCTCTCAACAAGAAAGTTCCCCTGCTCACGAGGCCAAGATTGTCCAGGAGCGGTGCAAGGAAAATTTCCCGGATTCCATCGCTTTTGGTGAACGGCATCCCAGTTCACCGGACCTCAACCCACTCGATTTCTCTGTATGGAGCGTCCTCGAGTCTAAAGCATGCTCAAACCCCATCGCGATCTTATTTCTCTGGAGGCAGCACTGGAGAAAGCATGGAGTGAGTTGGACGAAGACTACCTCCACGCCACGGTCAACGCGTATCCGGAGCGTCTTCGAGCCTGTGTCGAAGCAAATAGGCTTGTTTTGAAAAAAAGAAGTGGTTTCTGTTCAGTTTTTTCTGGGGAATAAATCGTTAGTGATTACTTGTTTGTTCAAGCTGAAATAAAGTTTTTGGGTGGCATCAATTCAGTTTCCGTAATTTTGCCCCACCCTGTATAGTGGACCACACAATGCAAAATCATGCTGCAAATTTTTAGTCTCTCCAGCAAAGCCGCCTCTCTATAATTTAATGCTCTTAGTGCAATTTTTCCTTCAATAGCCTTATCTTCAAATGAGAATATGGTTGAGGAATCCTCAAGGAAGGCAGCGGAAGGGGGGGGGGGGGGAGGCAAAGAAGGAAAGCGTACTTTGGAGCACTGTTCTCTGTAAACGAACGACACTGAAACTCAAGAACCATAATGTATAGCGAAAATCGCGTTTAGAAAAGTACCTTTAAAGCGCTAATACGATCCTAGCGCGCTTCACCTCGGACTGCACTTTTCACGTGTGCCGATCTTACTGTTATTTGGTGTTGCGTAGGGCGAATTTGATCTCACCATGGTGATGTGAGGCAAGTGCAACAGCGCAGAGCAACAAACAAGTGGAACATTGAAAAGGAAAATGAGCGAGGAAGTGGGAAAGTGTGTGTTTATCGCAAAAAATCTAACACTCGACATCTTGGCCGAGCGGCGTGTGTGCAAGTGCCGCAAATTAACGAACTGCAAGCTGCCGTAAGCCTATACTGTAGACCGAAATTGCCCCTTTTGATGTCTCCAGAGACGCCGGAATGGGTAAATTCTGCAAATTGTGGAATAATCGAAGAATAAGAAGGAAGCGGCGCTCAGCAGTGTAACAGTAACAAAACGGTGAAAAAACCTTGAAATAGAATTGCGAAAGTCTTCCTCTTTTGCGCCCCGCTGCCTCACTAGCCAGGGTAGATTGCAGATGCGCGAGGGGCTAAGTCAGACGACCGCGAACGCTGTCCCGCCTTACAGGCAACTCTCCATCGAAAGCAGGGTAGCGCGACTCGCAGTGCTGCGGGACCGTGATAGGACCGCAATCGCGTTCGTTTAATGCGAGTTTCGTTAATGGGATGTTTGTTTGCAGAACAGGTGTTCACTAATCACTAATCACTAATCGTCGCTCCAGACTGTGCCTTTAAGATGGGATGTGGCACATATGTATCTCGGATTGGGAAAAAGGAGTTTTTTGAAAACAAGACCACCTGCCTGCTTTTTTGGGTTTTGGGCCGGTGCTCTTTGAAAAGGTGGTCTATCTATAATCCTACTTTACACTATAGCAACAGGGGAACACCCTCAGTATACCGACAGCTCGGTGATGAAAGGGTTGATGAAAGGTGGTTTCTCAAAAATTTTCCTCAGCGAGTTTTTGACCCTTTCCAAAGATGGGCTTATATAGGAAATGGATCAGTAAATAGAAGCACATACACAGAGAGCAACTAGAAGCGCTCACAAACTTTCTACGAACGGCATACTCAACAGTCTACAACACAAAAGAAGGAGGACACCTACCTTGTGCTCGCGTTTGATCTATACCACAGATATAAAATCACGGATACATACCGTAGTAAGTTGGTATAACAAGGATATATACCTTAGCAGATTGTTCATTTAAACAACTTAAACTACTCGTCAAACGTCAACCAAGCAATATCCATCGTGCTTATTTCTAATACTAAAACTGTCTGATGAGCGCAAAAGTGTGGGGCAGCCAAACTGGCATGGATTACGGAGTTAATTCACATGCAAGAGGTAACCCTAGCGTGCACTTTTTCAGAGCGCATGTGGGAACTTTACGTCAGGCACAGGCATGTCGTTTCTAAATCTATCATCTCCAAACCATTTCATACACCATTGGCTGTCTCAGTATAATCTCTTCATTTCCGCCATACATTTCCCTTGTTTTCTCGTCTCTTCTCTCTTCTTTCCACCACCTATTAGGTTGTAAGGAAAATTTTGGCCGGTTTTTAAAATTTCAACTTCAGAAGATCATGAGCCGGCTCAGAGTGCATCTTTTCTCACAAAATAAGCACTATTCGATTTGCTACACTCTTGTCAACAATACTCAATGTATCTCAATTTATCTCTGTATCTCAATTTGATAAAGGGCTGATGATTTATATTGCGCGAAATGAAAAAAGTTGACTCCAAATCGTCACTATTTCTGAACACACTGCCGCTGAAGGAGCTGTCCAGATGTTTGGGAAAGTGGGGCTTAGTTAGCGCTAGATCTGATGAATGTGATGGACGAGTAAGAGCTTCAGCCTGGAACTGCTTCCATTACTGGAAGAGGATTTGTGAAAAATACGCTTGGGCATAACTGCCGTGAGGGGTCCCGCGGCACTCATTTTTTGAAATTTTTCCAAATCAAGGCTCTTTGAGGAGGTCAACTAAGTTTGCTTGTTGATGGCCAATACTTGTGGATATTCCCTGCAAATATGGACGCTCACCGCATTCTGCTGTTTTAGGTATAGCGATTTGATCAATTGAAAATTCAAACAACTCGTTCTCATTTCTGCACTTCTGAAACCAGGGACAATGTGTTCCATCCAATGCTTCACCCCCTCCTTGCAGTATTCACATTTGTGGTTTCCTTTGCTGCGACTCGACTACATAAGAACTCGTGAAGTGAAGTCATCCAAAAAGTGCCATTTTCGCAGTACATTAAAATTTTCCTAGTAATTCGAAAACCTTGTGGCATTCCAAATAAAACATATTTTTTAAAAGAGCAACTTTTTGTCTATCTAAGGAGCACAATATGTTAGCTGATTCATGTTGACGCGCTCAGATATTCGAATTATCTTGTGAACGCGAGAAAGCGGCCGGAACTTTCCTTACAACCTAATACGTAACTGATCACGATGACTGCACTTTATCAATAATCAGCGCTATTTTCCGGCATACAACTCTGTTTTCTCTAGTTCTCAATGCACTCTCTATCGACCACCGTTTACGGATATGTAGGTTTCAAATTCATGCTCTGCCACTGGGCGTTGTGGCGGGCGCCTGTGAGCCAACTTCTAGGCATTAGATTGGTGTGGATGGAGTGAGGGGAGGAGTTCCGTGGTGGTTGCGGTGTACGGCGACCGGGCGTCCGCGCCAAGCGTTGCGTCGCCAGGGTTCTGCTGCCGGAGGGTGGCGGATCCCGGGCGGTCAAGGAGGGGTGCACGGCTCAGGCCCGAAAGGGAGCAGGCAAGAACCCCCGCGCGACGCAGTGGCCGGATCGCGCCCGCGAGTGCTCGCACCATCACGGCCTCTCCGATACCTTCAGACCTCCAGTCGCTTTTGTTTCTTTGGTAAGACATCTTTTGCCTGTGACAGACACGAGCCAGAAGCAGAAAACTGCTAGAAGGATTTACCACGAAACTGCAGCGCTCGGGACGCTTTCTCCTGTGCCGTCACGAGGACAAGGCATTGTTGGGTATGGACCGCCACGCTCCATACCACCTGCCTCGTCCGGTTATAGCCTGAGACTTACTCGTATTGAATAGTTCGTAAGCTCCGAACTTCGTCTACTTATTCGCTACCTATTGCAGCCTACTGCTATAGTTCTGTCACAGCACCCTCAGATGTATTCGGAGAGTTGCTCACTCACAGGGAAAAGCCGCAAGAGTGAAAATTTCGCTGTTCAGAAAGGCGAATACCGAATACCTTCATTGCGAAGGAACGGCGGGGGTCTGAACAGGCGGCGCATGGCATGAGTTGTGGTGAAAGGCAAGTCCCACGCTCAAGATCTTCTGTGCGATACTCTATGCTGGCATAACACGGTCTGGGTATTTTTCCAGCACAGAGCTGCGAGCTCGTCATGTGACGGCACTTTTTAAAGGCCCGTGGCAGGGCTCGAAAAAATCCGTGCACCGCGAAATTACTGGTAAAGATACTCGTCGGGTCTTATCACTTTTTGGGCGTTTGGTCACACCTCTTACAAGGAGCAAATACCTGGTCGACGCGATCATATCTGATAAGATATCACGTTGTCCGGGAAGTTCTCAGCGTTTTAGCGTTGCACTTTAAATGATCATGACCTTCGCAATGGATTTAATCGAAATAAGCCTAGCCCGATTCAGCACACTTTAGCCAATGCGACATCAGTCGATAAATCCCATCAAAGAAACCTGGGTGGTTGATAATCCACGAAATCCATGGAGGCTTTTTGCGTGGTCCTAATTGATGAAGTAATTTTCAGCAAGGAATTTCTGAAAATGTTTGAAAAGGTGATAGTCGGTTGGTGAGAGGTCCGGAAAATATGGCAGGTAAGGCAAAACTTCAACCCTTAATTCGTTCAATTTATGGATAGTGTTTTGTGAAACGTGTGTTCGGGGGTTGTCATGCAGTGGAATCGGACCTTTCCTAATGACAAGTGCTGGCTGCAGCTGACGCAATTTTCGGTACATTTCGTCGATTTCTTCACAGTAGACTCTGCTGTGATGGTTTAGCAAGTTTACAAAAAGTTTTAGTGGATCTCACCAGCCTATGACCACTATGTACCTGGCAAATGAGGTAAATAATCAACGCGAGCGCAATTCATTGCGAATACCCACTATTTATGATAAGAGGCTCCTATGAGATGCAGCCTTTTCCGTTTCCAGCTTTTTTTTTCACATCCGCTTAATGCTTAGCGACCTTTTTCAGGATCCGTCTCAACCCGAGAGACCTTGGAATTCCCATATAATAATTGACGACGAGGGCAGTACAAGAGCACTGTATAACAAGCTACATCTCTTCGATGTAGAAATTCCAGGAAAATTCAGATTCATGGAAAGTGAATTCAGCAAAAAGGGTGTTAAGGTCAGTGTTCATCAAACGAGGATGTGGCTCCTTTTACGCACTGTAATGTAAATTCACATCTCAATCTAGAAAGCTTATTCAAAAAGAAGATGATTCGATTCTAGCAGCCTATTTTTTTTTGTCACAGCTAATGATTGATTTCAGATGGTTCCTCCTGTGGATACTCCCATTGGACGAATTGGTCTAGCAATTTGCAATGACCTTCGTTTTCCCGAACTGTCTCTGTGGTATCGCAACAAAGGTGCAGAGATTCTTGCTTATGGTGCAGCATTCACACTGCACACAGGGTTAGCTCATTTCGAGGTAAGCACTTCAATCCAAGTATGAGTCTTTAATGCTGGTGGACCATTGCAGTCTCAAATGTCGAGGAAAATAGGCTTCATTACGACCCCATCCTCTACGGCCACCAAACGCGAACCCTTTTTTTACCTCTACAATGCCAGTAACTGTTGCCGGATTGCATAGTTGCAATATATTAGGTTGTACCAAAAGTCTTGTAGGATTCTTCCAAAAAAAATCAGTAACTCTTGTTTACTTCGAGGCAGGTCTAGGCGGTTTAGGAATATGGTAGAACGTTCTCTAAGCTTTCTAGTAAATTATATATTGACCCACCAGATTCCGTGGAGAGAGCTACAATGCCCGTAGTCGATACCCACTCAACTCGCGGTGTCATCTACTATGAGCGGTCTTGCGGCACCAAAACGACGGAAGCTTGCCATTCCATCAGCGTTGGGCAAGGGATGTGTGAGCTACTTGACCGTGCGCCGCTGGTTCATCAGCTTCAGCAACGGCGAGATTGACATGGAAGACAAACCAAGCTCAGGACCGTGCTACTTCGACGCTGAAGGAATGCTTTTCCATGAGGTGCTGGTACAAGGCGAGACAGTCACCGTTACCGTATGCACCCATCAGCTTCAGCAGATCGCCGTCGTTTTTCGAGAAAAGCTCCAAAAAAGGTCCGCGGTCACCCTGCCATGACGATCTCCGGTTTGTGTGGCTTACCTTAACTCTAGATCCTGCGTTAGCCAACGAAACTCTGGTTCCTTGCGTTTCAATAAGCTAACAAAACTCTCCTTCCGTTTCGAAGGCGCAAAAACGATCGGAGGTCTGAAGGTATCGGAGAGGCCGTGATGGTGCGAGCACTCGCGGGCGCGATCCGGCCACTGCGTCGCGCGGGGGTTTTTGCCTGCTCCCTTTCGGGCCTGAGCCGTGCACCCCTCCTTGACCGCCCGGGGTCCGCCACCCTCCGGCGGCAGAACCCTGGCGGCGCAATGCTTGGCGCGGACGCCCGGTCGCCGTACACCGCAACCACCACGGGACTCCTCCCCTCACTCCATCCACACCAATCTACTGCCTAGAAGCTGGCTCACAGGCGCCCGCCACGACGCCAAGTGGCAGAGCGTGAAATTGAAATCTACATTTACGTGGACGGTGGTCGGTAGAGAGTGCACCGATAACTAGAGAAAACAGATTCATATGCTGAAAAAGCATTGATTATCAATAGAGCGCAGACAATTTGATCAGTGAGACACTAGCGGAAAAGAGGAGAGAATGGATGTAAAACCAGAAAAGGGTAAGGTGGAAATGGAGAGATCACAGGGATGCGGATAATCGTGCACGAACATGCTGAGCTGTAACGACATGTCTGACGTGAACTCCCCAGATTATGAAGCTCTGAAGAGGGTTCGCGCTGAGATCTACCATACGAATATACCGCTGCAAATATGCTGCACGATCCATGCAGGTTTGTTGCATGCAACCCAAATGCATTACAGCATTCTTCTTCTGTATATCGTCAGAGCGGCGCTGTCTCGGAGTCCGCTGTTCTTGTTAGCTGCTGCCACTATCTCCTGAACAAGGCACCTTCACCATGAGTTTCACCTCAGTGAAGTGGCTCTTGATGAGCTCATGGTTGCCTTGCAGAAACATCGAATTTTTGAGACTTTCGTTCTGCGTGGATTCTTCATCTTCTTTAACACGTGCCCATGTCATGTCAGCCGCTGCCCTCTTTTCTTTAGCAAGGCAGCAGCCGTCTGCACCTCTTTGACGTTCGCACCGTATTGCCCTCTTTGCACTTTGCAGAATCTTACTACAATCAATGCTCGAGTCAGTCACTGGGAGAAAAGCGTTTAGACCAAATCAACAAAAACGACTGACGGTCTGAATATATCGGAGAGGCCGTGTTGGTGCGAGCACTCGCGGGCGTGATCCGGCCACTGCGTCGCGCGGGGGTTTTTGCCTGCTCCCTTTCGGACCTGAGCCGTGCACCCCTCCTTGACCGCCCGGGATCCGCCACCCTCCGGCAGCAGAACCCTGGCGACGCAACGCTTGGCGCGGACGCCCGGTCGCCGTACACCGCAACCACCACGGGACTCCTCCCCTCACTCCATCCACACCAATCTACTGCCTAGAAGCTGGCTCACAGGCGCCCGCCACGACGCCCAGTGACAGAGCGTGAATTTGAAATCTACATATACGTGAAGGGTGGTTGAGCGAGAGTACATTGAAGGTTAGAGAAAACAGAGCGATATGTTAGAAAGATAGCATTGATAATTAACGAAGTGATCATGGAGATGGTTGGGCAAATAAGAGGGAAGAGGTGCGAGATCAAGAAAAAAGTCTGATTAAACTTGAGGGATTATGTGGTGATGCATAGTCGTGACAAACTTGTTAGAAAAAACATGCATGGGTTTGACATGTCGACACTATTCAACTATCACTACCCCAGATATCGCGAGTTGGTCAAAAAAATAATTTTCGCTGAAACTTTGCCCGGGAGGGTTATTTGGGGTGCTGATCACGAACATGACATCCGTTTTTGGCGTTTGCGCCAGATTGGTGCAATTGACCATGTTGGTGCAACAACTCGTTTCCACCAAAATGGCTGAAACATTGCTCAGGGGGATAATTTGGAGTGCTGATATGACATTGGTTCTTACCAGAGCGCCGTTTTTAGCGCCTTTCCAGATTGCGCCAGTCACGTTCGTTTTTGCTACAGTGCTTATGAGAGCGTAATCTTTCCTCTTCTTTCATTTGATACTATCCTACAGACATCATTGCATACTAAAGTGTATATTTTCGCCTAAGTCTCAAAGATGGAAAGGTTATCCTCCTTCTTGAAGCTTAGGCAAAACTTGCGGTAACAGTTTGGTACCCCTACTATAATGGAAAACTGGAAACTGGCACTGTAATGGAAATTCACTACAGCAACGTGGTGCATTTACACCAAATTGGCGTCAACGCTCAAAGCGGATGTCATATCCGTGATCAGCACCCCATATAACCCCCGTGGGCAGAGTTGCAGCGATTATTGTTAAAACTAGTTGTTGGACCAACATGGTGCAGTTGCACCAATTTGGGGCAAACGCCAGAAACGGGTGTCATATTCGTGATCGGCACCCCAAATAACCCTCCTGGGCGAAGTTTCAGCGATTTTGGTGAAAACGAGTTGTTGCACCAAATTGGTGCAATTGCATCAATTTGGCACAAACGCCAAAAACGGATGACATAATCGTGATCAGCACCTCAAATAACCCCCCTAGGCACAGTTTCAGCAAAAATCATTTTTTTGAGAAACTCGCGATATGTGGGGTAGTGATAGTTGAATAGTGCCAACATGTCTAACGCAAAGCTCGACCATTATCATCTGTTATCACTTTTCATTGCCGATCATTAGTGTCTCTCCCCACTCCACATATCATCTGAAAAGTGACACTCACTCTATAACGTCCCTTTAACGGCTACTATCAAACATTATCACTTTCACTCACCTGTCATTTGAATTATTCTCCCACGACACCTAGCGCCTTAAGCACAACATACTCCTGTCCTTTTTGAAAGCGCCAGTTACCCTCGCTAGCCAATCTTGTTATCAGCCGATATCAATTTTTATCACTTCCGGCCACCAGTTACCCTAGAGCTCTCGGGCATCTCAAGTGAGACCCTCTATTTTGTGGGTAGGGCAATATAACAACCTTAGCTGCATATCACAAAACGAGTCAGTGCTTGCACTGCAGTACCCCAATCGTACTACGACTAGCGCGTCCGTTGGGGGGGGGGAGGGAAGGAAGAGGGGGGAGTATTTGTGAAGATCACGTTATTTCTGGCACCATAAGTGCCTTCTACATTTTTTTTTGCGGCGTAGCCTCCATATATCGTCTCCTTGGAAACCTTGTCATCTCACAACTTACAGCGTATTCATACTCACATGCACATGTCAAATTATCTTGCCTACTCCAAAGGGGTCCTAAAAATTGGTACGCAGAGAGCGTATGTAGAAAATTGTTTCTATAGGTTCGGTTTTCTCCGCCTCTTCCCCCAGCGATCCCCTCTCAACCACGCATAAGACTATATGGATGTTTGCGTATGAGTGAACTTCAGGACGGTTCAACTAGGTCACCGCGCCACGCGAATCGGCTGACCGCACGCGGTAAGTTCCTCGCTGGTCCAGTTGTGCATAAGGCCAATCCGTAGGGTGATCAGTAAGGAACTCATCGCATGCGGTCATCTAATTTACGTGACGCGGTGACCTAGGGGTAGCCCTGGCGCGCTCCTCTTCCATCCTTGGGTCTGCCCACAGTTTGGTGTGTAATATTGGGTTGAGCAGAAAGTCCTGACCGGTTTTTTCTACATTCTCTATAAATCCTTAGAGGCGATGTGGGGATGGAGCAGCACCAAGGTTCGATAGAAGGTTCTCGAAGCTTCACCTGGAGACCTATATAAACGCATGCGTACTGTTATGAAGTAATCATGATCTCAATCGATCAAATCCATCTGCGAGCGATTGTATACTACGAGTTCCTGCAAGACTACAGATCGACGACTGCTCCTGTCAGTATCTGCGCTGCATTCACGAGGAACATCATCTCCAAATCGACGGTTCGCCGCTTGTACCAGCCCTTCCGAAGAAGAGATATCTTCTTCGGAAGGGCTGGTACAAGCGACCTTGTTCCGGATGCCCTACTGTCATGGACGATGAAACCCTACGCAGTCCCTTAGAAGAACAGCCGTATGCTACTACTCGGGAGTTATTGACGACACTCGCATGCAGCCAAAGGGCCGTAGTGGACCGCCTTCACGGCTTCGGTTACTGCAATATACTTTCGAGATGGATCCCACACGACCTGCGTCAATCGGACAGAGCGTTGAGAATCAGCGTATGAAAAAAATTTAAAAAGCAGAAAATTGTCGAACTTGGATGGGAAGTCTTACCACACCCTCCTTATTCTCCAGACTTGGCTCCATCCTACTACCACCTGTTTCGCGCCTTGAAGCTTCATCTTCGCGACAAACAATTCGATGAGCAGTCGGAGCTCGAAACTGAAGTCGTCTACGTTTTTGACTCGCAGTCGTCGCAGCTCTGGGCCAAGGGGATCGAAAAGCTGCCCGATCGCTGGACATATGTTCTAGACAATGATGGAGACTATCAAGTTGATTGAGCTTGGATTGTTGTAAAACTATGACTTTTTGAAATAAAAGTGAGATAGCGGTCAAGACTTTCTGCTCAACCTGATACATATATTGTGTAGCAAAACTGAACGGAGCGCTGAAATGTTTACTAAAAGAAGCATCTTGTTTTTTTTAATCTGCCATTTCCTTATGGCATCATGCTGACCGGCTCCAATGTCACTACGGAAGGTGTTTTTGCTGTGAACTCAGACCTTTATTGCAGACCTTACTACGTAGTCGGGCTATCGAGACGCAGTGTTACGTGGTGTCAGCTGCTCAGACTGGGAAGCACAATGAGCAACAGTCTTCTTATGGTCACTCTATGGTAGTGGACCCTTGGGGAGCTGTAATAGCTCAGTGTTCTGAAAGAGTCGGTAAGTGCGACTAGAAAGGGGTCTTTTTGTTCTCAAAATCACAAACATTTCTCATTGATCGACTGTTAAGGTATAGACCCTGCCTTTTATAATTCGGGAAACTGTTTAATTCTTACGAAATAGCCTATATGTATAGAGATTTGTCTATGAAGCCCTGTATTTGGGGCACTATTCACTTATCACAATTCCAAAACTCGTTTCTGAACAAAGAAATCACAATGTTTCTGCTACAGCTTTATGTATCTTTGAGCGAAATGATGGGTACATCTAGTGCCGAAACACTTTCTGATTTGATTCTGTTCAGAATTATTACTGGGATTTCCTGCGTGGGGGCCGATTTGTCGAATTTCCACGCGGCTGCCCGCGGCCGGCGCTGCGGCGAGTGCGAGTTGTTTTGTAGTTTTATCTGATGAAACAGTAACTACCACAACATACAGTAACTCAAGCTTCCAACCTGCAGTCTTCGAAGGTTCCGCACCCTATCAGCCCACTGCACACTGACTGTAAGCGGAATATCAACCGACTGCAGCAAGTCGTGCTGACGGCGCCGCGAAGCGAAAATTCGACCAATCGATCCCCACCCGGATTTTCTCAGAGTACACCACGGGGACCCTCTCCAGATGAATGCGAAAATGGTGATCAGACCAGTCAGGAAATAAGTCTTATATAGAATTCCGGTAACCTTTATAATGCTGAGTTTGCAGTTTTGTGGTTTGATGAATAGAAAAGGATAAGTTCGACTGAGCAGAAAGCAGTTCTTGATTATACTCGCTAGAACTGGACCTTTGACGACTTTTTCTGACAATGACAAAACGGTGTAGTAGTGAAATTTTTTTGAACGTGTCCTGAAATGAGCTTTCGTGTGTTGAGGTGAATTGACATGTCGTTCATTCGCTTGTAAGGCAACCCATACGGTAGTTCTTGTAAACTGTGAAAATGGAAGTAGAGGTATATCAATTGCAATTAAGTAATGTATCAGGTAGCGCAACAGCAGAGAAAACAGAATGAAACGAGGTCAAAATCCCGAGGAAGGGGCCCCTTCCTATTACCGATTTTCATCCAGGATGTGCTTCCATGTCGTCTTCATCACTGGAAGGTAGGGCCAGACGGCGAAGACGGGCAAACTAAGTCGTTGCCCTAGCTCTCGCCCTCTGAAGATCCATGACGCGCCTTTCAACGCGAGTTTCGCCAAAGATCATATCTCTGAAAGTCGCCACAGCATTCGAGGAGAGCATACCTTCTTACAATTTGATCTCATTATCCTAGCTAACAATAATAGTGTTTTCGAAGGCAGCTCTAGCGGTAAGAAGAAAGTAAGAATTGTAAGGTGTATTCTTTGTAAGCGAGCAATCCTCTTCAAAAGACGTGATGTGTGGGAGACGCGCATTGAAAAGCGTCTTGGCGCTCCTAACGCGATTACGCAGCGCTGCCAGTCACGCTGCGAGTGTGTCATTAGGACAGAAAATTCACGTTGCGGCGTCCGGCATGGCGATGGTGCGAGCTGTGCGCGCGTAGTGGATAGGTCCTAAAGCGATTACGGTGCTCTACGCCTTGTCCTAGGCTAAACCGCTTCAGACCTAAAAGCACCAGTAGGAGTAAGGGAAAACTGAGATCCGGTAGTACATGTTCTCTGAAACGAACCTTCTACTTCACAAGAGGTCAGATGTGGTGAAAATCGTTTGAAAAACGCGGCTTGGGGTCTTATGACGACCCTGCAGCTCGGCATGCCGTCATGCGGTCATGCGCCCTGGAGAGTCTGGGTGTGTGCAGATATGACAGCGAATCGCTTCGCGGCGTTTCATTTGCAGCGTCACCAGTACGACTTGCGAATCGATTGCTCTTGGTAGCCCGGCAGAGCGTGGCTGCGTCACATCTGCGCTTCCACCCATGCAACACTGCCTCGCTTGAAGGGAGCCATGCCCTGCCACTGGCACCCGCCGCGCCGTTAGCCGCGGGGGGCCACGCGACTCCCTGTCATATCTGCACACACCCGGAGAGTCGCCGTCGAGGGGAGGGATAACGATCGCGGCCGGCTGGTTCAGACTCTGGCCCGTCTTCAGTCCACTCCTGCTAAAGACGCAGAGGACGAGGGAGAGAAGGGGAATTTTCGGTTTCTCTATTCTTATATTGCTGAGCACCTCCACTTTCGTAATCCCCCAATTTACCAAATTTACCCCTCGCCGTGTCTTTAACTGGTACGCCGCCCCTATCTGACACCATCTCATCACGAGTCCAATGCGGCCACGCGCATTTTCCGCCCTAATGGCACACACCCGTCACGTTGACCCTCATACGCCGGGCGCGTTGCTGTAAGGGAGCAATGTTGGGTGGTGGCTGACTTGTCCCTTTCCCATCTGCATTTACCCTCATCGGTTAATGATGCAGAGGAGTGTGGTAAGGAAGTAGTGGAAAGGAGTGTTTTCGCGTTCCCAGTTTTTGGGTAATTGACCGTATTATCTCGATTCTTTTCCATTGTTGCACAACTAATCCGCTGAACATGCATATTCAACAACTATTCCATAATCTGCCAACCCTTTACGGTATCTTCAGGTGTCTTAGGCGAATTGTGGTTTTCAGATATGTGCTTTGCTGAACTCGACCTTTCGTATGTGTACCAACTTAGGGAGTTGCAGCCTATTTTCGCTCAACGTCGATCTGATCTCTACTCGTTACACGTGAACGAGGAGGACAATGGTTTTCAACGTTTTCATTTTTTGTTTCTTTTGAATTTCTGTAAGGGAAACAATGACGAGAGGAGCCAAAACAGCAGTGCGACATGTATTCCTGTCCAATGTGGGGAAGAGTAAAAACCCGCTCTACAACGCAAGCTGAGTTCTGTAGATAATGCCTGTGTCACTTACAAAGCTATGCCTCATTCCAAGAAGTTCGATCTATACTTGTACGTAACAAGTATGCATCAAAACTTTGTTCGAAATACCATTTCCCGAGCACCATCTACAATCAACTGGCAGTGTGATCTCCTAAATTGAATCTTTCTCTAACTCATCCCTTGTTAACGGCAAAGCCCAATGATCCAGTATTTGCTGGGGAACATTTTAATCTCCTTGCTAGAAAGATCGGAGGGATCATCAAAGACGCAATTCACGGTGATCCCGTGGTTCATCGTCCTCAGTAGGGAGGGTGCACCCTTATGTCCGGATTTCGCTTTGCGACGTTGTCGGCGCGACATGTGCGTGCGAGTTGACTGCTCTCGGTGGTAATCGCGTGTAATTGCGTGAGAATGGTGGGCCTTACTGCCAAAATTTTGCCGATCCTATCTTATAGCAATCGATAATAACCCTTTTTTCGCCAGTTACTTGCCTGCGTTGCTCCGCCGGTCAAATTGATAGCGGTGTGGGCCATCTTGAAACGGTAGACGCCATTTTTCACGGGCTTACCACTCATCCTAATCCTCAGAAAAAGTTTTTAGTTGCGAGAGGGGCTATCTATCACGGATGGAACCAAAACCTGCGAACTGTGCCTTTGAGGAAAACCCACCTATTGTGACGTCTGTAGAAATAGGTTGAGTGCAATGTGATCGTCTACCCACAGCATGGAAAATGTATGGCGTACTGTAAGTATAGCCTTTGTGTGATGCCACGCCATGGCCTGATGCTACACACTCACAAGCAACTTAAAGACAGTGTTAGGGATAATGTGGGTGATAAGAAATCCAAAAAGAGTCATTTAGTGAAAAACTACGGGTCCGAAAGGCTTATGCATGGCGAAATCCCCCGCGGAAGGCGCCCCCTTGAGCTGTGGCGGAGGCGGCCTCGTCAGGGCAAGCCGCCTTGGTTTATGGCAGCCCGCCTCCAGGCGACGTGATTAGTGGTTGGTCACTTGAGGTTGGTCAAGGAAATCGGCAGGATGGAAAGTATCGTAGCGCGCTTTCTCACTTTTAGCTTGAAGCTCACCACATGAAAATAGATGCTGTCTCATTTCCGAACATCCCTTCATGTTGACGTCTTGGTAATGCCAATGGAAAACCTATGCGGACTACGTGCCTCTTGACGGAACGGTCGTCCGCGCCTAGTACCAACGGTGGGAAGGGGTCCTATTTCTCGGGTTTTTGTCCATTTCCATCCCTTTTTTCTCCACTGTCCTGTCTCTAGGCATCTCGGCTTTCCCACTTACTACTTCTTTCACTTTTCGTCCAAATTTCCCCAAAGCTGCCTTCAAAGGTTCACATTAGCGCTCAAATACAGTAGCGCTCAAAAGTATTCGGCCAAACACTTTTTGCCACAACTTTTTTTTCTACTTGGCCAAATTTGACAAAATTTTAATATGTGGTGCCTGAACCTATTGTCAACATTCCCTTCTACTTGAGTGCCGTTTGACCCTTTCCATGG
This sequence comes from Trichostrongylus colubriformis, assembly GCA_963978905.1. Taxonomy (NCBI): domain Eukaryota; kingdom Metazoa; phylum Nematoda; class Chromadorea; order Rhabditida; family Trichostrongylidae; genus Trichostrongylus; species Trichostrongylus colubriformis. The sequence continues at coordinate 41,618,425 of OZ022256.1, forward strand.
TTTTCTACAAGAATTTACTACAGGGCTACCGATAAAAGAAAACGCTTGGTCAAGAAAATCGGCTCTCTTTTAAAAAACAAAACGAGTAAGCCTCAGAGAACATCGATATTTTGTAGAAAGGCCACGACTTTTGATGACAGCGGCACAGCGGGACGGCATAGGGATGGTACTCCAAAAACAAAAAATTGCATTTAACCACGTAACTTACACCGTTGAGCGCCAAAATAGTACATTTACTATGCAGTGTCTCCAAGTAAAGATACTAAAATTTCTCTTAGATCGGTCCAGCCGCAAAAAAGTTACAAGTGAAAAACTCAAGTGAACAACCATTTGGCCGAGTACTTTTGAGCGTTACTGTATGTCTCGCGCAGGAAACTGCAGTCCCTGAGCAGCTCGCGTCCTGGCTTCACGCTACAGATCAGTTTGGGACTCTCGGTGGGAATTACGAGGTTGGCTGCGGTGATACCGTTTGTAGTTGTGAGAAGGGAGTTTTGCCAATAGAATTAGAAGCATGGGCAAAGATTGCCAAAGGGCGATTACCCAGGAATCGAGAAGAAGATGGTATGTCTCTACGCTGCTCCGTGTATATGTACATATGAAGAGCAAAGCACCTAGCACTCACCCAGCATCTCACCCCTCAGCTCAAAAGTTTTTTTTTTATGGTGAACTATGAGAGTTTCGCCTTTACAGTAGTTGTTCATTTTTCTTCTTTTATGCAAATTTTTCAGAGAGTACTCCGTTAATGTTTGCCGAGTATCCAATTGCTGCCAAATCGATATTCCATCGATCAGCTCTTTCGTTTGCTTTCGTCACCCTTAAACCTATTCGGAATGGACGTCAGTTTTCTGAAAATTGCATTTTAGAGGCTGTCCGTTTGCTGCGTTTCAGAGGCCTGTCGTACAGAATCCGTCATATTCACATGTCTCTTTGCAGATGTATTAGTGTGCCCAAAACGGATCTGCAATCATTTCACCGATTTAACCGATGCTGAAACTGCCGACTTATTCATTGTGGCAAGAAAAGTCCAAAAAATGATTGAAACGGCAGGTTTTTTCGACAACCAAACCTTACTTTGTTACTTGTTACTTTTTCTGGAAATGAACGTCCACTGCGTGTACTGCTCACCGAGTCATGCCCATGCAATAGTATCCTCACAATGAATGAGCAGCCGAAGACGTGAGTCAGATAAAACCTGGGCAATTGGACCCGAAAAGCAAATTTCGTTGTTAGGCTCACTGAGCACTGAGTGAAGCGCCGAGACTGTAGTGCAGATAGTCGACGCTTTCGCGCTCGCGCATTGAGGTCCTGCGCTACGCTGCAGCGGCTCCCCTGCAGCGCTGTGAAAAGTCAAGGAGCAAACGTAGCGAGCCACAGCTTTGCAGGGTGGAGGAAGCAGTGTGCCATGGATGGAAGTGCAGAGGTGACACAGCCACGCTCTGCCGGGCTCCCAAGGGCAATCGATTCGGCAAGTCGTACTGGTGGCGTCACGAGTGCGACGTCGCGAAGCGATTTTCCGTCATAAGTGCACACACCCATTTGCAACGTCACCTGCCCTTTTGAATTACGAGCTCCCATACCAGCACCAACACAGTAGACTTCATTTAATTAAGCTTAATTAGACTACTTGATTTTGACCTACCTGAGTACATTTTTTCCAGTTTCAAAATGTCCATTCGTCGACGATTTGTATTCAAGACGGGAAAAAGACAGGGCAAGCTGTCAAGGTTCGATATTGATATAATAGTATCTTTGAGATGAATTTTATGGAAATCAGTCAAACTATGAATGGCTCTTGCACAAAGTTGTTTCTATTTTAAAATTAATAATCGCCCTGGGAACGCTCAGCTTTCGTGTACACGCATGGCCTCATGGGTCCTTGACTGGAGCATTGTCGAGGATTTCCAAAATGACCATTTTTAGTGAGCATCCGACGAATGCATATTGTTCCTGTGCGAACCACCGTTAGAAAAGGAAAATATCGGATCGTTGATTGAGAATACGCTCAAAAGGCAAATGTTGGCACCAGAGAACGACAAATCCATGTGCTTCATATTATAATACTACATATCCTTTTATAAGTTACTCCGTTCACAAATAAATAGTGAAATTCCTAATGCGCAACCGAAAAGTTCCCTGAAAACAGTCTAAGCTCCACCAGATTCAACGAATTTCGCTGGCTAAGGGTTTTTCCGTGGCTTCTAAATGGCGTCGTATTGGTGGTGTTCACGCGGATGCCTCGCAATCTAGTTCCATTAGCTTTTTCGTTTTATCACTCACGCCTCAGATAGATTGTAGTGATAGAAGTCGGAAGTAATTAACTACGCCATTCGTAATAGATTGAAATGCCATGGAAAGAAGCCCACATCGGTAGTATTGCGGAACGTGAAAAAAGTGAAAAATTTGCTTGGACCAATCTTCATTGGAAAACCCTTCTTTCAATAGAATCGTCTTTAAACATTTAAATGAGATTGGAAAAATTCCAACAACCTCTCTGGTCAAAATCACAGACGGAAATGGATTTTATGAAAGCCTTCCAAAGCTGTCACCTTTTCAGCATGTCCATATGCACATAGTGCCTCAACGCGAAAGCGATTCCGCCAACTTTCCGGACAACTTTTGTCATAATTTAGAGGCCCATGACAAGTGAGTAATTTTATTTTTATATCCGCGATTATTTATTGCTAACAGAATATTTAATGCCGAAATAACTATAGCATGAACTTTTATGAAACAGCAGGGATTAAAAGAAGTAACAGGAAAAATTCATGAGTGGGATAAAAAAGGAACCACTTCGAGGTAGTTATGATGGGGCGAAGGTAAGGAGGTTAGGAACGATCATGCTGGGGGACGGTGGCCAGAATTACAAAGACATTATCAAATGTTATTTATATTATTTTGAAAGATTTAGCCGCTGGGTGGAGTGTATTGTGTGCATCTTCAGCAACATTTCATATTCAACGCTTGAGCTGACTTTGAGGGGCGTGAGGATACGCCAGGACTGCTCAACTATGTAGGTGTTCAGGCCGCGCGATTTTCTTCACCGCGCACGACGATTTCCTCACAGGGCGCGCTTCGAGTTAGGCCGGCTCGCCACGGAACCAGCAAGGAATCGTGCGCGAGAATCTAATTTGCGTGGGCCAGTTGCAAGGCAGGCCTTTCTGACGCTCAGTTACTGTCTTATAGTGATTATGGTATCCGTGCCATGACATCCTTAAGTTACAATTTTATTGGTACTCTTGTCTTTTATCTGTTTCCACCACTCGCGTATAGAAGGCATATGAATGAATGACGTTTCACATCCAATTTCGCCTGCAGACATTTCGAGCGAATTTCCAATCTATATGCTATACTGCTTGAAAATTTGCATGTCAATCAACTTTTTTCAACCTAGTATGACGAATTTTCGCCATTTCCACCCACACTTATGAACTCTTTCTGTACAGGGATCCACAAGTCCAACCTCGGTCTCACGAAGAGATGAGTGCTGAAGCGGCTTTATACAAAGAAGCGATGAAGCATATCTGACATTTTCGATTGCCTTGGACCGCTTTCGCCAGAGTCACAGAGCAACTTCATCGGAGATTCAAATAAAATTTCTAAAGCTGATAAAGTTTTTGACATCTGTCGTAAATTCTACTTGAAGGAGAATTTCTCCACGCAGCCGTGGCCGCTGATTGCTGGGAGTAACGTGGCAACAGGAAAGGAAGGAAGCGTTGGCGTGGCAGAACAGGTGATATTTCTGAGTTTCTCAAGCTACTACCTAGCGGGAACAGACTCAAAGACTCATTTTCACGCTGTAATCTCGCACAAAACCGGATGCCAAGAGGACTTTTTTCCCCATTTTCAGGGAGCTCTCGGATTTTTCATTATTGACGTATCCCTCAGCACCTCCTGTTTCTTAATTCAACACTTAAACCCACTCAAGGTAATCCTGGAATGTGCTACTAATTAAAATGCCCAAACCCTCTAGGTCAGAGTAATGAATAGTCTGAGAAGTGAATATGTCCCTTTCACTGTGTCAATATGAGGCTCTATATAAATATTGTTGGCGAAAGCGCTGCGACGGTCATCTGTCAAAGCCGTCGACAAAGGCTTGTCTTTGTGCAAAATTGGCAGCTCCTTTTTTGCATGTCTCAGTGATGTATGTGGCTATTGGCGAAAGTACCTGTCAGTCCACTAGGCTATGCATTTCAACAAATTGAGACACAAAAGGGCAACCCACGGCAATACATTACAGCTCCATGACAAATGAATTGTTGGACGCTTCTGCGTGAACGGTTCTGTTGGCTTTGGAAGGGGATTTGATTCCGTCAAATGAGATTTGAAGCCACATATTCGATTGATAGTGCAGAAAACCCTTTTACACTTCGTCCGATGAATCTGTGGCATTTGATTGGGGATTGAGGCAAGGGAATTCAGGCTCCAATCTAATGTAGTAGGGGAAGGGAGGGACATTTTATAAGACGTCTGACTGTGTCGAACTTAATTGAACATGTTGTGCCTTCACATAGTTAACATGTCAATAACGTGCGCTTCAAACAAGCTGGAGGCATTTCCTCCTAGACATTGGTATGGAGCTTAACAAGATTATACGTGTTTAGGGCATATACGAGATGCGACAGGACACTCGTATTGGGACATATACATGTGTAGGGCATACATGAGCTGCGACAGGACACTCGAATCGGGTCAAGTCGACTAGGGTAGGGTACGCCCCTCAGCGCACGGCAAATCCACAACGTTTCCAACGAGAACTTTATGAAGCGCTGTGACGAAGTTTGCGTGGCATGGCGAGCCAGTTAGAGTACTCCGTTCTCATCGACATCTACGGTGCATTATGACACGTCAGTAATAAAAAGACGTTAACATTCAACGCTAAAGATGTTCGCCACTTCAGTCCTGTCGACATTCCGAAGTGAGACCATTCAGCAAAGGTCCCCCTCCCCTTTTGCTGCATATCGAAAATAGACTATTTTGGTGAAAAGCATGATAGAAGGTAGCATGAACATGATTGCAGATGTGTATAAATTGTTTAAGATGATGTCGTTACAACGTTTGTAGCTTGATTATCACCAATTATCATAATTATCAAGGTCATATGGCTCCAATGGAGAATCCACCTCGCCTAATGTTCATACAAATGATAAATAAAAGCGCATTATTCGCTCCCTTCTTCCTCTGCGAAGGTGAACATCAAAGGAAATCTAGCGGCAGAAAACGTGAAACATCTATCGAAGCGGATTCGGAAGTTCAGATCATCTTGAAGCTCAAAATCTGTGAGCAGTAAACAGAAACCGAGCAGCATGAGAAGTGAATGCGTTAGTGTACCACGGTCTTTAAATGTTTCCCATAAAAGAGCTTTGTATTTTGGCGTAACTCTCATATTCTCCTGTACTTCTGCTCATATCTTATCTTTGTATCCACGGGCCACAGACATATCAGGATTCACATTCACTGAGCCCATTTCCAGGAAGGAATAGAAGCATTCCAATAAGCAGCTTTAGATGATACAAATAACAAACCACTACCTGACGCTCTTATTACAGCAGTAAATAGTTTCTGCGATAAACATAAACACTGCTGATGGCGTAATGCATCCTTCATCATCATCATAATCGATGTATAGCCACACTCAACGGAATGTCGAACAGAAAAAAAATAACCCAAAGGTGGGATTTGGGGAAAAGTTACAGAGAAGAATTTGCTATTTAAGGCCATACTTGGAATCGCAGGATTGTTTAAAATCATTCCAATGTGCAGTAATACATAAGTCATGTTACCAACATGCAGTGTAGAAAATATCGATACTGTAAAAGTCAAGACCAGGTGAGGCGAAGAAGAAGGTTGTGCTGCTCCGCGAAGGCGACACGCTGCACTACTTTGCATCGGCTCCTTCTGCGCCACACCTAACCTGTGGTTTGCGAGTTGAAGCATGAATTGGTAACATAGATTTTGGCCGCATCCATCCATTTTTAACAGGAGCACTTTAAAGTAGCATTTCCAAATGCTAACTATTCGTGGAGTTTTAGGAGGAACGCGATTCTCAAAGACAGTCTTCTCGGAGGTGTTGGTGAGTTGTGCTTCATGCGCTGGAATCGATAGGAACATATTTGTAGCCGTGCAGTACAAAAATGAAGTTTCAAAATGCTCGTACTACTATTTTCTTATAAAAGCTGTGAGCGCTGGGTTCAACATTTTCGTAAAAAAATTCAGTGCATGTTACAAAGCTCAACGGAGATCGAATAAGAAAGTGTTGTAAACATGTTCAAAAACCCCAACTTTCCGATTCTCATCTATACAGGGTTTAAACCGTAAACTTGTGAGCTACAAGGAAGGAGCTGTCCGAGAGCATGCCATCAATGCCTACAAAACTTCACAATTTTTCAACAACTTGAATTTTCTGATTTAGTGGAGCTGTTTAGCTGATGTGGTCAATGGTCTTTATAACACCTCGAGCAGTTACATCAAGCCATCATTCTGCATAGGAGTTGAAAACGCGGCACAATCACATTTACGCGCATTGAACACCGCAGGTATTTTCGTGTTGTCTTGCTCGTTAATTGTTGTTTTCTGTGGCACTTCCTAATAGGAACCCTATCAAGGGGAGTTAACTTATGAGTAGAGCGTTAATTACCGTTCTTTGCCCATGCATTATCCACGATTTCAGAGCTTCGAAGTTATTTTCGAGTATTAATCAAGCCGTGTGGCAATGGTTTTCATTGACATTCAGTGGTACAGGTCGATTTCGAATTTGAACAACCCATCTAGTAAAAACGTCTAGACCAAAGAATGTACCCGCGTGATGAGCTTCCATTGATTAAGCCAATCCTTTTGAGGAATTTGTAGAGCAACCCAATCCTGCCGCGACAACTTACGTTGTAAACCGATGATCACATGTAAAGAATCAAAGCAACTGGAGATGTTTACAATGAAGAGGCTAGGACAACAAACACGTCAACACAACTGGCATATTTTCCAGTTTTCAAAAAATTAATGAATTAAAGGTGCTATGGAGAAGGGGAAGAAGAGGTCAGCGTACAAGGAAGGAGCACTGGTAGCGAGGATATAGCTATGCCAAGGGGAGAAAGAATCTTATAAAAGAAAATATATAAGTATATGTCATACATAAATCCTCATAGTAAGTTGAACAGTTTGTCCGAAAAAATTTGCTCTGCAGTTCTTCTTCCCCTTTTGAAAATTCACTGCATCGATTTTATTTGCAGAAAGTAAAAAGATTGGTTATTGCTCGCCCACTCCCGCTTGCGTCACTGATCTGTTCCACGCCCTCCCCAATTAAAAAAAGGAGCGAATTGTAATATGAACCAAAACTGCAGTTGAATTGGTTTTTAAAATTTTTTTGCAAGGAGCTGAAAATGAAAGCCTTCAGGCATTGCATTATATTTTTGTTTTCATGAGATTACTTGTTTTGAAAGTTGGCATCCTGTTTTGTAACTGAGCACATTTCCCAGAACTGCAAGGAACTGCTACAAATTCGTATTACGGGGGCTATTTATGGCTATAGGGAACCGGTTCTCAACACAGTCAGCCGAGAATGTTCTCATGAAATCAGTTAGGCGTTGGTTCCTGCCGTTTCGCCTGGACATCGCTACATTCACCTCAGATTTCTGTTGAAAGGCACGTTGTGATCAGCTGAAGCCCACCAACTTGAGTGTCTTTACTGCTGAATACTGAGCGCATGCTGAAGAAGTAAAGGCATCAGTTAAAAATGTCTCAAGGCCGCATTTTGCCCTTTTAATTAGGTATTATTGCCTATTCTGCCGCTTATGAGAAAAGACGGGCCAATTGGGGCTTTCTGACGTTCCCTTAGCCGACTGAAGTTGAAGTTTGTTACTTTTGTTGGAAACCCACTTCCAGTAATTGGTACTTATAGAGGCTTTATTGCCCTGTATAACCTCGATTAATGCAGATTAAACGACTTCGCAGCACCTGCACCTACAGCATTATCCTAAATGAAACACCCCGGCAGCAGTCATCTAACATTCAGCGTAGTCCTCTACGTAATCCATTCCAAAAGGACAGAATCGTCGAAGAAGACGTTCATTTCCGTTCAGTCGGCAGAGTCTTCGTCAATGCTGGGATGACGAGTGACTCGGAGAGTAGAATGTCAACAAACGAGGGCGAGATTCCGTGTCGTAGTGTCTTTATTGAAACGAAATTGCCACCAACCAACAGCAAACCAAACACAATTTCACCTCGCAATATCAGTTTTTAGCCGGCCAGACGGGGAAATCTGCGCAAAATGGGTGATCAGCCAGGGCTGGGAAGATTTCTGATTGGTTTTTGGGACGCACGTACTGCTGTTGATGGTGAATCTGACGAATTCCTTGTCCCAACAGGGTTCATGGTCACTATTCAGCCTTAGAGTCAAAGTAATGGCAACTTGGGTTAAAAAAATTCACTGCCCTTATACAGCTAATGTTCCTCAATGAGTGCCATCTCGGAGCAAGTTTTTACAAAACACTTTCAAGCGCTCGAAATTTCAAATTATGACGGATTATGAAAATTGTGACAGAATCAAGCTAGTCGTAGATCGGAATACGGTAGGATCCTGTCTTTTTATCGATCCACATCAACTTCAGATGGCCCTAGACAGCTGCCATAGGTCACTCCCTTTCTCTCATTTATGCTCTTTGCTTTCTTCATCGAGTCTTTCCAAAGGGCAGCTGCTGAGTTGTCCAGGCAGCATTCAAGACACGCCTGAAACGTCTGAAGTCACCCAAACATCAACACTGAGTAGCTGCTAGCAATACGCTCGTCAGCCGCCTTGCTCCTGCTTGTTTCTGTGAATGAAATGGCGTTTTGTGACCCTACGAATCGTCATCCTTGCTGTGCATATTTGCGTTGCAATGGACGGCAGCTACTTGCATCTCTCAGCGCTGTCCTATCGCAATCTGACGGGTTCATTGGCGCTGGGACGCACCAGAAAGGTGCTGGAGGAGACAGCTAGCTGTACAGCTCTACATACTGCTAGATACTGGCCACCCCCCTCGTTGAATTCAACTCGCGACGCACGTTATCGTGTAACTCTAGCGCTGTCATGATGGGCGGAGCAAGCACCAGTATTTTGTGTCTGCCGCCTCCGTAGGCGCCGCAGCCGGGAATTTCCCCTTTCTATGCGTTCAGTATCACGAATCACCACCTTATCCACTCTATCTTTATACCTGATCAGGTCAACATGGGCTCTAATCTGTCCGATTCCTTCAACTTCAGGTGGGTCCAGTAAATTTTCAATCTATTTTAGCGTGAACTCTGACTTTATTCAGGAGTGCCGGTACGCAATAAAACCTGTCCCGATTTCAAGGCCGATCCCACGTTCATCCACTGTTGCACCTCCAAACTACCGCCCACAACCAGTATTTATAAGGAGAAACACGGCATATACTGTTGCTCTCTGGCTGATTTCGAGAAAGAACGTCAAGAATTGGCCTCGGAGGAATTCCACAACTTCATTAAACAGTGAGTGAAGAGAAATTAATTCTTCTCCGATGATTTTCTGGCATTCTATTTTTGTTTTCGTGGCTGCTGCTTTTCTAAACAACGCCGTCGTCGTGTCGCCACAGACACCTCAACTGCCTTGTGTGTTAATTAAAAACCAAGCAAGTCTCCCCCTGCCTTTGTCCTCTGAATGTGCCCCCCGTGGTTAGTTCCAGTTTGCATGGTAATGTGTTCGGTTTCGTGTTTCGTCGCTGAAACGCGCTATTTGTGAGAACCCAGCACAACCCTGCTCCGCGGACAAGCGGACATCTTTACCCTTGCAACATTGCTCTATCAGCTGAGATTTTTAAATCGATGTGCGGCCGAGGGGTGTACGGGTGGCGCTCCGGGCGAGTTTTTGCTCTGATGTCACCGCCTAAAACTCGTTGGTTCGTGTAGCCATTCACTCCGTTGTCGAAGACCATCCACTAGATTTGATTTGCTGTTTCGCATATGGCAGGACAGTGGCTGGGAGCAGTCTCAATCGCGTGCCGCTTGCTATTCACTCCTCGCTCTCATCGTGACACCATAACAAACAATATGCGAGGCTCTCGATATCAGTTGAGGCACGCATTTCAAAACATTGCTAATTGCGGTGAACATGAGCCATTAGTATCGCGTAACGAGTGGTCGGCAAATCAGTACAGCAAGCACTGCGTTCAACATAGTCAACGAATATTCAGCACGATTATTAATGGCGCAATGCTCGGCTTAGGATTCGTTTCCTGTTGATCAACCTAATCGACCTCCAGCAGGCAAGATTATCCTCAAACGTCTTTGAGCAAGGAGTGAGCCTAGTCGGGCATGATCCATGTCCAGCTCATTCATTTCGCAGAACAAATGCGAAAAAGCTTTGAACACCTTTTAATAAGTGATGAAGTGGAGAGGTCGAGAGACGGGCAGAATGTGTGCTCTCGAAAGCGCCTTAATTAGACCATGGCCAGAAGTCGTTAAAATTGTCTCGTTCTGGTGTTCACTTCGGAGAATACTTCCACTTGGGAGAGATGTAGCTGGCAGATTTCCGGATTTATTTACACAATCGAGTCATGGGAAGATCGCTATGTTTACGTGAATCGTATCGATCCGTCTTTTCGATGCTATTTCGAATTTTTCAGTTTCTGTGCTTCTTTTTTTCCCGCTTTAATTGCATTTGCTCAATCTGCCCAAAGGAAGTGCTATAGTCTCAAAATTAATTAGCGAGAGATGCTACCGTGATATGGGAGCAGTACCGTATAGGTGCTCGAAGGGTGCTATGACCTACCGATTGACGCTTTATGCCTGGCGCCTTTGGGTAAAAATAATAGTTTTGAAACTTTTTTGACGACTGTTAGTGTAGAGACGAAAGAGGAGACCGCGCATTTGTATGCATGGGATGTCCATCAGTAACTTCCACTGAAATAAAAATTACACAGCTACCGCTAGGGATGTCTCTCGTTAGCCCTCGTGAAGGGAGCTTTGACTTTCTAGAATGTTCTTCGTGCTCCGTGCTCCTAATTCAATTTGTTTTGTGCACTTAATGGCCTTCCCTGTGTGGCCATTACTCTTCTCACCAAACAATTCGTTTAGTCGATTTGATGAAGGACACCCGGACGGCCTAAAATTTTTGTAGTTTTTTTGAGAATTCCTTTGGGTACCAAATCATCAAAGTAAAAAACAATTTGAAGCGAAATTCGAGGAAAACAGAAGGCCTCAAGAGGCTGTTGAGCACGCGTCACGAGTAGAAGTTGCCCTTCTGCGTTATATTCATCGGTTAATAAGTGTGGCTCATTTAAAATGAGCATTTCCATCTAAGTTTTTAATTCGTTTTCAATTTCAAGTTCAACAAAAGTGCAGAATGCGTTGACGAGAGGAATTATCTGGAAAGCAGGAAAATGCCCTTGCATCTGTCGCCGACGCTTAAGATCGCTTGATGACTGAGGTGTGCTTGTGGCAGTTGTGCCCTTTGAGAGTAGAGTTGATCTTTTGTTACTTCTGATTGTAGGGTTACTACGGCTACGGGAATCTTAGGTGATCTTTCGGAATTGTAGCATTTCACTTTCGCATTTCCCTGCACAGAACGGCCCCTGCCCTATTACTACGTCTTCCACGAGTATACCATAGCTACACCTGTCTCCAGCCCCTATCGTGAGTCCATCACGAATTCGTACTGCGAGGGTTGTTGGCGTTCCTCGCCGCATGGAAACTGTTCCCAGACGGAACAAGCCGGAAATCAGAACTCTGCCTGACGACGGCTGCTTTGACTAAGCTCCCGTGAAGACAATAATGCCGTTAGAAAGCTTCTCATAACAAGATTCCGTTTGCTTTGCGCCTTTTGTTCTTCACAACCACAAAATTCTCGCTTCAGCGAACTGACGATAGCCAATAGCAACCAAGTGTGAGATGTCTGATTATAATCACTCAAGCAGCTTCAAATTTTTATGAGGAGAAGGGAAATTGAGTGAGCTGCACCTTACACCTTCCTAAGATCCTGTATTCTCAAGATACTTTTAGTCTAAAAAATACTTCATGCAAGCTAGATAGAAGCACGGAAAACAAGGAGATCATTTTCGGTCAATGAACTCCTGGTGATGTCGTAATCCATTCCCTGTTTAGGACGAGGGGTACTACTGAACATTCGCCCTTGAAAAGTTTTATTTGAGCATACGTAAACAGGAAGGACCAAAAATGGGTCATTTTGTTAATGACCCCCATCCCTATGTCTCACCTCAAACTGAGGCAAAAGGTCCCTGGAGTTCTACTCTATGAGCGTAGGAGAGCCCTTCTCCATCACTTCTTCCACCTTTCCGCCCTCAAAATGGGATTTCACAGACCATCATCGACACCATCATGCATAGTTCAAAGCAAGCATATACTTTCTTTAACTATTCTCTATCTCTATATCTATTTCTCCTCATTAGCTCGAGCTACATGCATGCAGTTTGGAGACATACATAATTGATATTTTAATAAACACAAACTTCCTGCAATTCGGAGACTGCCGCTCAGTTCCCAAAGTTAGCTTCTATCGGTTCAATGGATTGTAACGAATCAAAGATTGCAGCAGTAAAGTATTAAACAAGTGAATAACAGCGCTTCTACGGTGGTCAAAAGTCGATTGAGGAAAATGACGCTCTTTTGAATTTCCTAATAGACAGGCTCCGAGATGGTGAATGGAAATGAGCTTTTTAAGATTCATAACTTTCAATTAAAGTTTCTAGAAGCAAAAAAGCTTTTATCCTTTGAGGCTCTTTTTCTCTTTCAAATTTCGCTTATACTTCATTCTCTTGCCATCGCTGTTTGCAATCCATTGACTAGCTGTTGCAGTCCATGTTGACCAATTGTTTACTTGTTCATTTAAATTCCTCTGAAAGGCAACGTCTTAGGTCGTGACTCTCTCAGATGGGTGGTTGCCACAATGGTTCTATTTTATAAATATTCATTAATAATATAAGTGTGACGTGGAGGTGGTGCAGTGACACGTGCGGCTCGGCTAATATCATGAATCGTACGGCTAACCGATGTAAAAATCTGTGAAATTAGATTTGATCCTCTACCATGCTAGTGGGAGCGACGCCATGTGCCCTTGCAATTTTGACAATGGGAAGAATGCGTGGTGCATATCGAGGAAGGAGGGACCAGTGCTAATTACTTTATTCTTTTGATTTTAAAATGTGCGTGTGGTGAGAATGGACCTGAGACAAGGCAGCGGCCAGAGGATTTCTTTCCTTTCGCTTGCTTGATCCTCATATTTGGCACAGCTCCAACTAGTCAAGGTTTTCGCGGCTTTAAGTCGAGCAATAGGCACAGAGGTGGATGCTGGCAATTGTGCAATAGTATGAGCCCACGTGCAAATGCCACTACAATTGAAATGCAAAAAGCTGCGACAGAGGCGCTTTCATGTGTTCGAGCAGAAAAAACCTTTCAAGCTTGCACTTTAGAGCTCCAATAAAAGGGACGAGCTTCTGGTTGTTGCCCATGAATTTTGGAAAAGCGTAGGTGAGTATAGAGGTGGAAGAATTCTTTATAGGTCCATTGATTCGAGCTTCAGTCCCAACTCCTTAAAACCATGTGATAGAGAGAGGACTAGTAAAATGGCTACTACTTTCGAGGAGCAGAGCAAGAGCTTTGCGGAGGGATCTTCCAGAGATTAAATGTGGGCCTTGCACCATTCCAGTCGGATTTTTCATGTGATGTCCCCGTGGAACTGACACAGCGCATGCGATTGAATAATCCTTGTATTATCACTGCGTCACTCACGTTGACGCGAGTCCTTTGAATGCTCGTCAGGAGTCTTTTAACGGGCTTGCAGGTACAGATTATGCCCTCGAGATCGAGATGAGTTGTATGAGTTTAGCGGAAGGGATAGTGGCAGATCTCCTGCAGTCCCGGTAGCTGAACGAATAGGCACTTGTGGCCACCTGTTGCCATCCATCAATCCCATTCAACGATTTCGTGCAACACGAATATCTTCCAGTTCACCCATCAGATTTTACGACAGCGGCGCTTCATAGCGCATTTTTTGGCTGCTCGGACGTGGCGCCTAAAATAAACATAATATCACACCGACTCTTGGTGAAGCTTTTGAGTGCTTACGCGATCAATCGCTTTCATGCCGACGATGTGGTGGTTAGCTCAGTTATGGGCAGAGAATTGCGTTGAGGCAAAGCGCGAGGACGAGAAAGAATCGCGAATTGGCCATATATCATGCACAAAGTGCAGAATTGTATGGGGGGACTTCGTCAGCATTGAGAAGGTTGACCGAACGCTGTTCCGCTTGATGACCATTGTTCCGGAAGAAACTGCTGCTAGGTCTGCTAGGTATCCTTTGCTCTAGGCCTCAGGAGCTCCCCCTTTTGCAGCCCTATCTGGGCTTTTTGCAAAATTTTTGCAATGTGTATTTTGATGAACACAAAATTCGTGTGAGGGGCGCCGTATTAATTGGGCCCTACCTGCGATTGCGTTCAAAATAAAGCGTAGGACACCGTCATCGCTGTAGGATCCGATTGTCATAACCCTCTATGTAGCTGCGCCCACGAACGCCGCGACGCGATTTTTCGGTCTTTGTGGCCCACACCTGGAGCCATCTGGTGTTGCTTTTCATTTACATCGTAACTGGTCATGTCTAACAGACGGATACCACTTATTGTGATCGAAAGACCTAATCAAGGCGAGTGTAACCCACCCCCGCCCTGGTCGATTTAATTTGACTTTGTCATGTGAAACAGAACGGAAGAGAGCAGTGGACAATTTGTCGATTAGGGAAGACAGAGGGCTCCAAATAGCTCCACGAAAAAGGAGTGGGCCGGATGGAGCAGCCACGAAATAGCAATGAATTTCTAGTAAGTCAAAGTGCTAGCTCGCAAGTACCTCATAGAACTAGATAGTACATAGTTTCTGAGGAATTTTCGTGGATATTTGTGGTTATTTCTTGATTTTCAGATATCTGGCAGTGATAATCATCGGATCTCTGGTGGCTCTTGGTCTGATACTCACAGTCACGTCACTGGTATGCAAGCGGATGCGGAGATGTCCTCTATACCGAGATCGATCCAGTAAGTGCTCGACCCGCTGAAACGGTGCGCTAACCGGTTAAGATTTTCGGAGATTTCAGTGCTTTCCCACTCAGCCCAAGCGGCGACGATGTATCGGCCAGTAGATACGATACCACCAAAAATTTACGAGGGTGAGTTCTGTCATCATTTTGTCTCCACCTCATTTCCCATAGAGTTAACTATGACACCGGGGCGATTTGAGCGACGGCTTATGTGCCGTCGTTTGAATCGCCAAATTTCTCGGCTCTCTACATAGAGAATTCTCAGATTGTGACAACATTTTATTTATTACAGCAGCCGACCAGGCTTGGCCTCCTGCGGCTGGCCACCACGAATCACTTAAGAGTCTTGTGCTGAGCTAACAAACATGTCCCTGGAGGCCATTAACCATGGTTCCACTCCCTTTGAAATGCTTTCATGAGAGAACTAAAGACGGCAGACTTCAACGAAGTGGCCTGAAGGGAAAATATTACTAAGTTGGTTGCAGCTTTCTTGTAGTCGTGGGGGGGTGGAACTCGGGTAGAATGGGAGCGGAGTGTTCTACAGTTTGAAAAATACGATCATTCGCTTGGCACCCTCGATGGACGAAATAGGTCACTGTCTCATCCGAGTCAACTCACGATGCGCCATGCACTTGACCCACATTTAAGGTAGCTTCTGTGAAGTGATCAGTGCTGCGCAAAAAACGTCTTTGACATAGCTCAGCTCCCCATTTTGCGCTTCTTCCTAGAGATAGTAGTAGGCATATTAGCAAACTGAAACCGAGCCGCGCTCTTTAACCTTTCAAATTTGTGTGCATACAACCCAATTTAAAGGCTTGCAAGTGGTTCGGAATACTTGAGACTCTCGGAAAGCGTGAGTGAGTTAGTAGAAACCTTTTTAGACCCTCAGAAGTTCTCAACAAGTGCAGTACACGGTCCGTTTGTGAGAGTGCATAAGGAAGGAAGAGATCGCTACAGTGAGGCAGCGCTAATTTGGATGCTCTTCGAGAACTCCGTAGGGACAACAGTACTCGGCTGCTATCAGTGTTGAGCAACTAATGTGATTCACCCTTTTTCTCACCACCGTTACCACGCGATGAGCTTGCGCTTTGCCTCGTTTCTGTCTTATAGCAGTCCGGCTAGGATTATTGAATTACCGGACGATGCGGCGTCATCACATTCTCCAAGCCATGCGCATTCACAGCGCAAAAGTTTCAAATCGAATTTTGCCGGCGGCTGCGACTCAGCTGCGCAAATTCGTCTGAACTGCATTTAATTGATCACAGGGCCCCTTTTCCACACGCTTTCCAACATAATGTCACTACTGTAGCTCCTTTTTCGTTTTGCGTGAACTTGCACAGAGCTCGTTGGCGAACGCTTCCACCTCTTCCTTGGAAGAGATAATATGTAAAATCGCAATGAAAAGCGCCTTTTGGGCGCTGCTGCCGCGCTTGAGGGGACCAACCCCACTGTCATTTCATGTCGCGGAGGGCGAAAGTGATTCGACTCGTGATGAAGTTGATGAAGTTAAACAAGTTAAATTGCAAACAGCAACATTCAAATGGAACAGTGAAAGGAAGAATGAGCGAAAGAATGAGATAAAAAGGTGTTTACGTTAGAAAATCTGATGGATGCACATTGACGTCTTGCCAAGGTGTCGTGCGTACAATTGCGGCAAACTACAAACTCGTAGGCTAAAATTGCTCCTGCCCGGCGTCTTTAGAGGCTTCTTCATGGGTAGAGAGAACGGGAATTGAGAAGACATATTCTTTGTGAACGAACATTTCATCTGCCTGATTTAGCCCCTCTCCGACTTGCATCTTCGTCGGTGCTGGAGATGCAGAGGGTGCGAAAGAGAAGGAGCTATCCGGGGTCCTCCTCACGGGTTTGACCGTTGTATTCCTTTTTTTCTGCTGTCACACTACAGCTCCCTCGGCTTTCATATTCCACAATTATTCCAATAATCGCTATAATCTCACGTAGTCTTTAGATTTGTGTAGGGATGCCTCACCAACATAACAGTCACCCTCAATCCTGAAAATTCGTGCGCTCAATAGGTCTACTCACTGAGTTGGCATTCGGCCTTTACTTCGATAGGTGATGTCGAACTACCACAACAGGCATAGTAGCGTTGCCACTACTAGCATGGTCAAGGGAACAATCTCGAATCCGATCCGCTATAGCAACGTGACCTCAGCTTTTTGTTTGGTGTCAGTCACTGGCAACCATTATTGTTGAAACGGAACCGCCTCAGGAGGTGAAACATTACCTGCCTATATTTGTCCCGTGGTAGATTCCAGCGAATGTAATAGGGTAGCCCACATGCATGTAGAATGCGCGGCACATACCGAAAAGAATTTAGTTAACGCTTAAGCCGCGTTCAAACTCAACTGAATGAGATTTCTGGGGCAACGGCACAAGGTTAATATACGTATCGATCAAGAAAATGAACGCATTTGCGCATCTGTGATCTAGAGAATTGGCGCATTTGCGTCATGCATAAGATACGTATCGATCAAGAAAATGAGGATCCGCGACTGGAGAGAATTGGTGCATTCGCGTCGTATAAGATACGTATCGATCAAGGAAAGAGAGTATAGGCGGATCGGTGCATCCGCCGATCCGCCTATATTTCGGCTATTTGCAAGCAAATGAACTGACGTGGTGGTGGCATCGCCAAAAATTCCAAATCGCGGATGCGCCGATGCCCCAAATATCTCATTCAGTTGGGTATGAACGCAGCCTTGTTGCGATGGTAAAGTTTGATAGTTCGGGTGGAATTCTATTCACATACTTCGTAAATGTGGCAATGGTATCTTACCCCACGGTGCGGTTTGGTTGGCTTGGGTGGAACTCGAACCACGTGCCTTATGGATGTCTCCTCATCGACAAACATCTTTCCTTTTTACAGCACCACTTTCCCATTGTATTCGCGCAGAAACTTGTAATAATTACTCAGAAAAACGGAAAGCTCAATACAATTCTGCTCGGTTCAGCTCCTCCACCATATGAATGTTTTGTTCCGCCGCCGGATCAGACTCGGAACGACTGGAATTGCGTACTGGAGAACGAGGCAAACGTTTCAAGGAATCTCGTTCCGTATTCTTGAAAACCAGCGCTGACGTGGATTTCGATACAGACGGTTCTCGTCCATCTATACTTTATCAGTGCTCCACTACGGCTACGGGTTCGCCACCAGTGATTCGATTAATCCCCTTGTTAATAGGATTCGATGTCTTGAGATTCTTCTTAACAACTGAACTATGAATTTGCTTTATGTGTGTGGCTGTCATTTCTATGCACAGTTTATACGAAAGCTTGCTCGCTAAACTTGTGCCGCGCTAATTTTAGTGCGGATTGCGATAGTTTCTGCTGTTCAGGGTTCTCTCCGTTTGATTTGCATACCGCATCCATCTGCCAATACGCCCATTTCTACTCTTTCACTGAAGCCTTACCGTATAAAATTTTGTCAATGAAATAAATACTGCTGCTTGTCTT
Source organism: Trichostrongylus colubriformis (assembly GCA_963978905.1). Classification (NCBI taxonomy): domain Eukaryota; kingdom Metazoa; phylum Nematoda; class Chromadorea; order Rhabditida; family Trichostrongylidae; genus Trichostrongylus; species Trichostrongylus colubriformis. The sequence goes on from OZ022256.1 coordinate 41,636,930, forward strand.
TGATGGTTTTTCTAGACAACTTCAGCTACCAAGGCGGAGAATGGCAAAGAGATTCAGTCATACTTTTCAAAAATGTCAACGAAAAAGTATGACAACCATCAGAATGGCTACTTCTTTGTATGTTACTCCCTGGAGAGGTTATAGAAGGGCTGAGTGACAGCTCTGGCTACGAAGGCCAGGCAAAATTCATTTGGACATCCGTCATGTCGGATTTCGCACTATCCCATGAGGTTTCAATCGTGTTTACAGAGCCAGTCGACGATGCTCGTCAGTTTGAAAAACCGCTGAGTGTCCAATTTTGGGTAGAACACATGGAAAGATGGCTGAATAATTGGGAGCGAGGGTTACTGTAACCGGGCGTGTTCAATAAAAAAAACTGTCGTGAGCGGCGTTGTTGCTCGAAGTCGCTAGTTGATAGGAAAAGTGCCTACACTTCCGTGAGGTAGATGCTTCCTCCTGGGAAGAATTCATATAAAAAATAGAATTTTCGATGGGCATGCTCCTGTAACTTGCTTGGCTCATAATGCTCATGAGCTCGGCACGTTGCTCTTTGTGTTAGGTTTCATAAAGGTTTCTCAAATTATATAAACGCAGGCCAGGGTTCTAAAAAGATCCACTGCCAAGCAATTGGCAGCGGAAGGCGCGCGCTAACTTCTTAGCAAGTCGGTAAGTACATATGCTGGCAGACACCACATGGGGGTGCATTTTCCACAGCGCTCTTCGTATCATCTCGCACACCTCAGATCCACACGATGACGATCAATAGGGCAGTGATGGGGCACGGTGGAAAACACTCCGTCAGGAATCGGGAAGGAGAAGGATGAGCTGCCCTTCTTCCAAATTTTTGTCGGTGCATTATGTTTTCTACTCAGTTGGCGTCTTTAGTTTCATCCTCGGTATTCCATTACTTGTACTGTAAATTATGAGGCCCCCACAGTCTTTCTCAACCATTGCCACATATAGTATTACAGAGCGATGAACAAAAGGCGGCTACAGTGACCATATTGGGATTTTATTTTACTTGTTTGACGCAGCTACATGGGTAACAACAATAAGACAGTGAAGACGTAGTAAGCACGAGACCATATTTATCTTCTCAATGAGTAAATATGTAATATTCTAATGAACTGAGGAAGAAGCGGTCAGGGGTTCTGCAGAACACAAATGCTGTGGTGTTTTTCCATTACAAGGATCGCAAGAATGTAACCAGAGGCATCTTCTGCTGCTGCTTTCATCATAGCTGCTTTGAAATTTCCGGTTGTACTCCTGCGAGAGAAAACTTCCTGAAGCGTTGGCCGGCATCCTAATTGCCTAAAAGTGCTTGACTTTTTCACTTCAAATTCCTTGAGCAGTGCATGGAAAACGTCTTGACAACGCACTTGTATGCCTAACGACTTCTAATTTTACGAAAGTCCGAGCCCCGTCATTGGGTAGGATTTTATCACCACAGGTTGCTCTACGGAATTGTTTTCAAGAGCCAATGAAGCTTTGAATAAAACCAGCTCTCACCTTTGCTACTACACGATAATACACTGCAATCGCCGATCACCTCAACGCAACTGACGACAGAAATCTGTTCTGGGGTGGGTGCTCATTTATCCAGGTAGGCTACCACGGCAGCAGAAATTCGAGCGTAAAACGTAGATCCATTGAAACACCCTCATAGTACAAACTAGATTCAGGGCCTTTTAAGTGCTTATTTAATGTTGCTTCATCCCTTATTGTTAGTCCCAAACGTCATTATGCAGTTGCAGAAACTTGGAGGTGATACTTTGACATTACTGAATCAAGGCAACTCTATACCTTTTAAAATTTCTTATCAACAGTCCATATCGTTATAATATAGCCTTCAGAAAGTGAAAAGCCATAAAGCCAATAAATAATATGTGAAATGGACTTCTATAGGTGCAACCTCTGTATATCGATCACCAATTGAACTCCGTGACCTATTAACTTGTACCGAAGTCTTGTTGGATTTTTTCGATCATCACCTTTCATTACTATTTTTTACAACAAACAAACGTTGGACAGCAACGCACTCACCATTGTTGTCGATACACTCTTCCACTTCATGGGTAGATCGTTGATTCCCTCCTCCCAGAACTCTGGGCTCTCAGAGTCTATTTATTTATTTAGTTATTTATTTATTGATACACACGGAGGTGCGCTATATGGTAGAGAAACAAATTATCAATACACTCATTCCTAAAACAAAAACAAAAACCAAGAGTGATCGAGACCATGTGAGGAAGATAGTGAACCACCAAAGAAAAACAACCATAAGCAAAAGAGGTCAGCGGATATGGGTGAGTAACGCAACCAAGCACATGCTACCGGTAAACCATGTGGTCGTGCGAGAAGGTTGTTTTCCCCGCGGGTAGATGAAGAAGTCCCCCGCGAGATCCTGGTCCCCAGCTCTGAACGCAGGTAGACGGCAGTACTGGGGCTTGCTAGCAACTTAACCTGTTACGAACGAATTCGTCCAGGACCCCAGGCGAACAAACTAGGGGGGGACCTCAAGTGAGGGGTTCATCAAACCTTAAGTTCCTCAAACAACTAGAGCACGTAACACAAGATCGCAGCAAAGAGCCTCAAGATAACCTTATCGCTCCTAGGTTAGTAATGAACCGCATTTTGACAGCGGAGGATTATATATAGCAAGAGGGTAAGAATGTAACGGAATTCAGGCCCTAGCGAAGACAACAGTAAGATACTGAGGAGGATAAGATTTAAAACGCATAGACTAGTAATTGACGAGAACTGGAGAAGAACCACTTTGATAGCAGATGAAGATCAATTGCAGCGGTTCCACCCGGCTTCAGCCATGGTAAATGAGCCGTAATATCCGAAATAGATCCTTCTCCAAGCCACGCTAAAGCAATCCATCGCACATAAGCTACACATAGTGACACCCTCTTTCAACATAGATAGACATCTAGGTTGACCTGTAAGTCTATAGCATGAGATGGAATGAACTTTATATACCACGAAGCTGAGCTAAGTCACACTTCTGCAATTTGTCTTGAAATACCTTACCGTTACTAGATTGTAAAAGCTCTCGTGGGAGCTTCCCCAACCACCTAGTGCTTCGGAGGAAGAACGAGTTGAAAGTTGTAGAGTGTTTCACTCTCCGTACATTCTTACTTTGCAGAGTAAAGCCATTAGATCTCGAGCTACTAGGTCGAAATATCCAGTATCTGTTAGGCTTGAGCCTGACCTCACTGCGAATAATACGGAAACAGTAAGTGAGATCTTTGATAACTCGTCTGTGCCTAAGACTAATTGAGCCAAACATTTCCAAGCGTTCTCCGTAGCTGGGAATCAGATTGTAATCAGTGCCAGGAAATAGTCTAAGAAACATTATCCTGGTGAAAGTTTGCTGCACCTTTTCTAGCTCCGAAGTATCCTTTTTCAGGGTCGAAGAAGTCAGCGATCGCCTTTGCAAGCAAGTCATAATCAATGATTATTCTCTTGATCAGGAAGGATTTCAGAGAAGGGAAAAGGTGATATTCAGAAGGGGCATTGTCTGAAGAGTATGGCGGGTGGAGCAGGACATCCCAGCCGGGCTCCTGTAGCTTGGCCTGGGTGCTCTTCGCGACGTGGGAGCGGGCGCCGTCATGAGAGAGGGTGGGCGCGGACCTTTGCCGGAGTGGAGTGCAAGTGTTCCGACTCCCGGGGTGGAGTGCTCTCGAACAGCGATGGCGAGCTGCTGGAGCTGGCGGATATATACGGCAGCGGTGACTGTCTCGTCTTGTGCCAGCAACTCGTTCAAAAGCATTCCGTCCGCGTCCCAGAAGGAGCACGTGCTGAGCGTGGTTTGTCTCCCATGTCAATCTCGCGGCTGCTGAAGCTAATGAACCAGTGGCGCACGGTCTCGTAGCTGACACATCCCTTGCCCAATACAGCGTTAATTGCAGATCAGTATATACTTTGATGAAAAGTTTAGAGAACGTTCCACCATATTCCTGCACCGCCTAAATCCTTCTCGAATGAAGCAAGAGTTACTGATGCTCTCGGAAAATTCCTACAAGACTTTTGGTACAACCTAATACATCGCACACACCATACTGTCCGGTATGGAGAGGTCACAGTGCAGTCATTCTGAACAGCAGTTACTCAACGACGTGATTCAGGACCATAGCGCTTCTGTGGCTATTACGCTTGTGCCACTGGACTCATTCGCGGTTATGACACGCTCATAAGAAACGCTCGCTTGAATGATTTTTGTCCACTCCAAAGGAAGTATTTGTAAAGTACAGGGGGTGATAAAAAAATTTTGCTCACGGCTCACATTTGCCAATTATACAAAACATAGGGAAACGAAAGAAATAAGAGTATTGGGGCAAAGCATTCCCGAAATGTTCCTCTAAATGCAGGAACAAGCTGTGACTCCCTACGTTCCCCTTTATAAAAATATGGAGCTTTCATTCGGCGCCGTCGGGCTTCGGAGTACCTACAGCATCAAGGTCCGCTGAAAACAGTGGAGCCAGGTTCCGTGGTAGGCCTTTCGTGGGAAGCTTCCCCAGAATTGGCCCTTCGGTTCATGGAAGTCACAGAGCCCCTGCTGCTTGGACAAGGCTGCTATGATCCGAAACCATTTTCATGCCCAAATCCGCCTCCGGAGGGGTTTCAGTGGTAAAGTCAAGTTTTGGCTCTTGGAAACGAAGGGCGCTGGAAACCCGAAAAAAACGGGATCTTGAAGAATACCACCCAGTATGATTCCCCTCAGGTACCCAGAGTGTTCGGACCTCAGCAAGGTTGTGAACGGGGGCTACGAAATTTCGGATTTTGCCCAGTAGAGGTGACACATCTTGTTCACTCTTTTCTCGCTCCCGTCCTGCTCGTGCAGAAAGCTGCCACGGAGTATAGTGATAGAGTGAGTCTGCTCTTGAATCTGGGGATAAAAATAACTCAACAGATTTTGCTGTAGTTCGACTAATGTGGGGTGAAAGTGGAGGAGACAAAATTACTTTTTTTGGCACCCCCTGTATGTATTATATTATAGTATTGTCCAGCCTCAGCCTTGTTCCACCTCGAACCCACTAAGTTAGTTATATTAGGTTATGCAAATAAATTCGTGTGGTTTTTTATTCTTCGTATTTCACAAATCTTTTTTCACTATTCTATTGTCAATCGAATTATTTCATGTGTATCTACACATGCATGCATGTGTGCGTCATTACCCAGAGTAAGGCGTGGGCACCGTCATCGCTTTGAAACCCATCCGACAGGGAGCGCATAGCTTGCACCATCGCACTGCACACCGAACGCCGCGAAGCAGACTTCCTTTGCTAATTGCACACCTCTAAAACATCCTAAAACAAAACGGTACTAAATGTTGGACATCATTGGACTGTGTGATTGTTTGATGTTTGTGGGGATTGCAAGTGTAGTTCGCAGGAGATAAAAATATACACTTTCGACAATTCATGCTTTTCGTCTAGCGTCAAGGTCAGGAAGTTTATGCAGACATGTATTTAATATCTTTTGTCTCTAGGAAAAGGCACCATTTGGTTTTGATAATCCGATTTGTTTGATGTTTCAAGGTTAGAATAGGCAAAATCTGTACCTTTGGCACATCGAAGTACAAAAAGCTGTCCTTCCTCGCCCCAGATCGAATCAATGTTGGTCAATATTGTTGTCGTAGAGGTTTTCTAGTTCAATAAAAGATGTTCGGTAAAATCTCAATTTTTCACGTGAAAGGGGCGGGTGCCAACATTGTTTTTTGCTGAGTATCCCATTTCCAAGCCTCAGAAATGTGAACTATCGAAGGATTCAAAAGGCAAACGGGTTTTTCTTGTAGATCAGAAAAGTGGTGAAGAAGCTGTATCGATGCATATATGCATATATTTTACGACTTGATGGTAGGCGAAGAAGAAGAGATATTGGAAGCGCACGTTTTTGCTGAGTACTCCAAATCTAGTCCTTAGAAACAACAAACAGCCATGTGATTCACAATAGCAAACAATATTGCAACTCCTCCCTTGGCGATACCTCAACGTCGATTTCAGTTTGAACCATTTTCTGGTGCTTAACGATCACTATGCCGTCAAACGCCTCATCCTCCAGCGGTTCTGATGGAAATTCAGGAAAACAGCTGAAGAAATCTCGTACGAGACAAACGAGCTTTGGTTCCACCGCCAGAAGAGCGGAAAATGCCACTCTCAGCTAGTTGTTGGTGAATCAGAGATGCCATCATGCCTTATATAGGATGGGTAGTGTTGTGGACACATGTTGGTTTCTCTTTTTGGATCAGTAGCTCGCAATGTGGTGCAAATGGCAAGAGGTCATTCGTAACATAAGCACTCATTTCTGTTGTTCATGCCTGGATATCTTGCAGAATTTTAAAACGCCTCAAGCAATGCTCTGGCAGGAATCTGACGAAATCCCAACACGAAATCTCAACGTACGTCAAAATCATCAAAGCCATTTCCGCCATGCTCGATCATATACTATCCGAAAGATGTCCTTATGCTACTTCGAGAACGATTCAAATTGAAATCAGTGCCGAGGTTTCAGGACAAGAGAAGTTGGAATGTTCAAACAGTACTATTTTATAGAGCTAAAAAAGCTGAATTGAAAACATATGCGTATGCATTTTTCGACCGCGACGGTAGACGAAGAAGAAATGCCGAAAGTGCGAGTATCTGCCGTCAGACTACTTCACTTTTGAACCTCATGTATATTAAACCGTCAAAGGATCTAAAACCACAAATCACCGCTTTGTAAAACAGATCTCTAATGAGATCTTCAACCGCTTTGTTAAATAGACTCCGACGACTTCTTGAGTCTCTATGCTACTCTGGAGCCAAATTTAAACATTTATAATGAGCATTCGATGCACGTCCACCCACTGCAGGCGGTTTTCGTACAACTGCAGCAAACTACATTAGCCCAACATCTCCCGACGTCCAGACTCTTTTGAAACGAAGTGAAGAACTTCTTCTCCGAACACCGCCAGCGGACAGACGACCCATATTGGGCGAAGTTCCACATAGTCACGTACACTCTGCACACTTTGGACCATCTACCAACTCATACTTGACGTGACCCAAAGCCATCCCGCCTCCCGTTTGTTCCATACGTAATGCCGAGTTCAAAGCGTACAGACATGAATAGGCATCAGCTCCTGGCTTACATTTAGGTTATCAGTCGTCGTTAAAACGGGTCTTGCGATACTTCTGCTGATCGTCATCCATGCACATAGCCTTCTCAGCATCTTTGTTTGCCTGTTTATGCTACAATAACTTGATCAACCTATCTCCCACATCTCTACGTTACAGCAGCCCCAGCTCATAACTAGCATGTTGCTGTTGTAGGGTATCATGTCATGGAATACATGCACAATTTGATTGTTGTAATAGTATTTTATTTTCATTTGATTTCAGAACTTTTATGGCAACAAATTTCGACGGGTAAAGGTGATCATTAATCACCACTGACATAGTGTCGTCACAAATCAGTGACCAACTATTGCCTCGAAACCATATTTCAAAACTTTCATTGTTTAATCATGTTTTTTTGACAGTATAGTTAATGGAGCTGTGAAGGGAATACTATGGCTCTGAGCTTTTGCACCTAAGTTGTGTTGCTCCAGAGTTACATTCTGAACAGAAATAAATTCAAATGTGTGAAGAACAATTCGAGGCTTGAAAATTCATTCTCAAAAGTCTTAAAAACTCCACAAAAGAACGCAAAAGAGTTTGAGCGCATAGGCGAGCTTCCGACGCCTAGCGCCTTTCTCAAGGCGTTCAAACGACTTGACGAACACCGCAGGGCCTTGCAAAATACCACATCATATATAAACAGTAGATTCTCCAAGCATAGAACCCAAGAACATACCTAAAAGACCTCCTAACATTACTGTAAAAGTGCTGCGCTGCTCCATTGAAAACACAGGGGAAAAATACTGGAGGCACTAGAAATAAGATGATTATTCCCAGAAATAAATGGCAGAGACGAGCTACGGGACTCTTTCCAGTTAATCACATGACTGCAGTGAATTGCACTGCGGAATGAATGTGATATCACATATCAACACAGTCATAGCACGTCCACGCTATTTAAGGGTCAGGTCAGGGTGGCTCAACCACTTCTGCTTCACTTCCAGCAACCGGGTACGTTAGTTAGGTGGCAGCAGCAATTCAGTCATATATAAATCTGCTGGCTCATTTCATAAAGGGCTGATGTATAAAATAAATTGCTCTGTTTCAGGCTCGAGAAAGGCGCTAGGCGCCGAAAGCTCGCCAGTAAGCTCAAAAAGTCTTTCGCGCTCTTTGTGGATTTTCTGAGTCCTTTGAGAATTAATTTTGGAGCTTCAAATTATTCCTCACACATTTAGATTGGCATGAGGCTTTGGGACAGAAAAATACACAGAGAAATAAATCGATATAAAAAACATTGGTACCGCTCTACACTCACCCTTATTTTTAGCCATCGTCTGCAGCTTTCAACTTCGAAAACGAAGGACGACCTTTCGACCCAATCCTGAACTCTCAATTCTATAGAAAATTGCAGAGAACCTTGGCTGACTTAACCGAAGCTGTCTGCTCGAAGATACACATAATGCCACATTACATTTGTGGAGCTTTTTGTGGCTGTGCAATAACTTTGCAAGTGTCCATTATTCGAGTCAGACTGATTAAAGCAGGTGTTCGGGATAATGCTGATAATGACGACAACAATAGCGTTGTTCGCTCGAAACTTACGGTAAAACTAAAACTCAGCATCGGAGTGGGATAAGAAAAACGACTGCAAGGAGTGCAGGCTTATGCCTACATACATATCCAAAGTTTCACACTTCAATCACTGCAGATCCACTTCTTTGAATGGAGAAGGTGTTTAGGACCGGCATTCTGAATATGAGATCTTTCCCTGGAAAACTCCGACAGAATGCTAACCAGATGGAGATATGTGGGACTCCAGACACTAGTATGGCTTCCGAAGACAAGCTGAAAAAGGGTTGAGGCAAGCAGAATTTTAATCTTGTAAAGGCTTCCACAGTAGAGAAAACAACGGGCTGCATGTTGTATTAGGTTGTGAGGAAGTTTTCTACTGATTTTCGCAAATTCATCTCCGGGAGATCATAACTCGACCCAGACTGCACGTTTTCTCACACATCAGTCGTTCGCTACACTTTTGGCAACATTATGCGTACGTGAATATTCCATTCTGATGAAGGGCAAAAAATTCGACACCAAGTCACCATTCTTTCTGAACCCAGTGCTATTGAAGGAGTTGTCCAGATATTTGGAAACGGGGGGCCTAATTAGAGGTAGATCTGATGAATATGGCAGACGGGTAACGTCTTCATCCTGCAACTGCTTCATTTGCTGGAAGTGGAGTGCGAGTTCGAGCTCTGAAGCGTGGCGCTACTGATTGACAGGGAATTTCTCGCTGAGTGGGTGAGATAGTGGGTGCAGCATTGCCTGATTCTGCGAGTCAGTATTAGAGAAGTATATCAACAAATCCTCATATATCGTCACAAAAACATCGCTGGAAAATATGTACATGGCAACATTCAGTTTTGAGACCTTTTCTCCTAATAGTCGCTAATAAGCATTGCATCACAGGATATACTTGACTTTGCAGACTGCTTATAGAAGAATATCTTTTGTATGATTTTGGCCATCCCACTGAGGGTGTGTTCATTCTCTCATTCTAGTACTCCTAAACTTACAAACACGTACTTTCACGTAACATGGTATAATATATTACATGTTAACGTTTCACAAGCTATGTTAGAAAAGTTCTTCCTTTCTTACACTCCTTCTTTGCCACGCGGGTGAATAGTTACTGAAGTTAGTGCAGTTGAATAACAGTACAGGGACAGCCTTCGAGTTTATTACGGATACACCTGCTGATATTGAAGTTTTTGGAAAGGGCTATTGGACGAGTTATTGAGACGACGGGGATATTGAGCAGAGGCAGACTCTCTATATCCTCGTCAGTCTCATCTTCATGCCTCGCGAATATGTACTGCCTTGCTGTTAGTGGGCTTGTCTTCTTTTCCCTCAGCAACGGGTCCACTGTGGTCCCCTTTCTTCCTTTTTTGGTGATGTCGCCTTACGGTTGTTGTCCGTCATCGGCATGTCACATTTCACCTGCGGCTCGTCATCATTACTTTTCTCAGTTAGCCAGGCGAGATACCCTTCATCCGATGAAGGCTGCCTCTCCATTTTTTCGTCTTTTTCACTTCACTTTTTCTTGCCCCTTACCTTCTGTTTCCGGTCTCTTTTAAAATGGTCCAAACTCATCAGAGAATCGGTGCCGGGGTGTTACCTCTCCATCTTCTGATCGAAGCATTCGAGGAGTTTCTTCATCTCGGAAAAGCATCTTTTCTCCTCGTTGAGTTCACCAGCAAGTTTTACCAGCTCGTCCTCCATATCTTCGATATTGCTGCCCAGAATTTTTAAGGTTTTTCCAACCTTGTCCTGGATGCTGCTAACCTCGATTCCGGTATTTCTGGGCCATTTAGTTCTTCCCGTGCATTCGAGGAAAGATACGCCAAAAACAATTGCCTGGCGGCACATCGAACCTACTCCTTTGATACTAGATGCCCTTCTGAGAATCTTTTTCGAAAGGAGAACTTGTTCACCAGGTCCCGATTTGGAGCAAGTGTGTTCCAGAATGTGGTGTGTCCAGTTACTGCCAACCGCGTAGGCCACCGTGATGAGGCTTTGGAATGTGCCTACTGCTTATCCTAATGTCTTCTGAAGAACCATTGAAGTTGCTTCGTGCAGGTCGGACAGTTCTTCGAACTCGTCCCTGCAAACAATGTCCATGACGAAGGTTCCTGCAACAAAAATCACAGATGAAAAACTATTGAGCCGGCACATCGGCATATCAGGTAAAGTATTGTTATCGTTATTCGCATGATTAGTTGCAGTAGGCAGCAAACTATGCGAATAGCACAGCTGGATGAAATGGCGTATGTGGTTAATACCAGTACCAGGGTAGGTACTGCTGCCGATGTAAGGGTTTCATACCACTGGAAAACAACAGTCACTATATGTCCGAAGTCGGGCCACTGAAAGCCATTGCTTTAGGAGCTCTTGAGCAGACGCGGTAAACTCATGAATACCCTCAGTTTCGGACGATGTCACCACTTTTCCGCAGAAAACCGTGCATTCTAGGTGGACTCTAGCTTTCGTTAGGCTAAACCGTAATTTCGATCGTATTCCAGTGGTGTTGCATAGGATCGTGGAGAGAGTTGTCCCACATATAGGACCTCTGCTAGGATGTTGTCTCGAGATGATGCACAGATTGCAAAAGCATTCGGCGTGAAGATATATGTGAACACGTGAAAGTGTTTTGAGAATGTGCGAAAGAAAAGAACAAGAAAAAGACTTCAACCGTATTGATTGATAGCGTAGCTATAAAAGCTCCCTTTAATGTACGATAACAGCTATGAACTCAAAATAATACATTGGGTAATAAACGTAATTACGTAGACTTGGAAATTAGTACGTAGACGAATGGGAATCACACTGAAATTTATGACCCAACTAATTCTGGTCTAATTCTATGAGTAATCACATTTCAGTTAAAAATGAGTTCTTTTCTAAAAAACCATGAGTTTGTGCACTGTTTCATATACTGTTTGAGAGCTACTAACATGCACTGGAACGATGGAAGTTGCTTCAAGATTCGTTGCGGTATAGGCTGAATTTCAGAGCCATGAAAATAGAGATCCAGTTGAGTTGAGAAATGCGTCGAGGTCGACCGATGGTTGAAGCGCTATATTTTACTAGATCAGATGAATCTGTTAGGTATCCCGCACCCAGCCTTGGCCTCAAACATTCCAGCGTCCCGCTTGGCTCAACATTGAGCCAGACGTGTTCATGTTTGCTGCAGTGCATGGAGAGCATAATTTTCCAGCTTTTCCAATTTTCCAGCTGTTATCTTTCTCATACAGTCCTACATTCATCATCCTGTGCACTCAAGGCGGCGACGGCGGAGCAACGTTTGCGGCCGGTTGATTTAGCTTCAAGCCCGTCTGCACTCTCCCTCCTGCTAGTGACGCAGAGGGGCACGAGAGAGGCGGGGGATTTCAGGCTCCTAATTCTCGGTTTTGCTTTGTTTCGCCTTTCTCTATTGTTACACTGCCAATGACAGTATAGATTCACAAACAGTGCTCTTTTCAACGAATATTCTGTAATTCTGTGCTCTACATTATGAGTTCAGTTAAGTTTGTAACTTACCGCGAGTTCAATTGAGTTCTACTATTTCTTACTTGCAATACACCATTCCCGTGTGCCGTTTGAGGCCAGACTGTCTGCTGAAGGAATAGGTCTAGCGAAGCTTCTTGACTATACCTGGGTACCGATAGAAAATGAGTGGAACTTTGTGCTGATTGATATTTATAACAAAGGCACATTAATGCAGCACCGAGTGAAACGTTAAAGTGACAAGCAGAAGGTCATCAGAATCACAACCGCGAGAGTGAGAAAGGAGGCAAAGAAGGAATGCAAGTGAGCTCTGGGCTATCGAGGTTCCTTGTCCATACAATGATCGATATGAGGCTTTGTATACACGTATATCCATATAATGAGCAGTGTGGCAAGAGATACTGGAATCGCTACAATACCTGAAATACTATATTTCATGATAAAGACAACATAATCACCGGCATCGCTGTCACATGTAACAAGTCTCGAATAACCAGTAGCCACCTTAGACAAAACTGAAAATTTAGCACGAAACTACGAACCTGCGCTGACGATCCCTGTTTGGAGCGTTAACACGGTGGCAGCAACAGTTCCTGAAAAATGTTGGTGTCCAAAGTATCAAATGAAAAGTATATTATGTAACAAATCAAATTATGAGGTCACGAATATAACTGGAAAAGAATGGAAAGGAGGTTCGCATTCAGCAAATGCCCTAGCTACTATTAAGACCTCTGAGGATTTTAAGGAATAGCATGAAGTAATCTGGTAGTGGAACAAAGCGCGCCTCATGAAGTGAAGGTATTGATTTAGAGCTCTCAACAGTCCGTGTGTTTAGAGAGGTGAGATATGGTTAAATGCAATGAAAATTCAGGGGTTAAACGGCAGCGTGCCATGCAAGCTCATGCTCCGAGCTCTTATCACTGCCAGATTTCAATGATGAGAACTGAGAGCACGGGGCCTCATGCTTGCCGAAAGACTCCTTGTGGTCAGATTCATCCAATAAATGAGTGCGCTATCTGTGTATCACCACCACATGCTACAGATCCGCGTCATGACACTCGGTGATGCGGCAAGCCGCAAAGTACGCCTATGTACGGCAAGAATGGACGGCAGTAATTTACAGCTATTTTATTTCGTTTGCCTCCACTGTCGGTTCTCATAGCACCCCTACTTTCGTGTGCAACAACGATCGATCCTTCTGATTTCAAAGCAATAAGAGAAATAATTTGGAAGAATTGCACTCCAGGAGACCTCCACTGCACCGAAAGCGCCTCTCATTGAGGGGCCAGTATCGCCCGCTGGGACTTCTGGAGCTTTTTGGTGAAACGTATTTTCCCTCTCCGCTCTCACTGTCTTTGAGCAACGACTGGTGTGGGATATGTCCCATCCATGCCTCGTTCGAAACAGCATTGTCATTAATTTATTTCATTTCAATAAAATCATTGAGAGATCGTGCTTTTAGCATATACTTCCATGACTACTGATTAGGTTCCTCCATTTGAAAAAAACATACCAGAAGCAGCAGCTCCCAGACCAACACCAAGCAGGACACTGTCACCGCAGGCAGTCATCGCCGAAGCACATCCGGTCACTTTCTTGGCGGCATTGAGCCGCTTGTATCGCTCCAGTTCTGCCTGAACCAATCGACAAATATCCACTAAAAAATAGTAGGTTAACGAGCAGAGTTCACTCACGTTGATGTCTTCTTGGAGTTTTTCTAAAAGACGATTTCTGGTCTCGGCGGAACCAAATTTGGGGCATTTATCGTAGATATTCAGTGCAGTAATCCCGTGCTTGATATGGGCTTCGAGCAATCGCTTCTCCGGCATCATTCGTGAGCCTGTTGTAGACTGAAATATAAGTGGATAACGTCGTGCGGTAAGTTACTTCGGTAGAGTCCGCATCATACACAAAAGGTGTTGTGGGAGTTGAAAGAGTTTGACACGGCCTTCGTAACGCAAAATTCCCCTTCTCGCTGTCTTTAAACTCCTATCAGCGAACATAGATAGCGGCGTAGTTTTTGAAAGTGCTTTGAGAACAGCGCTGGTGTTGATTTTATGTGAGGTACTGTTCGTCATTTAATTACAGAACTTGAGGCTCAGAAAATTGCAGTAAAGTTATATTATGTTGCTTCCTGAAACAACCTAGCCGACTGCGCTACTCGCGGTTCGGCATCTGAGGACGCCAAAGACCATATCCGGTGGTGTGGGCCTCGCTTTCTACGTCACCCGAAAGATCAGTGGCCTAGTAACGGTATTGACTTTCGAATACAGTCGCAGAGCGAGGAAGACGCTCAGAGTATGAGAACGTGCACGTAGCACAAGGAAGTGAGTTTGTGTCAGTTTTGCCGTTTTCAGTGACTAACAATTATTTCAAGCTCATTCGTAAAAGAGCGTATACTCCTAATTCCTGTGCCGACATGTCTTCGGACGCGTATCTGAACAAGGCGCAGAACATTCTGTCAAAGCTACCTTACATAGCCTCAGTTAAGACCTCCAGTGCGATACAAGCGTCGGACATCGATCTCGCCGAAGCCAGCTTATACTCGCTCATCATCGCGAAAGAGAGACGTTTTTATAGCACTTCAACTTCGCGAAATATCACGCGCAGCGAGCAAAAGATCAGCTTGTTCGGTGTGTATCACGCAGAGGTCATATTGAGACCGCTCCCATTCTTTTAGGGGTATATATCGCTAGGACAGAACCGTCGCGTGCCGAACACGGCCACGCGACGTTTCTGTCCTAGCGATATACACCCTTCTTTTAGTGCCGAAACATAGGCTAGTCTATCTTATTGCACTTCATAATCATCATTCTAGTCACCATTTTGGAGTTCATTATATCGTATACAACATGCGCAAACGTTCTCTCATACCGTCAGTAAAAATTTGTCGATAGTGTCATGCGTGACTGTTTCACGTGCAAAGGGATAGGCGGACAAGCGTAGAAATACACCAATATGCCGCAATTGCCTATAGAACGTATCATTAGAGCGCGTCCTCACCAAAACATTGGAATATCTCGGCCTGCTCGTAATCAGCAGCTACTACAGTGTGGATTTGTCTAACCACCAGCTGACCACGTGTAGCGTGCAACTCAAAGTCGTACTGGATAACTCCACGCAGGAGTTTCTGCTTGCTTTTCGTAGATTTATAGAACGCCGAAATACTACAGACGGTGTGTGCAGCGACAACTCAACCACTTTTCGTGCCGAAGAAAGCGCCATAACATCGATACTTTACTCCCCTAGATTGTGGAAACTAGTTTCTAATTACTGCGTAAGGCACAGGATCACGTGGAAGTTCAACCCTCTTTCTCCCTTTGGGAAGGGGGATTTTGTGAGCGCCTGGTCGCGCTGTTCAAAAACGCGTTCAAGAAGTCCGTAGGTCTACATATAAATCAGCTTCGGACCGTATTGACAGAGATCGGAACGACAATAAACTCCCGTCCTATCACGCCATACCACGAAAAGGCTGCGTTTGCATACGTCCTCAGACCCGCAGACTTCATTTCCTCGGGTACAAATGTTCCATTGCCGGCCTTGTCGTCGCAATCAGATCCTATTTACCACGTTTCTAACCATTTTGTACGTTGATACAAGGAAATGCTCGCAATTCTGGACCAGCCCTGGGACCTATGGCACTCGGACTATCTCAATGCATTGCGAAAGCGTCATCAAAGCCGTATACATGATGGTAAATACTCTACTTTCGCTCGCAACTCGGCGACATTGTCATCGTAGTCGACGACAAACAGCAAGGGGACAATGGCCGTATGGCCTATTAAAGGAACTACACTTCGGCAAGGATAAGTACAGCATGATACAGCACGTAGCACGCTCTGACGCTAACACGCGACGCCTACGCGTCGCCTTTTCTAATTGCCGCGAAGCCACGAGGCTTCGAATCGTCATCACCTTTTTTTAGATTTTTTTTCGTAGTAACTGTGTTGCACCTCGCGTTTCGTTTTTTTCTAACCCATTTACTTCGCGTAATTATTGCCCTTAGAGCATTCACTGCTGTGGACTTTCACAGTCACGGACTGTATGTTAATGAACTCGCGTAGTCAATGACTAATGATTCCCGTTCTTCACGCAGCAGATTTGGTTTTGCCCCGTCATTTAGTTCCATCAAACGTGTACGTTACCTCTTTTCTGGGTAATTTGCGTACCGTTCTGAGGTCACCCGCTCTAAGTTGTTATGAGATGTGAGATAATCACCATAACCAGATAATCACCAACTATTCATTGCTGCGGTCGCACGCCGGCGCATAACGTTTCCGAGGTGAGTTTTGAAAATAAGCCACTCAGTCCCCTCCGCCGCCATCATCGCCGACTGCCTGGTTCCCGTCCACGGCGCCGGGCAGACGCACCTTTAAAACCGTGGCGTATACCGTGGAGGAGAATTTACGTGATTGTTTCAGGACACGCGTAGGTGACCCTATCGCCACAGAAACTTGGGCTTTTTCTGCCGAGTGCCTCATTTTTCCATATATCTCCGATAGGTTGTACATTCACGCATGAGCAACGTAAGCGAAATATAACCCATGTTGTTTGTCAATCTCGACGCCGTCATCCAAAGCAACGCCGTCCCCTCATCGCCGTCGTCGTCATCTCACGTTCACGTGGTCTCCCGGAAACCAAGCAATCGTCCTGCACTGCAGTCGTTGTGGTCAAATGTAAACCAACCCATATGTATATACACTGGTATGCAAAACTTAGGGACGAAACCAACTTTCGATCACTGTGCCTCTGCCAGACAACATAGCTCGATAAAATTCATATCATATCAAGAGAGAACCTTAACGATATTGTACAGAAAGCAACTGACAGAAACTCGAAATAAGACGAATACTTATGACATTTTTATTCAACCATGTCAATTACACACAAGTCTTCACGATTTATCCTGGTACTGAAAAAGAAGTTACACGGATTCTAATAGGGTGTGTGATCACCATGGATAGCAATACATGCTCTGCATCGCGATCCCATACTCTCAACGAGGTTGGTAATGAGTTCCTGGGGCAGGGTATTCCACTCCTCAATCAGTGCAATTGACAATTGCTTTGTCGTCATTGGTGCATTTGGTCGTGCTGCAATGCGTCTACCCAGTGCATCCCACACGTGCTCGATGAGATTTAGGTCGGGTGAACGGGCGGGCCACTCCATTCGCCGGATATCCTCTCGTTCTAGAAGCTCTTCCACCTGTGCTGTGCGATGCGGTCGCGCATTGTCATCCATGAAAATGAAGTCAGGGCCGCTTGCAGCTCTGAAAAGACGGACACGATGTGGGAGAACCTCGTCGCAGTAACGCTGACTGGTGAGGGTTCCATGCTCAAAAATCTGGAGGTCAGTACGGCCATGCAACATAATGCCTCCCCATACCATAACACCTCGACCACCAGAATGATCACGTTCGACAATGTTCCTGGGGAGTTGCGTGTTCCCACCTCTCGCCATATGAGGGTGCTTCCAGAATCACTGCTCGGACTGATCCTGCTCTCTTCCTATAAGAGCACACGGCTCCATTCCTCATCGGTCCATTCGCCATGCTCTTGGCACCAACGTAAACGGTCTTGCCGATGTGCGGGGGTCAAAGGAACACAACGTAACGGTCGTCGGGCGAAGAGACCACCCCCATGCAGTCGTCTCGCTACTGTAGTGCTTGAGATGGCTTGCCCTAGAGTCCTGTTAAACGTCGTTGCAATAGCCGAAGCCACTGACGAGGATCTCTTCTTGCCTACTGCACAATGTTGCGGTCGTCCCTTGGTGTAGTTGTCCTTGGTCGGCCACCTCCTCGTCTTCGGGCAGCAGTATCAAAGGTTCGAACGCTCTCCATGCACGTGAAACAACGCTGTGAGCGATACTGAACTCCTGGGCCACACTCGTCATGGTTCGACCTTCTTCGAGTTTCCCTATGATCCCTCCTCAAGTGAAGTCATCCAGATGCTCTCTTCGGAGCATGATGTATCGAAGGATACTACCACATCTCTTTGCAGCTTTTCGTTGATTGAAAAATTTTTTTTTCATACCCATAGACTGCCTCGATTGGCGCGGTCGGCCATATTTGGCACCTTATTCAAGCTCTTCTTCCACCGAGAAAAGCCTAGCTTTCTGTGCATATCCCTTAGACGAGTGGCAACATGCTCCCACACTATCATTCACATCCACCCAGTCATTAGTGTTTTATGTTACTTTATCCATCTCGTCCCTAAGTTTTGCACACCAGTGTACTATACTTGTACACACATTTCGCATATACATATTGTAATCTTAGGGCAAAAAGCCATAGCCCGACGTCAAACTATTTCCTTCCAAACCCAGATTAGGTAGATAGGCCCTTAGGCACTCGACGATTAACTAAGATTGTGTCTGTATTTAGCTGCGTAGTCGCAGTAGGTGAGGGCAGGATTCCAACTCCATCGTAGCCGGTGAGACCATTCTCTATTCGCCGGCCCCAGTGTCGTGACTTCCGTCCGACTCATCGTAGATCACACCAGGCGGGCACGCGGGTCCCGATCAGCCGGTCGAACGTGGCGGTGGAAAAGCGCCACAGTTTGTCAGTGGGACAAGATTATATGTTTCCGATCCGGCGCTTGGATACAGTAATTCAAAACTTGAGTGTCGACTACTCTTTGTGTGAGACCAACCCAAAACGTGAGTGTCGACTACTCTTCCGTCTGGGCGAGCAATGATGCTACAGTGGCTTCAACCATACAGCTGATAGCAACTTTTTCTGAAGTACACAGGCTATTCGAGTTCCACCTAAGGCCCAGGGAAGGGGCAAAAGCTCCGGAGTGGGTAGAGCGAGTTTCACGTGGAAAAGGGTTCTCCGCTCTTAAAAAGCAGGTAGCCCACCCAGAGCTGCTTTTCCTCTCTGAACTTATATATACTGAGCTTCATCCCTCCACAGGTCACCACAAAATCTGAAAAAAGAAGAACTACTTCGAAAGAGACACGCTCAGCGTGGATGCTTGCTTACGTGCTCTGCGCACTTACCATTGTAAGCTTTTTTCGTTGAAAGTAAACTTATAATCTTGTGTCAGTGGGAGTCCGTGTGCTCCGCTCCAATGGTCAAGAGACGTCGCCCTCGCCGTCGCTATATTCCGATCTGTGCTGCTGAGCCAACGTAGTCGACGCCGTCGAGGATCCCGCATATGGAGATGCGGCCGAGGGACGGGTTCCTGCCCGACTCCCCGTGAGATATAAGCGTCTGCGTTCGACCCGTGAGTCCTTAGAATTTGTTTCATGTGATTACTTGGTATTTGCCTATTTGACTTATTGCATTATTGTCGTTGATCTCTTCGTGTAGTACATGGACACTGAGTAACTCAAACTGGCGTTATTCTAACACAAGGTTTCTATACCAGATTATTTGAAAGCTATTAGCTGCGGTCTTCGTAATGACAGGTCGGTTAACATATCGTAGGCGGAACGTAGTTCCACACTTTATGTGGCCACGGGCATATGCTCTGTCTTGGTACAAATGCAGGAAGGGTCCTGTTCAAGAGAGGAGCACCAACGTTATGTGTATGCATCTTCGTAGTAGCAGCTAGGGCCTGTAGGCAACCCGCGTAGGCAGAACGAGGGCGAGCTTGCGTAAGACCCCGTGGTCAATCTCGCGCCGACACTGGCGCTACCCCCGGCGGACAACCGCGATGCACAGCCCTGTGAGGTTTGTGATATTTCGGAGCACAAGCGCCATGCCGGCGCGATTTGCAGAAGAAATTTAGAGGATGTTACTGGTGAGCATATGGGAACTCACTCGATCCATTCCACGGCAGTAAGCAACTTTGGCTTCGTGAGCTGCTTCGATACAGATCAGTTTTGCATTTGCATTCAGAATACTGTTTGCTACCGGCACGGTGTTTCCATCAAATGCATTCACATATTCCTGGAATGGCTGTCATTAGGTCCATATCTGATTTTCAAATCTGAATTGACATACCCTGAAATACTGTACCAATTTCCTGCAAGTTACCGGCTTCCCATTGATGTACTTTGGTTGAAGTGCGTGAGGATTCAACAAAGCAGGAACCATCTTTTTTATTTCCTCTCGGAAAATCGGCCGTAGATCTGAAACAACAATCTCATTCCAAGTATCAAGAAACCGGAACTCAAAGCGCTTGTAAACTTCCTTGCTTACCTTTCACATGGCCTCTGAAGGACTGCCGCTCAGCAACGCGATAGCCGGGATAGGGAAGGAGGAAGCACAAAATGTTCTCAAAACAATCAGACAGCTGTTCTCTGACACTTCGAAGTTCTTCTGGTTGATCAGGAGTGACCTGGAAACACCATAGTACACTCATTTACAATTACACACTCACACTCAACTATAGTTCAGTTCATTCACTGTGTCCCATACTATTCAAGCCACTCATTCACTCATTTTGTTCGATGTTGTTCTATGTTTGTTTACCGCACGGGCCGAGCAATAAACAATGACAACGATTTATCCATTTTTCACCACATTTTGTTGAGCCGAACGAGCCAGCAGGAGGTGGCGCGGTGGGTAGAAGCGCCTTCTCCAATTGCGCCCAGTATGACCGACAAGGCACTCCCAGGTGTCGAGAAAAATAGCCGCTTCAGTACGATCCCCTTTTTTCGACTTTTACAATAACAGTAACTGTTGCCGGATTGTATAGTTGCAATGTGTTTCATGCTGTATACATATTTTTACCTAAAGCAAAAAGGTATTTATTTCACATTTCCTCACACGAATTCGCAGCACACTTCATGCCTGCTTATTGAAAGTTCAAACTGTAGTGCCTATCGCTGTCCTCTTCAGGTATGACTCCCTACCTCGTGTTCGGTCAAATACGACCCCCCCCCCCCGTCGAGGGATCCTCGATTCCTGATCTATTATGTTGACCGACGCTGCCAACAAAACTACTCACATACCTGTATTCCTGTTAAAATTTTGGCACTCATAGCAATATGGATGGATCATTTATGTTGGGTAGCGTTCGATGGGTGTGTATAAAGTGGTACGAATGACTTTTTTCGCTCCTAATGTGCGAGAAGTAATTACTGCTTCGCACCTAGTGTGCGAAATAGTAATTAACGAGGGCGAGAATCTGGGGTCATCCAATTATGTAACTTGCCTACAACAGCCACTAAAAGAACAATGATATGAATAAAGGAAGCCAGGAGTAAATAAATTTTCTTATCGGGTACTACATGCCGTTTCAAATATTTATTACATATTTATTACAAGTGATACATGAAGACAAAGCAAATTGAAACTAGATCCAAATAAAGTAATTTTCGATTTCGTAGACAGGTCATATAACTTTGTTAGTAACATATTTAGACATTTTTATGCAATATGCCTTCACTTCCTAAGGGGAAGGCCCCGTTGATAAATATGGTTGAACCTATGAATACAGTTGTATAAAGTGACAGTAACACTTTCAAAAAGCGTCGTAGGTAGTGTGGACCTCTCATCAAAGCATCGAATTCATCCTCAGACGTCAACAAGTCATCATGAAAAGGAGGTAATAACACATTCTACAACTCGATTCCCCAACGGGCGTGCGGTAACCTTTTGTCAAGTAGCAAAGGAGCATCCGCAACTAGGCAATGGTGGTTATGCAATGATAATTGCTTACAAACATGCACACTTTCATCTAATGCAAAAATTCACTCAATGTACTTCGCATTCTGTTTTCAGAGTGAAATTTTATACACACTAGGGCCAAATTCCGTGACCTTTGAGTTTATATTCATACTGAATAAGTGTTCACAAACTGAAACTCTTTTTTGCCTCGTAATACAGGATAAAAAATTCAATTACTCCTGGCCTCCTTTATTCATGTCATTTTTCTTTAGGTGGCGTTGTAGGCAGTTACATAACTGGATGACCTCAGATTCTCGCCTCTCATTAATTACTTCTTCGCACATTAGGTGCGAAGCAGTAATTACTTCTCGCACATTAGGTGCGAAAAAAGTCATTCGTACCACTTTATACACATCCGCGTTCGATATAGGACATGAAAAAGACGGGTGCGAGAGGAATTTGGCAACGTTGCAGCGACAGTTTTCCGTATAGGACCACTAGCAAACCAGCAGTCTCAAATTACTACAAGCCGATTCCCATTAGACTATTGTGGACGCATACTAACCGCGCGAGGCTTGGATACTGCGCGTATCTCGCGGTCAGAACCTTTGCTCAGTTGTGTCGACGAGCGAACATGTGAACCAAGTCATTACGGGATCAGCGTTGTAGATGTTTTGCGTATGTGGCGTTTGCAGAGTATGAACACTTTTTGTGGCGAAGCAGAGTGGAGTCTGTGAGTGTGAGAACTCAGTCAGTCGTTATGAGTTTCAAGTAGCTTTTTGTGGGACTCTAAAATTACTTTTTTGCTAAACGGATGACGACCTAAACAAGCAGTGCGCTGTGGACTGCAGACATTCAGCTGTGCTGATTGGAAAGAAGAAAAAAGAAAGGGTAGTAGTTGCTCCAACACTTGCCACTGATTTCAATAGTGTAACCCATTACACATATGTGGTCTAGCCTAACGAACCTTGAGAACGTGCTGCAAGAACTTGGTGCCGCCTTCTTCACCATAATTGTATTCTTCTGGATTCCGAAAGTCTCTCACGCAAAAGACGAGAGTCTGAAAAGATTATTGTGTGGACCGGCGATTCTCTGCAGTACCTTGAAAAGTACCTGAAATGGTTTGCCGAAGCGTTGAGCTTCCGTCATTGCTAGTCGCCCATACTCGACGAATAAGGAAAGGTGCTGCAAGGAGTCTTCCTGTATATTATCAACCACATTGTAGATCTGAAGGGACAGCAAAATTTTAAAAAAGTAACGAATTCACTTATATGATCAAAAGAGCTGGTTCACCTGCACACAGCTGATGACGGTGGACAAAGCAAAAACGGTTAAGCATTGCTGATAAGTAGACGTATTGTCGAATGTTCCTTGAGTGTCCATCTGAAAGGTGCGTAATGAGCAAGCAGACCAGTTTAGATGGGTTGGTGGAGACGAATATGCAAGGCACTGAACCAGAAGCACGGCGTACATCTCTCCAGAAGCTGCTTCAATCATGATCGGTTCGCCCCACACCCATATGCCGACTGTGTCACGTTTGGCTCCGGCTCGCCAATGGAATCCGTGAAGTTGGCAGTCGTCAGTCAACCATTCTAAGGGTGCATCGCTCTGCAAATGGAGAAATATCAATCTGCGGAAGCTAGATCTAAAAATAAAGAATTAAATGAAAGAGACCTTCATTTCTGGAAAAATTCACAGTCCCAGGGCACTCAAAAAGATGTATACCAGATAATAATTTGAAACATTGCAGGAGAAAATGCTACCGCATGATTAGATTGGTTTTCAAGCCTTGCACCTTTTCAAACAAGCTCACATCAGCAACTGGTCTGAGGATACGATCACTGACTTGGCCCATAGGATTGCCCGGACATTTTATGGTTACATCCGAAACACCGTAATTCTAAGCGGAGATCAAACGTATGGTGTAACCCAAAATTTGGTCAGCCCTGATCATTGAGGCTTTACCACTGTCTTTGAAACTCGATACATCATAATGTTGCTCTGAAATCAAGAGGAAAGAGATTACGAAAAAATCGCATCCCTATCATCGAAAGCTAAATGGAAAATAATGGTGGAAGAGCTTTGGAAAGACTGCGTTTTTTTGAATGCCAAAGGATCATTCCCTTCCGTGGATGAAGTATAAATTGACCAGATGTAAAATAAAAGTGGAAGATGCACCACTTGAAGCTCGAAAGTGTTCGACGAAGGCGCCATTGATTCCACTGAGCGTGCTATGAAAGTTCGGCAGCGCTGCATCCAGTAGTGGTGATTCACTTAGCACCTCTACTATCATCGTGGAACAGGTCTCTGGCACCGTTGCTAGAAATTCTTCCTATGCTCCCCTCACATCATTGGTTAGGAATCCTATGATGGAAGAAGTATCTTAATACGGACTAAAAGCATATATATGTAACGGAAATGAGTAATCATCCTGTACACTTATGGAGAGTACGAAGTCTAATTAGTACCAGTGAGGAACCCCTAACGATAGGAAGTGCAGAAAGATCCAACGACGAGAAACCTTATTAGAAACTGATTTTGATATACACTGCGGTGCATAATGATAAAGCCACTCATAAATTGTTCATAAACTTTCATAGTAAGATGTTTCTGGGAAACCTCTCAGGTATGGATTGTAGCAAATTTGATCGCGCATCTACACATCAATACCAAACTTGAGCTTGAAATAACAGAACAAATTTATCTTCATTTTTTCAAAAAATGCAGCTTTTACGATGGTGCAAAATGATAAAGCCAGTAAGGAATTTTAACAACTCGTAAACAACAGAGGGACAATACGCTACTCTAATAATCCGTTGGCCTTCCTTCTCTCCGAATAACCCGAAAAATCCGATTGTCTAGACTCATGTAAAGATCATTAATAAGATCTTGGTCCACTTGGTGCCACGCGTGGATTATAGCCTTTTTGAGCTCCTTAACTCCTTGGATTTCCCTGTTATCTGCATAAATCCGTCGCACCATGAAGCGCCATACATTTTCCATCGGATTAAGGCCTGGGCTATTTGCCGGCCAGGGCAGGAGCCTTATTCAATGACGGCTGAACCATGCAATTGTGCTCTGGCTGTGCCCTTATCTTGCATGAAAACAAGATTTCAGCTTCGATTTTCACGCCAGAACGGGAGAAGTGCACGGCGCATGACCACTTGGTAACCGGGGGAACTCATCTTTTTAGGAACAAAACATAACTTCAGACGTTTCTTCGATGAAATGGCGGCCCACACCACAACGCCCCCTCCTTTGAAATTCCTTCTCAAAAATCGTAGCTTGTCCTTTCTTAGATCATGCCAGTAATATCGGAGTGTCTCCTTCAGCCTTACAAAACAATCTGGAGAGGAAAAACAGCATATGAAAGCAAGAAGGATTCTACGACCTAATACCCTACCTTACTCCAGACCCTCGGCTGCATGTTTTGACGAACTGCACTCGATTTTTGCGGTGTTCTCGTGTCATGAATGGTGCTTTCCTCATTTTCTGTCGCGAGATGAACTTGCACTTTTTTTCAGAACCCGCAAAACAGTTGTTTTAGAGACGTTTAGCTCCAAAGAAGACCTGGTATCGGAGCTTGACTTGGTGAAATTCGATACTTTTTCTGAGAATGCGGCGCTTATCCTTCTCGGAAAGTGAAGGAGATCGCCCAGAACCCTTCTTAGTTCAGGATCCTTGAGAAAGTTGTCGACAACTGTGTGGCTGCGGTTAAATTCTTGCGCAATTGACGATTTGACTATCCCTCCGCTTTTTTTTGCGACAATTTGGCTTTTTTCGAAATCAGATAGGGGTTTTCCTTTCCCCATTACCTGAAAAAGAAAAACATTACCGCAGCAAAACGTTTCAGCAAATACAGATGAGAAGCGACGGAATAACTTAGGGTGGCTTTATCATTTTGCACCATCGGAAAAGCTGCATTTTTTTGAAAAAATGAAGATAAATTTGTTCTGTTATTTCAAGCTCAAGTTTGGTGTTATGTGTAGATGCGCGATTAAATTTGCTACAATCTATACCTGAGAAGTTTCCCAGAAACATCTTACTATAAAAGTTTATGAACAATTTATGAGTGGCTTTATCATTATGCACCGCAGTGTATTTGTCATGTACCAAGATATTTGGTGATGTATGATATTTGTTGTATAATATTTGTTGATGCCATAACAATGTTATTTGTAGGATACTTGATATTTGTAATGTTATTTGTTAAAATTTTATCAGTTATCTCCTACCTCCATTATGTTGTCATGTTGATAATTCATTGCTTTACTGCTTTGAAATGAAGAGCCTTGCAGATAATCGATCGATAATCGGTTGACTTTTGGTAGTCGCTCAGGGCTTCTCGAAGCAGGGGCGGGGGCACGGGCCTGGGAAAGGTCAGCTATGGCCAATCACGCACTTTCGCGCCTGATGGGCGGGGCGGGGAGTATACAAGCACGAGGAGGCCATAGCGGAGCGTCTTTGGGTATCTGTCTTGGTCCGAGGCAGCTGATTGTCGACTTAAGTAGTGACTGCTAGTCTTGGTGACTAGCACAGCCCCAATCGGGTTAGAAGTAGCATCCCTAGCCTAGGAGCAGAATGGTAGCTCTTCTGTCGGACGCAAGGGTACGGTGCGTATCCCAAGACAACTCGCTACCTCCTCCACTGGCGGAATCCATCCTCCAATCAATCCGCAGCCGTGTCCCCGCCGTGCGTCGAAACTATATAAGTTAAATCTCGCCACCACTACTATACTACTGTAAAGAAGTATTTGAATAAAAGGATTTAATCCACAGTGTGTATTTGGTTCGTTGTACCGGTCTGGAACCGTGCATATCTTGTCACTGTATCATTGCAATATTTGTCTTGCATTTGAGTTTCGAAACTATAAATAATGTCAGCCACTAGCAACGGTTCGCGGGTGCCCGCGAGACTAAGTGTCGAGATGGACGCCTGCGAACCGCCCGGACCTGACATATTTGATTTTTAATAGCTGCTGATAATCGACGCAGCACGCGATGCGAAAGATACTGAAAACTTTCGGATTGCTAGTAACCTTGATGAGCAGAAAGACCGAGGAGAGAGGTCATGGCCATGCGAGGAAAAAGCGATCTCAGGAGATAAGTAGAAACTGCTAAATATTGTCAGATTTGCGATTTGGCCTATACAAGGAACTACGGAGCGAGCCGATGTTCAAGTCAGTGCTTTTATCCTCCCAGATGAGTCTGGTACCAATTCACAGATCCAGGAGGGATAGAAGGCTTCGTTAAACGTTCGTGCCGGTTTCGCTCCACGCACTGTGAGAGTGGGAGTGCGCGCCACCTGTCACTACATCAACTCCGCCCTTACTTACTTGTCCCAAGAAAGTGAATCACGAAACTGATTATCGCGTGGTGTCCCTATAATGACTATACCTTGCGCATAGGCGCATACGCTCACAGCGTTACGCAATCAGCGGATTCATTTTCCTTCCAGTAATGCGGTTCTATTATACGCTTACATCACGTATATTTTGCTGTTTTCAGGAATATTCCATGTTCGTTTCGTTTCTGCGCCACTTTCCTTCCCGCAAATCTCGTCCATGCACGATCTAGATGCCAAAAAACATATACTTTTTAGAAAAATAGGAGTATCAATGCTTTGCAAAGTGCTACCTCATTAACGTGTTCAATAAGCGACGAAAGACGAGAACACGGTGCGCAAATGGTAGCATAGTATTGTTCGTCATGTGATTATGGTAGGCTATTGACCACCATGCACGGAGGAATCGAGGGTATGCACAGCAACGTCAAGATTCCGCACTACTGCATACGGCGTGCACGCGATGCGTGCGATATATCAGCGCCCCTGAAGCTGTGTCCTAAAGCGACTGTACATTGGTGCTAAAGCCACCGTATACAGTTACCGTATGGTCGCTTTAGGACCTAGCAATAGCGGCGCTATGTCTCGCACGCATCGCGTCGCACACGACATGCTCGCGTGCGGAACCCTGACGTAAAGGTACAAGCCGGGTATCAAGGTGTTTTAAGGAGATTCAAGGAGATCGGTTGAGTGGCTTCGATCTCGACTCTCGTCTGCTCGAACGAAATAGCGTGGTTGCACCCAGGTATCGAGGAAAATGGCCGCTTCAGTACGATCCCCCCATTGTGGACTCGAATACGACCACCATTGACAACGTTTTCATAAGCTCTACACTATCCGAGACTATTGTGGATTACTGAGTATTACTGAGTATTTTATTACTGCAATTTTTGTATTGATCACTCAAATTCAATAATATATTCTTACATTACCGGGTCAGCTGACAGCACGTTCCGCTTATGGTTAGCCGAGGACCATTGCTGACCTCTGCAATTACGACCCCTTTCATCACCCATCAAATGCGACCCTACCTGTCGAAAAACCCGCGACTCCCTGTGTACCTTATTGATAGATCTGTCGAGCAATTTCTCTTTTCAGCAGCAATATTAGCAAGTTTACTAGAAATGGTGTAAATAAGAACGCGCTACATTGAATTCAGAAGCCTTAACCTATAAAGCACGTATGGAGAAATCAGAACCTACCCACATTCCCACCGTGATTTCTTCCTTAGAATCTCAACCAAGTTCCTGCATGCATGCAATCGCACGGATTTTGGAAATATTTCTCTGGGCAAGCAATCACCCCCTATTGACCGCGGAATGCTCACGTCTCTGATGCAGCTACTTTCGAAAGCACAAAAATCCAGTCTCGCAAGTCGTCATTTACGTGGCTCTCACTAAAAATCACCTTTGTTAGTGGACTGACATAGGACGGGGCATTATATTCACTCAAATGGCTGGTGGTGATATCGCTGTCACAGTGACTTGGCCGTCCAAAAACAGCTGAAGCTATGCAGTCGGAATCATCGCTCCAAGCTGAAGCTGATGGAGCGATGGCTCCGACTGCGCGTGTACTTATAGAAGGCCACCTACGCCTTTTAACAGTATTACGTAGACTGAAGCGGAAGTCAGATGTGTGACACATTTTACCCACCCAAGTGTATGCAGTCCCTCATTCTACACCATACTTTGCCACATCGAATTTTACCTATTTGATATGGGGTCTTAAAGGGGTCAATAGAGGGAAAGGAAGAGAGCAATGAAAATGATCGAGAATGATAAACAGGTCAACAAACAAACAACCAACATAATACATAGTAGAACAAATGATAGTCCAGATATGCAGTGCACCTACTTTTTTCATTGTATTTTGAAAATTTGTTGACAAATGAGAAACAGACCTGTTGAGACTTCTGCAGACAGTATAAGTATTCGAGGAAGAAGTTGAGTAGGAAACTTTTTCCTTTACGGAATGCACCGGCGACACTGATTATCACAACCTGAAATCATTTCTTATGAAATTGTGATCCCTTTCTAGGAATATACTCAAGCGATTATTATACAGATTTTCATTCCTCCCCAATAGCCAAAATCATAGCCGACTGGATGGTGTTCATCCACGAATTTTCTGCATTCCATCGGTCAGATCCAGATTTTTCTGCGGGAAAATCGAAATCTTCTAAGGCTAAGCAGCGACGAGTTCTTATCGATAGCGATGGCTACCTGTATCAACGAAGCACCCCCTTACAAATATGATTGCGACTGAAATGCTTTCAGTGGAAAAATATTGGGAAACAATGAGCGTGACTACGCATTGAGGAAAATGTAATCAGTCCTGCGAAAATTTTTGGACCACAGGAAATCGGATTTTCGGGTGGTTCGTAGTGGACCGAAGAGAGCCCTGATGATTGGACCTCAAGCAGCAACCCCTGAGAAATTATCCGACAATTCTCCCCTTTGTTGATACGCAAAAAGCAGTCAGCGCCCCGTTGGTTTTCCACCGTTCGTGTTGACGCGAACAGTAGTGGCGGGGAGGGGTGGCGATTGCGATTTTCGTATCTCGATCCGATGGAGAGAAAAAAGTGCCTGATAGGCGGAGCAGGTGATCGACGAGTATAAAAGCCAGGAAAGCGACTGTAAGAGTCGGTCAAGCATGGATATCGACTCGAAGATAAAGGCCTATCGCTTCGTCGGCTATGCCGCCGTGACATTTTCGGCTGTCGCTGTCCTATCTGTGTGTATCACCCTGCCCATGGTCTACAATTATGTACATCATGTCCGTTCACAGCTACACTCTGAGCTCACTATGTGCAAGGTACGGTAGACATTGGCTGCCTTCTATTCGCAACCTATTTCCTTTTATACATTGTCCATTCAGGGATCTGCGAAAGATGTTTGGTCCAACGTGTACTCCATCAAGGATCTGCCTGTAGCTGCAAACAGGACAACTAGGAGCAGCAGTTACAACGATCAATGTAACGGATGTTGCCTTCCAGGACCAATGGGACCTGTTGGAACACCCGGAAAACCCGGCAAACCAGGAAAGCCTGGAGCTCCAGGCATGCCAGGAAATCCCGGACGACCGCCTCAGGCACCGTGTGAGCCGGTGACACCACCACCTTGCCCTGAGTGCCCACCAGGTCCTCAAGGACCACCCGGACCCCCTGGACCTCCTGGAGACAACGGAATACCCGGCGAACCCGGACCAAAAGGACAAGATGCACCACCAGGCGAGCCTGGACCCAAGGGACCACCTGGACCTCCTGGATCTCCCGGAAATCCTGGAGCACCTGGAGAGCCCGGTGAGTATTTGCAACATCTGCTTTTGATTATGACCGAAGTAAGGCTGTTATTTTTTGTTCCAAATGCCTTTACAATTGTACCTTCGAACTTAATGACATATTTTAAGGAGAGCCTGCTAAGTCAGAACCTGTCGTTCCCGGACCACCTGGAACTCCTGGAAGTCCAGGACCACAAGGACCACCCGGACCCCCCGGAAGCAATGGAATCGATGGAGCACCCGGAGAGCCTGGGCCAAAAGGACCCGATGGAGAGCCAGGAGCACCTGGACAAGATGGAGAGCCTGGACAACCCGGTCACCCAGGACAAGACGGACAACCTGGAGAAAAGGGTATCTGCCCCAAATACTGTGCTATCGATGGCGGAGTCTTCTTCGAGGATGGAACTCGCCGCTAGGTGGACGTTGTACATCACAAGATTATTTATTAAAGCCTTTGAAGCGAGTCTTATTAAAAATTGATGGAATTTCTGTTGATGCATTTGAACTGAATTTTTTATGAAAACTCGGATCCAGTCCCAGAGGTGTGATGACAAGAATGCTGATTGTTGAGAGGAGTCGCTTGATTGATGAATAGATGGTGAATTGTGTTTTTCCTGCTGACAATTTTGCCTTTGTCAGCTAATTGAGTGAGTACGGGTACGATGAAGGTTCCCTTAACTCCTTTGGCTATGGGGTGGCTGTTTTGCTCGAAAAAGCTAGTAAACAGGCTTTCAGTACAAATAGGAAAATGCCTCAGTAATCGGTCTTTTGGTCCGCTTTGGAGGATATCACGACGTTCCTTCCTTTCGAACACCTCATCATCCTTTTGTCGCGCCGGATACAGCTGTAGTGAATATACGGGAACTAGCACATTCGTAGAAAAACATGAAAATCGAAAGTCTCCTGAGCGGAGCCGATTGCGAACTGAAACGCCCAAGTTCGCGCACTGCAAGCAAGAAAAATTGACGTAGCCTCGATAGCCATTGCGGTGTGATCGCGATGAGATGTAGGATGAGGTGAGGCAAGAACAAAAAAAAGCAAGGAAACCGTTGTTCCAGGGGTGTGGGACCTACACGTATAGACAAATGACGAGATGAAGGTGGTCGAAGTGGCGATAGGCAAAGATTGGATGCACATCCCGCGTTGGTAATGAACTTATCACGGAGGTATTGGAGGAAGTAGAGGTGCTGAATGGCTAGTCAGTGCAGAAAAAAAGCAGGAAAAAGCATTGAACCACCTAAATTCAGCGTCTTCTTGGTGTCTTCAATATCCACTACTTAGGTGATGGTGAACTGGAAAAGTGAAGCGGAACGGAGGTTGGAGTAGGCTCAGGACTACGGCGAGGAATCCTTAACAGGGATTCCTCGCCGTAGTCCTGAGCCTTTATCGGTATAAGATTCCTTGATTGTGGGTTGGGCCGCTCCAACTAGCATGATCAGAGGATAAGCTTCCAAGCTCCGTTCAAACCTTTCATACCTCTTAGCTGATATGTACAGGATTATCTTGGAGGATGAACACTGATGCTTACATCGGTTGACCCCCGAAGAATATTATATAGGCCTGATCCCTAAACCTCTTGCCTATTACTCAGAGGCCATTCCAGGATTACTTCGAGCGGGGTAAAGCGCTAAATCATGAAATAAGAGGTGCTGGGGAATACGCCGACAAAGAAAAATTCGAAAGGAGTCCCCAAAAATGGCCAAAATAAGGCCTCCTTACGTCTGGTCTTAGACGAGATTACCCCGCGAAAAGGAGTCTTTCAAACTGTCGGCGCCGGATGTTATCATAAGGAACTCTGGGATATCACCTGTTCCCCAATGTCCACGTCTCCTTTATCATTGGCATCCCTTCGTTATCTATGTTATCACACGAATCGTTGGTCTCATTTGAAGTTGTAGCCACCGCTGCCACCGTCATTGCCAACAATCACGTTTGGGGTGGACGAGCCTGGGCTGCTTGGTGGAGTCGCGCTTGCCTCTTTGGCCCTGAATCCCTCTGCACCGAAAAGCTCTCTGTAATGCATTTATTAAGTGCACACTCAGTCAACCAAATTTTGTTTAAGCTTCGTCACGACCCCTCTTTATCAATGACACCGCTGAACAAACTTTAATCTTTCCGAAAAAAAAGAAGGATGGAGCAAAGAACATGGAGAACATGCGTCAAAGATCGATGGCCGTTTTTTCAACGTTTTCGCCATTGAACATATTGCAAGCATTTATATGAAATGAGTGATTTCCGAATACTGCAGGCATATATATGCACACACATATGTCCCACTCGAGAGCCGCTTTTTAACAGCCTCAAATGCACGGTATAAACACATGTCTGGACAGCTCTGGTATGAGATGAACCCCACGAGCATAAGCATACGATTCATTCGTTAGGTTTTGCCATAGTGAGTGCCGCCCCCCCCCCCCTCCCCCTGAAGAGACACTTGCGACAGGAGTCCTTCCAAATCTTTTAGAAAAAAGAGTTTTGAAATCTTTCTGATGGTCTGACAATAACTTGGTCGCATAAGCAGATAAAAGTTGGGGCGCTGAGCAAAGCAAATTTAAAGAAAACACAAAGCGAACTGGCTGAAAATTCATAGCGCGAGGTCACCTCTGATGTTCCCTTTGGCTCCCACCGAGGAGCATTTTGTGGTGTGTACCATAGCTGAATGTCAGTCGTAGGGACGTGAGCTTGAGCACTCGGTTTCGGTCAGTCGCAAAAGCTTGAAAGGACGATATCCCATGGTGCAGGGAACTCAAAACAAAACACTTGTGACTCCCGATGACCCAGTTCGCGCCGCCCAAACACCCCATTCGAGCGTCCTGACCTATATGTACTTGCGGTTGCGACTGTGTGTGACTGTGGAACGTGGTAGTGCTATATGAACTAATAACGTTCGTGAGGTGTTCTACTTCTAGCGTGGAGCTTCGAAAAGGGCATCGGGAGCAACTTTAACTATTCGTCATTGCAGCGAACCACCAATTGAATTTTATATAATCTTCGAGTCTGAAGGGAGTTCTCCTAAAGGCTCAAAAAAATCGAATCTTCAGTCTCGTATATTTTCATCGTGAAGTTCACTTAACGAATAAAGTTCACTTTCGTCCAAACTTCGGGATTATTTCAAAAAATGGTCAAGTAAAGCATCCCACCTATGACGTTTATTAGGCCTCTGATTAAATCTGTGTGCCAAAAAGTAGTCAGTTCACTGGAGTTAGCAACGAACTTGAAAGTTTCTTGGAAACTTCTCCAAACATACTTGAAAACTCCTCTCTTTTTCCAGATGACCAAGAATTCACAAAATTTGGAAGAAGTTGCGATGGTACATACTGAATTTTTGATTACTGAATTTTCGCGTATCCTTTCTCAATTGTTGGATGACGGTTGCACAAAATTATGAAAGTCATTTATAAAAATTCTGCACATTTACTCGCTTTTTCTCTTGTATATTTAATTTTCAAGAATGTAGACACTTTGGTTCTGTTATTGCATTATTACTGACTCTTCCACAGTAGCTATGGGGTGACGCAAAGCGGCACATATTCTGTCACGTGTCTTGAACCTCTGTAAGTAATATAAAAGGTTTATCTACAATGAAGCCCTATACCCGAAACCAATCTGTTCTACTACAAGAGCAATCTGTCATTAGCAATTGACGTGATGATGTATTTTTAGTGAATGACAATATAATACTAAGGAAGTGAAAGGTCAAAAGATAATTGAAAAATGGAAGAAATCAGATAACAAGAGTGCCACTTCAAAAACCCTCGGCTCATTCAAGTCTCGATGGACTCTCTGCATGCGTGCACGAGGCAAATCTGTTAAAGAATGGAATTTTCAGTGAATGTATTTTACCTTGAAGGGATAACTCGATGAACCCTCGATGCACGTGACATACACAGAAGCTGCAGAACAACTTTACGCAAACAATACTTTTTCGTTAGTACAGTTTCTTATACTTAATGAGTCCTAAAGCATGCCGTTGCCTCCCTTGAATCCTATGAGACGGTACAATCTCCCACATTCAGAGAGACTGGTTTATTTAGCAAAATAACGAAAAACGCCTACTCTTCTGGCAGTTAGAGACAGTTCAAGCGATGTATAGCCAAAGTACTAGCTGAACGACTCCTCACTTCCTTGAGATTCACCACCTCACGTGGCCCTTGTTTCAAGATGGGTACCTACGTATCTAATTTGTAATAGTTTTACTGCTTAGTTATGCCTTTTCTGTGTCTACGTTTGCGTAGGCAACAATACACATAAACATAAACATCTCTAAAGCCCTTTCATGGTTCCTCAATGAATGCAAATTTTCTCATTCTGCTCAGTAGAACTCATAACAATGCGATGAATCGTATAATGCGACTAAACCCACCTTTTTATTGGCGATAGCTGAATGAGCAAGCACAGAGCTCAATCCGCCTTCATTCAACCGAAAACCGTTGGTTGGTGAGGGGGCAAGGATCTGAAAGAGGCGCACAGTAGAAAAGAGCCTTGATGATCAGGGTGCAGTGACACCTTAGCCTAATCTTCTGGGGCTAGTCTAAGTGCAATCCCGATTTTCTAGTATCGCTGCAGGGAAGTGCATCAGGTGATTTCTGATGTCCTTTACGTGACATGTTTTCTTTTCCGGAACTCATAATTATGCTTACAGCCTAGGCATCGCATTACGCTGCCCGTCTGCAGAGACTTTTTGCGGAACTTGACGCGCTATCAAAAATCGCTGGGAATTGAGGCGCTATCTCATGGACGAATGCTCTACGTCATTTTCAGAGGCAGTAGAGGCACAATTAAAGTGTTCAGAAAAGAGGAAAAGCCGAGGGTCCTCGAGAAAGGAGTGGTACGCTATCTGCGCTGCGGTAAGGGCGGCTACAAGCTCTTAACACGACCCTACGTTAGTCGAGATAGGCTCTGCATAGCCGAGCTCCTACAATCCAGCGCTACAAGCTCTTAACACGACCCTACGTTAGTCGAGATAGGCTCTGCATAGCCGGCTCCTACAATCCAGCGCGTCATGAAGCTGCGTATCACTGCGACGTGCCAGACATAAGCGGCTACGGGCATCGGAGATGCAGGGAGCCATAGAACATGACGTGTGTATCAGAAAACACTGGGGAAAGGGAAGTCTCGTTTCTCGAACTTCTGGCTATTCATTTTTCCTTCACTAGCGCACCATAGATTCTTTATTAACTCAAGAATTGAGCTCGAATCTTTTAAAATGACAAAAAAGAGCCAATAAATCTCTATGGTGGATCACTTTATCCGCTTACCAGGAAGGACCATCACGTCATGGTGAGCTTTTTCAAAGCGGTTTTTTGCATTTTATAGGGTCACAATAATGGAGCAGAAAACCGGTCTCAAACTCGGCTAAATGGTTTTGGGGGCTCAGAAAATGGCTGATAGTTCGATCCCCACTAGAGGCGAATTTTTGAAATTTTTTCAGTTTTCAAACATATGTGCTCATGTATTAGGTTGTCCCAAAAGTCTTGTCATATTTTTTTCGATCATCACTTTTTATTTTTTTTTCGTCCAACAAATAATAATTAGGCAACAAAGTATTGACCATTGTTATCGGCAACCCTCTGCCACTTTGTAGGAAAATCGTTGATTCCCTTCTCCCAGAACTCTGGGTTCTGAGAGTCGAAGAAGTCAGCGATCGCCTTCGCAAGCAAGTCATAATCAACGAATTTTCTCTTGGCCAGGAAGGATTCAAGAGGATGGGTAAGGTGATAGCCAGAAGGGGCAATGTCTGGAGAGTACGGTGGGTGGGGCAGCACATCCCAGCCGAGCTCCTATAACTTAGCCTGGGTACTTTTCGCGAAATGGGAGCGAAATGGGAGCGGGCCTCGTCATGAAGAAGAGTGACCGCGGACTATTCCGGCACATTTCTCGAACATCGACGGCGAGCTGCTGGAGCTGGTGGGTGCATACGGTAGCGGTGACTGTCTCGCCTTGTACCAGCACCTCGCGGAAAAGCATTCCTTCCGCGTCCCAGAACCAGCACAGTCCCAAGCGTGGTTTGTCTTTCATGTCAATCTCGCCGTTGCTGAAGCTGATGAACCAGCGGCGCACGGTCACGTAGCTCACACATCCCTTGCCCAATGCAGCGCTGATGGAGTGGCAAGCTTCCGTCGTTTTGGTGCTGCAAGACCGCTCATAATAGATGACACCGCGAGTTGGGTGGGTATCGACAACGGGCATTGTAGTTCTCTCCACGGGATCTGGTGGGACAATATATATTTTCCTAGAAAGCTTAGGGAACGTTCTATCATATTCCTGAACCGCCTGGACCTGCCTTGAAGTGAACAAGGGTTGCTGATTGTTTTTGGGAAAATATGACAAGACTTTTGGGACAACCTAATATTTTGCACACTGATTTTGCACACGTGCACAAAGTATGCAAAATCAATTTTTGTTCTACCAGGGAATCGCTATGACAAGGCGAATAATTTACGTGGACCTGCCATGCTCATAACAAAGGAACTGGGCATTTTCCCTCAAAGCATGTGTGATATCCATGCTCAGGGGTCGAACTACTCTGGGTAACAGGTTTTCAGCCTAATCGTGATTTGACCCAGGCTCGAAAAATTGGGCAACCAGTAGTACTACTACTACATAACACTCAACGAAAGAAGGTCGGTAGCCGATATGAGGAAATATTTGCCATCTTTTGCCATTGCGTGGTGCAGGCAGCATGAATGACAAATTTGATCGGGAACATGAAAGCGGGGTGATAAATAGAAGATAAGAAAAACGAGGTGCATGGTTTGAAACCCAAGAAACTGGATCCTATTATAATTATGTAATTCTAAATCAAGGGACAACGGGATCATCGCTCTTGTTGCCTTCGAGCTTTCACAATTCATACAAGCACCGACTGAAGGTAAATTTAGCATACTTGACTGTGATCGTTGATTTCTTCTTATATCACAAATCACTTAATCAAATGAAACTCTAATGAGGGTGGAAACCTGCACTTCATTCAGAAAACCCACGCAACAGCACTCATCTGCTTTCTAATTGGGCCGTGATAAGTGAAAAATGTTTTCAGAATCTTCCCCTCGAATACTAATGTCCCGTATGTATATCACGGAGTAATTTGCCCGTAACTATTGAAGTGAGGGAACATTACCCTCATAAGCGATGAATAGCGCAACAGAGCATAAATAAGCCGCTTAAAAAATCAGAAAAAAAATTAAAGGCACAGTTCACGACAATTTTCGTGCATCGTCACGCTCCATAAGGACTTTGGGAGTTGAGAGTGCTGAACAGCTTAAGTGTGAAGAAAAAACAAAGAAACATCTCGAAAACCTTGAAAATGAGGTGTTTCTGACCCTTGGCTTCGATGAGTTTGCAGCTAAAGCAAGCATTTGGACAAGGTTCAACGTGATAGTATCATCCAATGAAGTTGTTTTTACAATGGGAAATTTTCCCATCATCTGTTATCGCAGCGAATATCATGCCTCTCATACACGTAAAAGCCACCGCTTTCCTCCGGCTAAATTGAAGATGGGCGTGGTCCATCTTAAGACGGTGGCCGCCATCTTATTTACATGTTCGTTACGCGTTAAGCACTCACCCACGCCGCGATGATGGCACCGTTTTGCTGTTGTGGAAGGACCTATCTGATGGTTGATAAATCCAAAATACTCCTGTTATCGTGAACTGTGCCTCTAAGACTCTTTTTACGAACCTGAACTGGTCGAATCTTATGTCGATGCTCAGACTGGTCCTTTGTACTGAATTCTGGCAAAAATGGAGCAGTAAGATCAAATTCAAACGACATATATTCTGAAAAAAAGCGTCATCAACAGCTGAAGAATGAAAAGTCGAAAAACGCGACAACGATCGTACACACACAGATGCCTTGAGTTCTTGGGAGTGTGTGAAAGAGAAGGCTGTCTGATTAAAGGCATGTCAGATGCAGACTTTTCCTATAAATCAATTATACAGGCTTAATTCAAGCCGAAGGAGTAATGGAAAGGATGAGAAGAGACGAACGGGAATGGACATGAGGGTAGGATATGGTGGATGATCGAGAATGGAGTTCTAAGAGTATGAACAGACAAGCGGACACAATCCGATTATCGCCATGCCTAATACATAGAAGGCAAGACGTGGAGTTCATGACATTCTAGTTCTGCTGCTAAGATTGGAATCGTCTCCACACGACAGCCACAAAGTAATAGCGCTAGCGACAAAGAGCCGAGTCAAGCCAGCCCAGATCCCACCCACCCTCACAACATCAACATGCTAACAACTACTCAGATGGGAATTCTAATGAGGAACATCGCGGTAAATTTAATGGAAAATGGTGGCTAACGCTAATCCTATAGAGCCCACACCGCTGAACAACGCTCTGCAAGTGCTCAGGCGAAGAGTTCGCTATCGCGAGGGGATCGTAGTGTTTGCAGCCGGCTCCTTCTACGGAACAACGAAGATTTGATTATAGCATACGCTCACGAGTAGCATCAGCAGGCGAGAAGAGTAGCAAATTTCGTAAAATGATGCTCCCAAGAGGAATACACTCAGCTCAAGAGCTACATAAAACATCTCATTTTCCTGAGAAATTACAGATTTTGTAGAGGTGCCTACATAAATCAAATTTTGGCAGTATTCTCCATAGTCACTTTCCTTTAGCTCAAGCAGGTTGGATTCTTGATCGCGAGGGGACCTGTACTCGTAGTCGTTTGACCCGCTCAACCAATACCATGCTCGTTTGGAACGAAACCTATGCCTTCGGAAAACTAGCGCCAGATCTTGAAGATACAGTATGTTCAGATGCCTAAGAGCTTACCTCATGGGTAGTTAGAGCTGTTAAGCATAAGAATATTCCCACAAATGAGTGTGTGGAACATTTGTGAGATTATTCTTGTGCTTCCACGCACACATTTGTGGAGTTCACGTTCTGTAAGAAAACGAGGTGTGTGCGAATGGGGCCCTCAAGAGGGGATTCGCTTATGTGGTGCACGCTAGGCGATTTCGCGATCAAACAATGGTACATTTAAAGGCAGCGCGTCAAACTGCTCTATGCCCCAATCAGGTCATGGCGCCATCTCAGTCCCTAACTTTCAATCGCATATAATTTGATAAAGTCGGTGAACATGGGTAAATTAAAGTAAAAGCACAATTTTTTGGCGTTGATCAATACCCCTGCGAAACTGCTCTACTTCGCTGCATTCATTCAAACGATTTGTTTTTTACGCGTTTTTGCAGAGGCTGGTTGATGTATGTATTACTAGACCATTGCTATCCCTGAGATTTATCTGCTGCTACTAACCGATTCTGAAATGGAAGGATTGGTTGACGTGGATGACCGGATGACCACTGATCCATGACTCGATCTGGAACATGCTAGTAGGGCGGGAACACCTACCATCCGTGCCTCATGAATTACCAATACCATACATCATTGTTTCAAAGTCAAAGGATTTTACGCACAATCTTTTCGCACCTGAACCTTCATTTAACACATGATAGCTCTGAAAGCTCCAAAAACCTTAGGTTCGACACAGAATTCTATAGAGCATTTTGGAGTAAGCGGAAAAAAAGCTCTTATGCAAGAGCGGGATGATAAAGCAGTGGATGAGCGAATTATGGCTGAGACTGGTTCCGACATTGGACACCAACTGAGCAAACATAATCCGTGTACTTAGTGTTCATATCGGAAGATGTTAGAAAGTGCATTCGCGGAGTATCTCCACGCACGCCTGATACTGTACACCGATCTGTATGGGCGTGCAAAACTGAGTCTCAGTCTTTCATCTTCGCTCCGTCTGTTACAGTGCAAAAGATGCCTTGATAGATCACAAAAACGACCGGCGGTCTGAAGGTATCGGAGAGGCCGTGATGGTGCGAGCACTCGCGGGCGCGATCCGGCCACTGCGTCGCGCGGGGGTTTTTGCCTGCTCCCTTTCGGAGCCTGAGCCGTGCACCCCTCCTTGACCGCCCGGGATCCGCCACCCTCCGGTTGGCAGAACCCTGGCGACGCAACGCTTGGCGCGGACGCCCGGTCGCCGTACACCGCAACCACCACGGGACTCCTCCCCTCACTCCATCCACACCAATCTACTGCCTAGAAGCTGGCTCACAGGCGCCCGCCACGACGCCCAGTGGCAGAGACAGAAAATAAAGGTCATTCATACGTGATACTCGACCGAGAGTGCATTGAAAGTTGGAGAACACAAAGTGATATGCTCGGAAAGAGGAAGTTGGTTATCAGAAGAGTGCAGACAGAGTGATCAGTGAGATAGTTGGTGGGAGGGTGGAGATGGCAGAGAAATGATAACAGGAAAAGTGTATGGTGGAAATGGAAAGGTTGTATTGAGGCAGACAACCGTGTATGAACTCGTTGGAGGACGATAGATTTAGGAGTGACGTGCGAGACGTAAAGTTCCCAGACTGCGCTAGAAGGGTAAGCTGGAAGGCACAACTGCGTGAGAATATGCTGCATAATCCATGCGACTTTGAGTGGCTCGCACTATTACGCTCATCACACAGTTAATATATGAAAAATGGGCCTGATTTGTCTTCTGAATTATAATGAAAAACGAAGCAGTATGAATTAAAAATGTACAATGACTGACAACCACCGACCACATATGCAATCTGGCTTATTCCTCTGCAGCGTGAGGTTTGTATCGGATTTTCGTCTCGTTATTAATGGCCGTAGATATTGTCGATGTGCTCCGTCTATGATGAAGTTTGTAGGCTTCGCATCCTATGTTATTTTTATTTGCATTTTTCAGCTGTTCTCGTTATGCTACTACTTGAAAATCCATTTCCTATGTAAGCTGCGACCTCTGGTTAGGGTCAAGTTTTGCGATGAGTAAAATTTTGAAAATTATGTCTATCCTTTCTATTACAAAACCGAAATTGCAGGGGTCTCCATAAAAAAGGGGTTGTCAATCGATAATCGACAATCGTAGTATTCCTACCTACAGTAGTACAACCGAGTGACGGTCTTTTTTATAAACCACCTCATTGGCTCGAAAATCAATGAAAAAGAAGTGGTCATGAAGATTGCTGCAGGAAGGTTTTCAAAAAGACTTTCCGTGAGTATCTTCCATCCCATGCTTAATCATGGTGCTGCGCCAGTTCACTGATGTCATCCGAATCCATTCCGCTGGAATATTGGTATATGATCTGTTAGACCTCAGGCGCTCAATAGAGACCGGCTCTGACGCAGTGCTCAGTGGAAATTTTGTACATATTGCAATAACCAGACTATTAGAAAATAGTGTGGAATTGGTTCGTAAAGTAAATAAAGGCAAAAGTAGTGTAGTGACTGATAACGGCCCTCCCTCTCGTACGTCTGGGAATCAAACCTCGATCCCCCTTCCATAAGACCTAGGTACCAGGCCTCCCATCCTTCCGTCATGCTGGCCACCTTTTTAAGGATCGGCTTGGCATCGGCAGCGCTTGCGCTACCGTTAAGCGATTATGTGCTTTAACTTGGTCACTTTAACTATTATACTACAATTCTGAACAGAGTAGGATGCATGACGCATTTTCAGCAGAGATTGGATAACGACGACTTCTTGAGTCTTTTTTCCGGAATATAAGGTAAAATATATGAATACTCATCTCGGTTGCTATGTTCGCGATCTCCTCCAATTCTAGAGGGATTATGTCGATCAAGAAGGCTCGTCTTCGGAAGCTTATAATTTGCTTGAAGACAATGATTTGTAACCAAGCAGGACTACTAAATTCAGCACGTCCGTCTTATTTCAAGTTAACAGCAACGCAATTAGTATCCAAGTAACTCGGGCAGCCAGAAATCGTGGTTTTCTATGGTATTGAATAATGGCTTAACCGTTCTAATGTGAGCAACTCTCTAGCGCTTTGCTCAGAGAAGAAGAGCAGACTTTTCTCTACAGAAGGATCCAAAAAATCGCGAGGAAATGGCCAATGTGCATGAAAGTGGGAACTTTTCGCCTAACCTCAAAAACATTGGCTCGGTTACTTACAAAACTTGAAAAATACCTTAAATCTAACGTAATGTAGGATTTCTGAAATAACGAAGTACCAGCATTTGATGAAAACTTTCAGGTCGGAAGGGGATAGCTGTCTTATCTGAAAATTTCGAATGTGAGAGATGTGGTAACATAGATAATAGTATACCGCTACTATCTTCCGAGGGTAGAGGAACAGGGAGTCTGAGCATCCGGAACTTTCTAGGCAGACCAGATGAGCCTCTCAAGGAGTAACGGTTCCGGAGAGTTATGCAAGTTCCTACGTCGTGGACTCATCCATATGGCTGGGAGTATCTCAATATCAAAATGACGTCTTTTGCTCTTCAGTTAAGAAAGCACACTTGCATGCAGAATGCATGCAGATGCAGATGCACGCAGAATGCAGAATTCAATTAAAAGAAAATGAAAAAAGGTGGCGGATGCCTGAAAACATCTTTGGCACTCCACGACATAGCTGATCGTTTTGTAACTAACTAAATGAGGCGCTATGTGAACTGAGTGAAGGCATATTCATCTTTATGAAAGTACGGGATATGATTTGTAATAGAGGAGGACCATTCTGATAAGGAGTACAAAAATATACATAGGTAGCTTTCTACCTGCACTCTGAGCGGGATCATTCAAAACGTGAAAGCCTTTGGGGAACCACTTTCTTCATTTTGTAGCGTTACCAGCATGGAATTTGTATTTTTTACTTATTTTG
Source organism: Trichostrongylus colubriformis (assembly GCA_963978905.1). Lineage (NCBI taxonomy): Eukaryota > Metazoa > Nematoda > Chromadorea > Rhabditida > Trichostrongylidae > Trichostrongylus > Trichostrongylus colubriformis. The sequence continues at coordinate 41,679,947 of OZ022256.1, forward strand.
CTTAATTTTAATTATTTTTATTCTTTTTACATACTTTTACTCATTTTTACTTCTTTTACTTACTTATTTGACTTATCTTTACTTGTCTTTCCACTGAACAGCTCTAATCGAGAAAAAATACAGGGAAGGCCTATGTGGTTTGACTTGCCACAGTGAGATTTTCAAATTTTTTTGGATTTTCTAATTTCTTGCGTTTACAGGTGTACGTAAGTATGGATGAAGGAATAGTAGACATCTCTGGAGCTGGACTAAATATGGGTAGTAGCAAACCTATAACAGACATTTTGCAACCGTCAGGGCATCACAAAATGGATAGTAAACCGTTTGCAGGGGTTTTTCAGAAAAAACTAACATCCGTTTTCTTTTCTATGTATGTTACGTGCATCCTTTCCAGAGCGCGAATAACGCACAAGGTACCACCAGCTGGGGAGAAAATGAGAACTGTTAATACTTATTTTCCCTGAACGAATTTTCCAGTCCAAAATATGATCAGCCTCGAAATTTTCAGCGAAAATAAAAAAGTAAATAAATGATACGTCTTAGCCACGATCATCCTTCCGCAGTGCACCGCATCAATTTTATTAGTTGCGGCGCATGTGATTGCCTACGGCTTGACATCCCTAATTGTCTTGCTTATGTCAACATTTACAGTGCAAAGATGGAGGGCGTGGATTTGCGTTGGGACGAAGAATGATTTCCAGAAATGATGAGAATTAATAAGAATTCATGTGAGCAAGGTAGAGGAAGCTTTAGAAGCCAAATAAAAAGGAAACAGGTATGCTCTCATGAGTTCTTACCAGTTCCAATAATTTCTGCAACTCTTTTTATCCCAACTCAATTCCACCCTTTCTATTCTTTGCGCTGTGAATCTTGTCGTAATTGAAGGCAATCAGGGAAGTCATGCCGTACGTGCATCTTGGGAAGTGCGAGGTAGTAGGTGTGAAAGGTCAATCCTGACTGAAAATCCCCAGTTGCTGCTAGTACAGTGAGATGTTCGCGACTGGCTTATACATAGATGCAGCCCCTCTCCCGTCTGCATCTACCCCACCGGCTACTAATGCAGAGAGGGCGAGGGAAGGAGTGAGAACGCGAGGGTTTTGAGCTCATATTTATCTGATTTTTGACCATTTGATTATATTTTTCTCTACAGCTACACTACTAATCACTCTTCAGATATAATATTCTACAACTAATCCATAATCTGACCTAATAACTAACAACGGTGTCTCTGAGATGCGCTTCGTGCCTTGAACGTCTTCCGCTATGTATAAGGTTGCCTTACACTGGTGGAAGGACGATAATGAAGATATCAGTTTCCAGGATGGAGTGCGTAGAGATCAAAGTTTCCACCTCTTAGCAGTGTATCATAATGCGTCACATAATCGTAAGGCAATGTCACTTATATGGAATTGACTTATCGAAAGAAATGCAAGGCTGTTATGTTGACTTATGGGCAAGAGCTCTAGTCTCGTACGGACCCGAACCCACAAAATGGAAATTACTTCAAGGAGCACTGCGTAGTTTCATAGGTGCTAACGCAATATCCCACTATAGACATTGTTTTTATCTAAGCCTAGAAGGGGAAAGGAACCTGCTTTTGTCCACTAAAGCTTCGACAAAAACATTCGCCTGAATAGGACCCCTCGCTTAACCCCTCAAAGATCTCTCCAAGATGCTTAGATCTGCAACTTTTTATGAAATGCCTCCTCCCCCCCCCCTCACCTCATTGCGATAGCACCGTTTCATATTCACATGCGAGGCTCAAGAGATCATGTGAATCCATTTGTTTTTCTTTGAATGAATCAATCCTAATCGGTATCTCTAAGATATGAATATTATATTACTGATTATTATTCACGGATACACAGGAAATTATAGGAGCAGAGACATAAATAATGATGGGTGTACTATTGCTTGGTAAAATAAAATTGTTCCAATTTTTACCATCACAACGCTTTCTTTGTTTTTCGACAAAGTCATGCATTCGATAAAGCTAAAAGAAGTGACCATCGACGTTAAAAAGCTGACCCGTCGCTACACGTCGATACATATGAGGGGTCATCACTGACTGATCTCTTGCTATAATTGAGGTTACTTGGTCAAACAGAGTTGTTTGATAAAGCCTAAAGCATTGATGACAAGTGAAGACGAGCAGATGCCAATAGTGCACACTTTGACTAATGTGCACTCCATTTTCATGCGTCAAAAATATCGAAAAACTGGAGGATTCTAAAAAAGGAAACAGTATTTTCAGAGCAGAAAAAGCTCTACCTAATGAATATATAAACTCGTAGGGAACCAAAGAGAACGTTGTGAAAAGATGGATAAGAACCGAACGAAATCGTTGCACATATTAGGTTGCAAGGAAAGTTGTGGCCGGTTTTTCGCGTTCACAAGATAAATTCAAATCTCAGAGCGCGTCAGCATGGACCAGCTTACATATTGTGCTTCCTAGATAGACAAAGAGCTGCTCTTTCTGAATATATGTTTTATTTGGGATGCCACCAGGTTTTCGAATTATAAGGGGAACTTTAAAGTACTGCGAAAATGGCACTTTTTAGATAACTTCACTTCACGAGTTCTTAATCAGCCGAGTCCCAGCGAAGGTGACCACAAATGTGAGTGCTGCAAGGGGAGGGGGGGGGGGGGGTGAAGCATTGGAATGAACACTTTGTCCTTGGTTTCAGGGTGCAGAAATGAGAATGAGTTGTCCGAATTTTCAGTTGATCAAATCGCTTAAACTAAAACGGGAGAAAGCGATGAGCGCTCATATTAGCAGGAGATATTCAAAAGTATAGGCCCTCGACACACAAACTTGCTTAACCACCTCAAGTAGCCTTGATTTGGAAAAACCCAAAAATGGGTGCCGCGGGACTCCTCAGAGCAGCTATGCGCAAGCGCATTTTCCACAAATCCTCTTCTAGTGATTGAGCAGTTGCAGGCCGAAGGCCTTACTCGTCCGACATCTTCACCAGATCTATCGCTAACTAAGCCCCACTTTCCCAAACATCTGGACAGCTTCTTCACAGCAGTGTGCTCAAAAAGAATGGTGATTTGAAGTCGACTTTTTGATTTCGCGCTATATAAATCATCAGCCCTTCATCGGAATGAGATATACAAATACCCATGATATTGAAAAAGTGTGCGAATCAAATGGTGCTTATTCTTTTAGAAGAGATGCAGTCTGAGCCGAGTTCCCGAAGTTGAAATTGTGAAAACCGACCAAAACTTCCTTACAACCTAATTATAATGCGTGATAGAAAACATTTCAATGCAAAAACTTAATGAACAACGTATATGGAACGATTGTATTTGAATCTGAAAAAATCATTTTTCCCAAATTTGAATGGGATACATGGAACACATACGATACTCAGGACGTCCCACATTTCCTTCTGTCAGAAACGATATTTGCAGCAAATATATATCCTTATCAGTTGATGTCACTTCTGATCACTCAACACTGATGCCCTCCCCTGCACAACACTTCAATAACAGAGTGCTGTGATGGCAGACATTTAGTCGATCACATGTATATAGAAGCATGGGATCTGGGACCTCTCTTAGTATTGAACTTACTCACGCAGTTGGTGAGTAACCTCACTGACTGCGAAAGGAACAGGCATCCTACCATTCTGAATAAATGCTCACGTAGAATCTGATTGAACTCGATAGGCTTGCAATTGTACGATGGCTAGCCTAGCATGGAACCAAAGAGAACGTTGTGAAAAGATGGATAAGAACCGATCGAAATTATTGCACATATGCAGTCATTGGGAAAATACCCAGAGACCAGTCTGTACTCAAGAGGTCATTAGCGCTCAAGACTGCTCATCAATCTTATGTATGCCGATGTGGAAAATAATGAAAGGTTTATGTGATCCAAGTGGTAAGAAAAGACGAAAAGGATGATGTCGATACATGGCTATGTACCGTGCAGACATTCTCGGACATGTGTGCAAGCTGAAAAGGCTGTTGCTGTTGGGGAGGCGCGTTGGTGCGATTTATGTTGAGTGACGTGTAGGGGTGGGAATTTAATATTTGGCATGAAATTCAGAGCAGCAAACTGACTCGCGAAGCACCAGCGAACAATGGAGAGCATTCCCACCCGCTGATAGGTCTACGGTTTTTTTAAACTAAGTATTAGAACGAATGCACATGTTTCTTTCTTTTCGTGGCATGAAGAGCCTTGGGTAATGGCTTTCGGTGAAGGAGAAAGTAGAATTGTGTTATTTCCTCATTTATTATGTTTTAACTATATATTGAGGAAAATTGAACCAATTAACAAATAATTAACTACTGAAGTAGTTGGTTGTCGGTGATAACTGAATCGTCGCCATCATAGTCGATTTTGTCAGGGGTAAGTTGGGAAGGTGGGACTTTTCCAGGTGAACGTTGTGGTATTTAAAGAACGAACTGAAATAGTAGCTGGCTTTTTGTGCTGGATTCTCGTCGGACACATGTACATAAACACTGCAAACACTTGCAATCGCAGAGCCCCATTTTTGAGGCAGAGAAGCTAGACGGAAGTATCGCTCGAAATGGCATAGCAATGACAATTACTATGTTTGGGCGACGACGGCAAGGCTGTCGAAGGAATCGGTAATAGTATACGAAAATGTAAACACGATTCGACACAAGACAATCAGCACAGCAGCAGAAGCGCTGAGGTGGAACAATTGTGGATGTGCACTGAAGGTATCGGGACACATAGCCGAGAAACCAAAGCAAATCTCGGCGGGGCTTCAGTTCGAAGCACTTGGCTGATTATCCCGTGCAAGAGAGGCGTAAGCCTCTTTGGAAGCGTACACGATAGGGATTCCTTCTCTATAAAATTAGACCTAATCCCGCAAAGGCTTGCATTAAGAGCACAGATCAAAATCATGAAATCATAAATTGAAGAATGCATTTTCAACTTTCCTCTTTGAATTTCCTCGTACAATTACTTGAAGATTTGAAGTGATTTTCTAAGCAAGGGTTCCCAGAAGATCGGAGTTCAAAGAGCAAATGACGTTTCAAGAACGCTGTAAAACCAATACGAGACGCAAATCGTAGGCCCCCGTCATCTACAGGCAAATAGGATGAGAAAGGAGAAGGACGCTTGAAGCTAGAGTGCGAGAGGATTAAACGCGGCCAGCGCCAATCCTCTAAAGCGTCGGCACAGTGTCGTCGGGCTCAGGTTCAGAGGCTTCCTGAAAACAAATAATCGCTATAAGTAGCACTTGACATATCGATTGCGTGGTTCCGAGCTTCATTATCCTGCAAATGAAATCGATGGAAGCAATTTCAAGTGAGAGTATTCAAAAACTCGCGAGGGGTGGATACAGTGGTAAGCGTCCCGTACGAGATATTATTAGGTTGTCTGGAAAGTTCTCAGCGTTTTAAGTGTTCAGTTTAGACGGTCATAACCTTCTCAAAACTCATCGAATTTGATCAAAATAAACACCGTCCAAATCAACACTTGCCAATATGACATCAGTCGATAGATCCCATCAAAGAAGAAACTGGATAGTCGAGGATCCACGACATCCACGAAGGCTTTTTTGCCTGGTCCTCATTGATGAAGTATTTTCCAGCAAGGAAGTTCTGAAATCAAGGTGATAGTCGGTTGGTGAAAGGTCTGGAGAATAGGGCGGGTGAGGTGAAACTTCAATCCCCAATGCGTTCCATTTATGGTGATTTGTGGGACTTGCGGGCGGGCGTCGTCATGCAAAAGTATCGGACCCTCTCTGTTGACAAGAGGTGGCTGCAGCTGAAGCAATTTTCGGTGCATTTCGTTGATTTCTTCACTGTAAGACTCTGCTTTGATGGTTTGGCCTGGTGACAAAAAGTTTTGTTAGGTTATACCAGTCGATGACCACCACAGTGTGACCATAATCTTTTTTTCGTGAAGATTCGGCTTTGGAAATTGCCTCGATGGTTCATTGGAATCCAACCACTGTCCGGAACGTCTCCTTTTATCATACATGATCAACTTTTCATCACAGGTGACTATTCGGTCCGATAACGATTCGTTTCTGTTGCGCAAAAGCAGTGCAGGGGGGACCTCGAGACGTGTCAATTTCCGCCGGTCACTCAAGTTGTGAGACACTCACTTGTCGAGTTTTTTCACCTTCCCTGTGCGTTTCAGACCATCCGCAACAACGATTTTGCCAACGCCTAGCTTTTCTGCAATCTTTCGAACTGTTTGGGATGGGTCAACCTCCTCAAAAGCCTTCAGATCTTCGTCACGGAATTTGTTGAACCATTGTCGCACGGTGCTCTCTCCAACATGACGAGCCATCTCGACTGCGGATTGACCCAATCTGTAGTTGAAGAGAAATATCGTTCGAAGTTGCTCTTTTGAAACGCTACAAAAAGTCCTGGGAAAAGCGGGGTTTTTCAAGCAACGGTGAAACGGCAATCTATCGTCAGAACGCGTAAAAAATTCTCTTAAGGATGGTCTACTGAGACGCAAGAGATACTGAGCATTTAATCTTCAATGAATGTACAAAAATAGTTATACACACGCTGAGAACATTCCGCACAACCTTATAGTTCAGCCGGAACAATCCTCTCTTCCGCAGGATTGACAAGCCAATGCCCTGGATTGCAGTGCGACCCTCTCACCCCTAACAGCGGCAATCGAGCAGAAAAGACTAGCAGCTACATGATGTTCAGACCACCAATTTTTACATGTCATCCTTCTATCAGCTCCCATATAGCGATGTCAGTTTAAGGAGTACGACCCCGCTTCATGTGCAGCAATCACAAACCCACGCGAGGATTTCTCGATTATTTTATGTTGCGACTGGCCTATATCACAATCGGTCCTTCACCTCGCGAATAATTCTCTGAAAGGACCAATGCCGCCATAGACGTACTTCACGTCTACCACCAAGCATGTGTGAAGTAAATGGCAAAAGACGAGTCAGAATGGTCTATTGGGCTATCCCTGGCGATGCGCCGTGCATCCGTATAATACTATCCGACGCCAGTGGTGAAATCGATGACGGCAATCTGCAGTGGGCACATTCAAAAACGAGCACGAAACTAGATGGGTACATGGATATAGAACACTTGACTGTGGCACGACACGCCCTCAAAAGGGCTTGCAACGATTTCATTAATCATCAGATGGTTGTGATGGCACTACAGAAAGATAGCAACGAGATGCTCCTCATGCAAAAAAAAGCGAGACTGAGGACTGGTTCGGTTTCTGGTATCTTCGCTCAATGGCGGGTTATCACGCCACTTCCGTGAAATGGAAATCAGTATAGCAGTGCAAAAGAAGTCTCAAGGCTGAATAACGTCGTTTCTGAGTTATTCTCTTAAAAAACAATTGATCGCAAGTGAAAAAGGAAGCTGAAGGTTCATAGAGTGCTCTGTACCAGATTGAGTTTCAAAGCCCTTTCAAATTTAGAATTTCGTAAATTCCAACACTCTAAAAGAAGAGCGACAAGGTAGTCGGATTCATGGCTATGTGGAGGTGTAAGACAGTCACATTTGCTTCCTGAGCCATAAAGACGATTCCACTTTTTTGCTGTGTCATAACACTTAAATGCTCTCGAGCAAAATTTCGTCCAGATGTTCAAGGAATGACATGATGAAAAACTAGCCCAATTGAGTGGCAACTTGTATTTTTAGAAGACTCACTGAAATTCTCTTGACGCTACCTGGAAGCTCCCGTAGGGGCAAAAGGAGTAAGAGAGAATGGACGTATGATGAGGGCTTGTTAAAAAGACAAATTATTTATGTTAACTGTGTGTGATCATGAAAACGCGAAACTGGTAAGAGTATAAACAAATACAAAAATAGGACAACAATAGGACATAGAGGGGCATTGTAATAACGGCTCTATCCAGCGGTGATGCTGCGGCGAAACCTTGACATTAGCACACATTGATGCACAGAATTAGTCAAGGGTCATTCGGAATTCCGGATGAGAAGGAGCATATTTCGTGCTGAAGCACGACAATGAATATCAAACGACGATCGAGCGAAGTTCTACTTCTACTTCGACAACGCTCCTTATAAATATTCCAGTCCCATGATAGCCTTTGAAGTCATATTGGAGTTTAGAAGCATTTTTGGGAGTTTTGTTTGTTTTCCAGTTCCCTTATCTATCTTTCACGCCAAGGTAGAGGTTCATTTTTGAAAAGTACTTCTACATTTTACATTCTCAAATCGTCAACAAATTGAAATCGTTGAGCTAGCTTAATTCATTAAAATACCACAGTTAGCCATTTTTAAAAACTGCGCCTACACGAAATTTAAAAATTTAAATTTAGGTACTGAAATTCCATTGAAAGGAAAATTGAATAAAATTAACTGTGAAATAAGCTTATAATGGTGTTGATTGGCACCGTCTCCCCTTGACTTTTCAGCCAGTCTTTGGAAACACGGTGCATCTGGAGTCATGCTTCCTCGGGGGAGGGGGGGGGGGGTGTATTTGACTGGAAAAGAGCGGTCGCCGTTTTCCTTTAGATAAGTGTACATAGCGATAAAACACATCGCAACTACATAATCCTGCAGCAGTTACTGTTACTGTAGTGGTTAGAAGGAAGGAGATCGTATTCGGTCTGTATAAGGGAAGGGGATCTTTGGAAAAAGCTCATTTTCTCGACGCCTAGAAGCAGGGTACACCGGCAATCGAGGATTATTCGAGAGGGGGAGGGGTCGTCGTATTTGACCGGACGGAAGTGCGGATGGTCTCTGAAGTGGTCTGCGATAAGCGCTAGAATCTAAACATTGAGCAAGCAAATGGGAAGCGAAGGGTACTTCGCAGCGATCTCGTATAAAGGAATGTGAATTAAATATCTTTTGCTACGAGAAAGAATACATGGCAACAAAATACTGCAACTATACAATCTGTCAACAGTTACTGGTACTGCAGAGATCTATAAAATAGGGGTCGTATTTGATACTCGTAGAGGAGGGGGTGGGGTCATACTGAAGCGACTATTTTCCTTAACGGCTGAGAGTACCCTGCTTAAGAGTGCCCTGCTTGGGTAAGTGCCATTTTCATTACAGTCGTAGACATGGAGCAATCCAGGTGAGCTGTTCGATCGCTATAGCGCTAGGCGTTTTTATGCGCCTCACCTACAAATTCTGGACCCTGAGTTCAAAAAAAAGCAAAATCTCAAAATTTTCTCTGCAAAGGGAAGCATAGTTATTGTGGGGTTCTTGCTCCTATACATTGGAAGAAACTGGTGTTCCGTGATCTTTTCGAAAGCAGTTTTCTAGGGAATAAAATTTGTATCAAAATTGTTCTGTGAAGATGTATATCGTGTTTGTTTGAGGAAATTAGTAGTCAAGTCGCATTAACTATGCATCATTCGAATAGTAGGCGATGTTGAAGGAGTAATTCGTGCTTAGTGATATATAGTTGATAATTAGCGGAAACCAGTCAGTTCAGTCATGCTGAAACACTATTGAGCTGTCATTCAATATTCCATGTCTACGCTCAAACCAATTTCCTCCTATGACGTCTTTCCAATGTGACATCACAAAGCCCGTCAGCCCGCGAATAAAAAGAAGATAGATGAAAAGCATTAAGAAATCCGGGCAGATCCAACTGTATTAGCATGTGCCATGCATACGGCTCCCATTCAAAAGTGTGGTTCTCATATTATTTTTCTATGTGATTTTAACTAGGCATTCAGCAAACTGTATGTGCACACATATCAGGTGGGTGTGTATAAAGTGGCACGAATGACTTTCTTAGCACCTGATGTGCAAAGAAGTACCTAATTAACGAGGGACGAGAATCTGAAGTCACCCAGTTATGCTAGCTGCCCACAACAGCCACCGAAAGAAAAATAATATCAGTAAAGAAGCCAAGAGTAAATGAATATCCTTTATTAAAAGGCAAAAAAAGAGCTTCACTTTGTGGACACACTTCCAGTATTCAATTAATAACCCTTGTATGTATGTATGAATATAAACTGAAAGGTCACGGAATTTGGCCTTAGTGTAACGGTGAAAGTAAAGGCATATTGCATAACAATGTCTGAATATGTTACTAACAAAGTTATATGACCTGTTTACAGAACCGAAAAACTCTCTGTTTGAATCCAATTTTGATTTGCTTTGTCTTCATGTATCACTTGTAATAAATATGTAACAAATATCTGAAACGGCATGTAGTACCCGATAAAAAATTCTGGCTTATTTAAAATTTTACTCCTGGCTTCCTTTACTCAAATTATTTTTCCTTCGGTGGCTGTTGTAGGCAACTTGCATAATTGGGTGACCTCAGAATCTTGCCCTCCGTTATTTACTACTTCGCACATTGGGTGCGAAGAAAGTCATTCGTACCACTTTATAGAAACCCATATAGTACAGGTTTACCGGTTTCCTTTACCTAATTTGGTATCATTTACCGACCTAGGGGAAAGAAGGTAAAGTTGATTTACAGAGAGAAGGATCAGACCTGCAAACATTAGTGTAGTTAAGCCGCTTCACTCCAAGTTTTATATACTTTATATATTTTTATCTTTTATATTTTATAGTGGTCATATGTTTGCATGTATATATGTTTTATATTTTTTCGTTTTCTAATTTTTTAGAGCGAAAGATGAAATTTAATTGCTCGGAAATTGATTCTATTTTTGTTATTTTTGACTTTAGACAGCTCCTTATAATCGCCGCAGCTGCGATGCAAGAGTTACTTTTGGGATGCTGAGTTATATACCATTCAGTAGCTGAGCTAAGTTGACAGGGGTGTCGGTAGCGTAATGGCTTAGCATATATGCCCGGAAAGCATGAAGTGCGGGTTCGGGTCCCGTCGGATATCTAGCTTTTACCCATAACTCGCATCCTAGTGGTAACCATATTTTTGTATTTGTTTATACTCTTACCAGTTGACTTGCGCACACTGCTGTGCGCTTGAAAACATGGTCGTCAAAAGGTTGGTCGGAAGTGCTTTTTTCTAGTTCCGTTGGAGTGGTGAGGTCCTCTACACAAACCCGATAGTTTCGATCAATCCTAATCGATGCTGGCACCTGTGAAAATTTTCTCTAAGCAATTTTGTTCACCTAATTGTATGCTTAGTGTTACATTACTGTGTTTGGACACTGGTCATTCCCAGCAATTTTTCCTTAGTCAGGCTGCGCCGGAACCTAGTTATGAATTTTTGTTATACGGACCGCCCATCAGGAGTGCGCTCAACCCACTGCGCCCGGTCCTCTTTACACACTTTCACAAACACATCTCTGACCTTAATACATCTTTCTTCCACGTTTGGGGGAGCATTAGAGTCCATTAACAATTTTCTGTCTGAGAACGAGAGACATTCCAGTGCACGCCCCGCACATCGTAGGCGGAGCTTACCTTGATCCATAAGCGCTCCTTGTCCCATACCTTACCCATCCCAAGCTTGTCCCCATCTCCACAGGTCTTTTTTCACACAATACCTATTTTCGTGACAAACGGACCGAGGGACGGAGGAACATACAGGCAGACGAAGCGTTTTATATGTGGTAGGGATATCGAGATATATCATACACTATATATAAACCAGGAGTTTGGTATGTCTGTCTGTCCACCCTGTGGTTCAATTACCCAAGTTTGAGGTACAGTCAATTAGGGCCTAGGGACATGGGTGAGTGGCGAGAGTGAGAGTGTGTGGCGGGGTGAGAGAGTTCGACACACGTGCCCATGTAGCATGCTTCCATGTGTGACGCGCAGTAGTGTGCGCCAGCCCAACTGGTAGTATAGAAAACTGAAAAAGTTGAGAAAGCCAACATTTAGATCGAAAGAGAAAAGTTAAATATAAATCTGAAACCAGCTTATCGTAGTGGAAATTGCTTTGGTCTTCTCGTGAGCGTTGAAGCCGTGAGCGTTGAAGGCGGTGAAGACAGAACAACCGAAATTGCCCTTCTTAACGCAGGCGGATACACTGCAGCCATCCAGACGTACTTTCCATTGCACTGAGAATGCCCTCATATGTCTCCATACAATCCAAGAAAAACGTCGCGAAAATGATTCGAAAGACGAGTATACAGTTACGTGCATATATGCTAAGGACCAGCCAACTTACCCTCATCATTTCCGGGGCTATCCGCTATATGGTCAACAGATTTTAAGGGTTCCATTGCTCATACGTCATACGAAACACCTAGATAATCTTTCTTTTTATGACATCCACATCTGTCTATCTATGACTACCACCATTGGAGCCATAAGGAGGTTCACCACAGCATAGACCTAACCCCCCCCCCCCTCTAAAAAGGTTCTAAAACGTGTAAGACTTATCTCCTCAGCATATGATTTCCTTTTTATAAGGCAGGAGTGTATGTAGAGTGTGTTCGTGGGTCAAATTGCCTGTGATTGGGTTGGCGAGTATTTCATTAAATATAATTCTCAAAACCACAGATTATTTACTGGAAGTTCGTTGCCGTAACGCTTAATAATAAACTTCGGTTAATGAGAATGTCAATTCCGCGTTCCCGTTGTCGCAACGATCAGTGCGACCAGGGTGGTTTGGCGAGAAATCGTTGGGCCTAGGATGGCCTGGCGGATAAAACTAACTCCTGATCCCCCAGAAACCCCGAAATTTTGAGAGGCGCCAAAAACATTCGACACGCCTTAACTCTGTTTTTTGAACTCTTGGAATGGTATTCAGGGTCCGAGGTGGATGAAAACTTCCACCACGTTCACTTTCCCAGTTGTTTTGTGTTGTTATCACTAACTCTTGCATTTCGTCTGTACAAATGCTCAAGTCTGAAATAAGCCCTGGTACCGTCGTATTCTGTACTTGCTGCGATGCTAATGAAATGTCTTGAATTACGTATCATGGAGAACATTTTAGCCCATAATGACTTGGCCTTATGGACAATACTGGTGATCTGGTCTATTGGAATACCTAAAACCTCCATCCTTGAACCTTATCCAGGCGTCACTATGATACTGAATGAAGGCCGAGTGAGCAGCATATGCCAAAAGGGAGTAAGTCCCCGGTAAGACCATGCACCGGCGAACAAATACGTAAAATGTGACTGTTTATACACTTACTTAGCTCGATCAGCTAGATCTTATTATCTGCGCATATTGCTAAAAGTTCTGGTTAAAGGGATCGTCCACGGATCGGTCCTTCTATTACCCACATATTTATGTCATTGCTTACTAAGCGTCGCATGCGAAGTTTCACGCGTATTGCTATGCAAAATTCCTTAGCGCTTCCCAAAGTGACGGACGACGGGGTGGGGCGCTCCGATGGGAATGGTCACTAAAGAGCTGGGGAGCTAAGACGCGGCACTTATGTGGTCAGGGACGCAGATCGAGAAGCAAATCAGCGTTGGGCGCGAAAATTCGAACTGCACTCTGACCGCTGACGTTTACTTAAGTGTGGTGGTGGGAAATGTGGCGTGAATTCAAACAAGTTGCTCTTTTTCTAGTTTTTTGATTTCATGTACATACAGTATCTAGTGAACGATTTTGAGAGGTCTCAGGAGCATGGAATTTCCATGGACAATTCCTTTGAAGTTCCGGTGGATTTTTGAAACTCACAAAAAATATTCGAATCATCACAGCTGGGAATAAATCTGACAAAAACGTGCCACCATACGGACGCTCACAATCATTGAGGCAGAAAGAGGATGAATGTTTTCATTGTGGAACGAACAATAGAATTAGTGCAGAAAAGTAATAAAGTACAGGTAAGTCAAGTGAAGTCGAGCCCGAAATAGAAATTTTCCTCCTACGAGGAATTTCCTTCTTCCGCTTTGCACTTAATGAGGATGGTGGGCTTAAAGTGCTAATCCACTGCTGACCATCAAGAGCCGTTGAAAGAATGAATTCGGAGAAATCCATCGATCGCTGAAGAAGTTCTCAAGAATGTTTGCGGAGAAGTTTTTTTCGCTTATCAAAAGACAATGTGGAGAAAGCTCAAGCAGAAGGGCATGAGTTCGCAGAATGCTCCCACCCCCGGGGATAAACTGTGGGAAACAGAGTAAAGCTGACTTTGACCCAAAATTTCATGAGCGGGCCATATTTCAAGCTGGGTGCGCTGAATTTTGATTGGATGAAGAAGAACCGTCGATTCTGGCACGACCTATTAATTCAATGCATAGAGGAGTATGTAAATGGAACACGTCTTTCGTTATCTTCTCCTGGCTCGAAAGAAGAAAAGAGGAAGGCTCCCAGCGCTCACGCGAAGCCTTCGTCCGGTTTGAAACTGAACACTTTTTCTATTTTTTGAAATCTATCACGACGCATCTGTGGTTGTCCATAAAAAGTGTGACATGCCGGAATTGAAATCCCAATATCCCACGTGCTGCCCGTTAGCCCGTTAGTCAACTCCCCTGTGGGAGGAGGAGGGGAACTGCACAGATGGATATTAGCGCTCAGATTCAATTATTGGTCAGAACTGCCACTAGCAATTTGAATGGAACTGCCAGTTATGGGCGAATGCAAGCTGCCTGAAAGACACCGCTATGCCCGCAATGCACTGAGAAATAACGCAACAGCAATAATGTAATGAGGCGAGATGAGTCCTAATGGTTGAGAAATGGAAAACAAGTTGAACGTTACTCATTGTTCCCCGTAAGGGAACCGGAAGGGGTCCGAAAAAGAAGAAAGTGCAAAAAAATTATCATTTTGTAACGAACTCAAGGTTAGAAACGACAATAGGTGGAAAAACCCGGATTCAAAAACGTGACGCTGTGGTGTGTATTCGTATCACATCCGCATCACTTCGGCCTGCACACACCGATTTTCCGAGTTGTCCGTTGTCGAGATGTCATTCGTTGTCTCGTAGAGTGTATTTCATTCAGTTGTGATGATGTGAAATAAGTGAAACAACACACAGCAACAAACAAGTAAACAATTAAGTGAGGAATAAGCGAAAACGTAAGAAAAAAGTGTGATTACAACTGAAACCTTATGGCTTCACTTTCGACGTCTTGGCAAGGTAACGCGTGTGCATTGCGACCACCGCATGCAACCGTAATCCCATACCGTGATCCAAAATTGCACTCCCCCGGTGTCTTTGAAAAGCACCATGCAGTCCGCTTCCATCGAGAATCACGGAAGCGTTTGACAGTGTATCTTATGATAGGGAGTACTCCGTCTTTCAGACGGTAGGTTTGTCTTAAAACAGCTATATGGTCTATTCATACTGGCTAGGTGTGAAGGGCATTGCTTGTTGCCAGTTGACCAAGAGCAGGACTGACCCACACCAAACTAAATGTGTCTCGTGCGAGTGTATCCATCTCCCTTTCCATGGGCTCTTAACTTAATATAAATGCAATCAAAAATCGGGATAGTGACAGAACTCACAATATGCTAGTAAAAACAAACAAGTAAACAAGTATAGAAAACATCATAAGCATCAAATTGCCGTTTACAGTGATGCAGCAGACGTGCGATATTAGGTCAGGAATCGGTGTATATAGCACAAACCCTTCCACTAGCAGCGCGGTACATTAGCTTTGCCCCACTGCTCTTGCACAAATGTGTCACACGCGGATGTTGCGCAAGAGGAGCCGATGCGTCGTCGTGCTGCACAACATATGTATAGCTTCGACTGCTCAGCTGATGCGTGGCGCAGCGATCGTCGATTTAGCGATGCCACGCCTTCGCACTGCCGCAGGTGCAGAGACCGCACGGGTAAACCCTATCGCCGGTACCGCAGAATATGAATGAGGTTCAAAATCGCTAGATTACATAGTCGCAGAGACTGAAAGCCTGTCAGAAGAAGCGGATTCGATCGTGGCACGTGGTTTTTAGTTTCGATTCCGCCGCGTACATCGTGAAACTTGCCTTTTCTAGGCTTGTGGAGCCGAACGAGCTCCTTACAGCATATTCTTGACGACACTGATGGTTGACCAAGCGTTACCGCCCCTCCCCCTTGGCTTTTCTGTCAAACAGCCTTGCATTCGTTTGGGATTTCAAGTTTGTGTTCAATTTGACTTGGAGAACAAGAAGCAGAGAAAGTTAAATATTGGGAACTACATATATCAAAAGATATTCGAAAGCCAAGACTATTGCAGAAGGACTGCAAGGATCATGAAGTACGCAGAAAAGGTTGTTCGAGCCGGCATTTGCAAGTTGTAATTTCGTCAGCTATGGGAAATGTGTAGTACCAGGTTGTTTATACGCATCGCTACGTTTCGCATGAATTACTAATTACTAGGTTGGCACATAGTGAATTGCTGTTCCTGCTCGACATCTCCCTACGTGATGCGCCTGCAGTCAAGGAACCCATAAAATCAACATTGACATGAACATACATGACTGTTAGAACAGAGCGTTAGGAACAAGACCATTTCCATCATTCGCGAATCTAACTTTATTTTTGCTCCTTACATCGTGCTGTATGCAAAGTTCCGCGCGAAAATATCAAAATCTGACAGAGGCACGTCCCTTCAAAGTATCCACAGGTTTCTTCTACGAGGGTAACGTGGACACTTCTGCCAAAATTCCGCTTTGCGACGTCGCACTCGTCGCGCCATCAGCACAACTTGCCGCGGTCACTTGGAATTCCGCTAAGGTCGCAAGGATCTGGTACTATGGAGGTCCTTCGAGAAAAAGCTGTCTATCTCATCATTATCAAAAAAAAAACAGTTCTTTTGTGCCCTAAGAAGACAAAATAGAAACACAAAAAGTAAATCTGTGATCGCGATCGTAGCCGGAGAAGAGCAAATGCCGAAAGCGCAAAACTTTGTTTTTTAGTTACTTCGCATCTAAGCCTAAATATTAAACAATGAAGGATTCGAGAAACAAATATGTAGTATCATTCTCTAGAGAAGAAGTAGCTCTCACGAATGCTTGTGTGAACTTTGTCGAATGATGACAAAAATCTCGAAACACGGAATAAATATTGGGTTGTAAGGAAAGCTCTTACCGCTTTTGCGCGTTCACACAACATGATTTAAAAATTACATGTTGTGCTCCGAAGACAGACCAAAAGTTGCTCTTTCTCAACATATGGTTTTCTTGGAATGCCACAAGGTTTTCGAATGCTTAGGGGAATTTAAAAGTACTTCAAAAATGGTTTTTGGATGACCACTTCACGAATTCTTGTTTAGTCGAGCAAAGTAAGCAAAGGCAACCACAAAGGTGGATACTGTAAGGGAAGGAAGTGAAGCATTGGATGGAATACTTAGTGCCTGGTTCCAGAGGTGCAGAAATGAGAATGAGTTGCTTGGATTTTCTACAGATCAAATCGCTTCAACTAAAACGGCAGAAAGCGATGAGCGTCTATACTTGCGGGGGATATCTATAAGTATTGACCTTCCCCATAGAAATGTGGTTAACCACCTCAATCGCTCCGATTCAGAAGAGAAAATCAAAAAATGGGTGCCGCACGACTGCTCGGAGCAGCCATGTGCTAGCGCATTTTCCAAAAATTGTCTTCTAGCAACTGAAGCAGTTGCAGGATGAAGCCCTTACTAGTCTACATACCATATTCATCAAATCTAGCGCTAACTGATCCCCACTTTCCCGAACATCTGGACAGCTCCCTCAATAGCAGTGTATTCAGAAAAATGGCGATTTGGAGTCGTCTTCTTTTTGCTTTCGCGCAGAATAAATCGTCAGCCCTTGATCAAATTGAAATATCTAGGTATGCGTAGTGTTGCAGAGAGTGTAGCGAATCGAATGGTGCTTGCTCTGTGAGAAAAGATGCAGTCTGAGCCGAGTTATGATCTCCCAAAGTTGAAATTGCGAAAACCGGCCAACTTTTTACGACCTAATACGGCACAAACTTATTGCACAATCTAAATAATGAATCGGTAAAGGCCGACTTCGGCCGAACACTCCGCATTTGAGCAGATAATCCAATATAGAAGTTTGAACAACGTTAGGCTTCTCAAAATAATGTAAAGCTATGGGAATGAGAGCACACAAGCTTTTTGGCCTTGAAAAAGTTCAATATTGTAGTTTATACAAAATGCATTGTAATGTGGGTTGGCCTAAATCAGGCTATGGTTAGCTTTCAAAAAATATGAAATTACGTAAAAAGTATTAGGACGTGTTACTTGAAATGATAGGCTTTGTGGGTTTGAAAATACCACGAGTAATTGATAGGCATGAGAAGCTCCTCCCCCAGCTGTAAACCATTTTGAGATGTTTCCATAAACATTCGGGGAAATTGTTGAACGCCTGACGCGTTCATGTAAGCCGTATAACAAGCGGAAGACGAATTCACTAATGTTGATTTTCTTGATACAACGCTTTTCTGAAGAGAGAAAGGTGGCGAGGGAAAAGGAAAGAGAAGGGAGCAACTCGTTGTGGATAGGTTGTCGCCGAATTTAATGGCACGCCTCAGGCTGTAGGGGGTGGGGAGGAGGGCATGGCCTGGATTGTCACTGGTAGGAAACACATGCGGCATATCGTTTGCATCCCGCGAAGAGGATTTCCTGCTGTGATGCTTCAATGGGTGACTTCTTCATGGATTATGGCCAGTGCCTTCCAAGGCCAATTCACAATAATTTTCATCGGCCATTGCGCTCTGTAACGTTTCCGAGGGAGTCAGAGATACCGAAAGTGAAGGAAAATAGACAGAAGTATAAAGAACATGGAGGAGTTGACCGATGAGGAACTAGCCACTAAGCACATGCCCCTCCATGCCGACTTTGCCATAGAGCTTCCTTCAGTAACGTCTGTAAGAACTCAGCGGAAAGTACCAAGGTGGAAGCCACACAGAGTGCATAGAGACGACCTACAAGGAAGGCTCTATGTAGTAAGGGGACCAGTCTTTCGGATCTTTGTAGTCCGCTTCAGGAGACTGGAAATATTGTAGAAGAGAATCGTCAAAGCCCTGAATATGGCCATCCCAACCATCGGCTTCGGCAGAAATGCATCCTTGCAAAGATTTCTACTTGCTACTCAAACTTGGGCGAAAATACCTTTATTCCATGATATTGCTACTCACTACCAGAATCACTACGGGGCCTTTACTTTCATTAGTGAGAGGGACTGCTCACGGATGGAGCAAGGATAAAATTATCGTGAAGTGTGCCTTGAAGAGGCATGTGGAAGCCGTAACTTGTTTGTTTGAAATTTCTTAATGTTGCTATTTTTGTACTGCGGAAAGTGAAGTGGATCACCCTTTTCCATGCTATGAAATTTTAGTTTGCAAAATCTATGTGGACTGGCTCATACGTCCTTGTCTTCCTAGTTTACTACGAGACGCTGACCGAACGTGACTTGCCTTTTGTAGCCTTCTGATGGGAAGAGATGTACAGCCACATGCTCTTCCACATCGGGAATGTCAAATGATATATTTACATTTCAAATAACCCTAATCCCTTTGTGCTTTCAGTCGTTCACTCAATTCTATTAAATATTAAATAATAAGGCGTGACTTTTTAGTGATTTGTATTGTGGTTGAGCCCTATGGAAGGGGTGACGACCTGCAAGAATGGATGCAAGTCTTTGGAGTCAAGTCTCTGGTGGAAGCATCTACAATTATGTAGAACAGAAGAAGGACGACATACCTGACACTGATCTGCTGATTGAATTATGCCACGCTTACCGGCTTGGTTAAGACGAATGATCCAATCAGCGGGAGTGGCTAAACCCCAAATTTGAACTGCCAGCAGAGTGTTAGACTCCAACGGTCTAGGAAATACAATAACCGGGTCTTTGGACATTTTTGCCGTGCTTGGGCTGGATGAGACTCGTGAGTGCGGAAGTAATGTACTTTGTAGGATTGAACGACAGTAAAGCAAGAATCATAAATCAATATGTCGTGTTTCCATAATTTTCATATCAAGCTCATAAGGAACAGTGAATCCCAAGGAATCAGGAAATCGCGTAATCAGATAGCATTTTGGCTGTGCGACATTTGAATTGTTTGAACGTGCCAAGAGAGTCTACCCTCTTAGTTACTTTGTTGTATAAGCCTAGCCGCTCTAAAGGTAAAAGTTCTGGCCTTTACATTGGTAAGGCCTGGTCAGGAAAATCTTAAACTCTTCACCTCTGGTACAAGAACATACCAACTTATAAAATGCAAAAGAACCGAAGTCATTAACCTGATACAGGAGTTCATAAACCATACACGCATCAAAAAATTTTCGCCTTGATTCAAGGGTTGCTAATCCCAGATACTTGTTTCGAATACACGCTAGGGTGTAAGAAACTGTTACATCGAAAAAGTGTTTTTCGCGTAAGGTTATTTTGTACCTTCTCTAGAGCGATAATATCCTTCCTCTTAGTGGGTGGCCTGTAGAACATCTGAACCAAAGAAGTCGTAGTAGACCATTTCCGCTGTGGCATCAAAGATTTGGCGGTAGGAAATTACCGGTATTCTGCGATGGGGCTTCGTTTCAGTACCCATGGATCGCGTAAGATGAAGAGGAGTTGTGAGGATGTAACTCAGTGCCATAGGAGCGCTTAGAAGCAACAGGATTAGGTTACAGACCCATACTAAGTACCACCCTTCAAAAAAGCTACCATGAGCACTAATCACCAAGAAGAGGAAGCATTTACGATGCCACGATAATCGCCTATGGCCACATCAAAATGAATCCGATGCACGCGATCGGAAAGCAATTCGAATGCTTTTGCAGAAGCAAAAGTTCCCACAAAACAGCCAGTGGAATGGCTGGAGGCGATTTGTCGTCGCACGACATGTGTTTAGCATATGTGTGCGTTGCTAAGCGTTTCAAAAACCGAATCAGGGGTGCACGCAATTTGCCGTTTGTCAGCTGTTTATAACGAAATAGGCGAGACCACATCACAAAATATTCCATCACCGTTCCACCACATTCGTGATAGGCACACATTCTGGATGCCCTTATGATAGGTAAATATGATATGTCGGATATTCTTATCAAGTAAAGGAAACCTTCAATAAAAATCGGTATCAATTTTCATAGTTACAGGTGGTACGAGAAGGCAAATCTCAGTAGCGTGAACCGCGAATAACATTCTTGTTCAATGCCTCTAGGTCAACCAAGGCTGAAATTTCTCCAAGGTCGGTATATAGGCACAAGATCTGCTGGATGTAGGATCCAAAACTGAGAACTGTACGTCGATTAGCACCTCGAGTCGCTCACTTAGATACTATTCAAATGCTACAACGAATGGATGGAAGCAGATTGCGTGGCGCATTTCCAAAGATGATTGTTTAACGCTGGGTGCCTCACCCATCATCCTTTTTTATAACTCCGTTTATTGGTGAGCTTTCGAAAAGTATTGTCGCAGAAAGAAACCACAAGACTCATGCAAGCCATTGGAAGCATGGTGAAACATAGAAAAATAAGGTCCTCATTGTTCTTATGTCCCTTCCTGGGATTTGCCACTCATTCCATCTCCATTAAGAGCAACAGAGGCGCATTTGAATGCAATTTTTATTGTGTTTATTTACTTGACTGCACGGCACGGTGTACAAGTAGAGGTGTTTGTTATTACAATGGGAAGAACAAAAATTATGTCACCGAAACGAGGCAATATCAATGAGAACGAAGATCCACACATTTCTATAACAGTAGTTGAAGGTCTTAGCAGAGGTGGCTGTTCAAGTACACAGTAAACGTGTTCAGAAGCTGGCGAAGCCGACGTAGTAGCAACTATTGTGGGATAGAAGAAATGAGAGTTAGTTCGTTTGGTTTGTAGATTAACCTCAGTAATGGTATCGCCAGGATTTTCTTGCATATTTTGGTCTACTTATCCTACAAAACAGGTCTGGTATCACTCCATCGACCATAAAGGGATGGTGGGCCTGGAGCAACGATCTAGGACCGCATCTCATCCTTAGACTACGCTAAACAAGGTCTGTGGAGATTGTTATGAGAGTCATGCTGAAACCACTCGGTTCCTTCTTACCAGTGGCATATGTACGTGAGTCTCAAAAATAGCAATTCCTTGACAGAAGTGAGGTTTTAAGCAGAAGACCCAGTCAAATAGTATTCTCACGATTTTGATCCAGTGTTGACGTGAACCATAACTTTAAAGTAGATTTGGAGTAGAAGGAAATGAATTTTCCGACTCTCATCGAATTGAATCCAATCTAATAGCAGTTTGTTGGGATTTCCGAGGGTGCAAGAGTCATCTGCAGTACACAGGAACTTTGGAGCAAGTCTAATGTGCAGTTCAGGGGGTATCAGTGCAGTGGAACAGTATGACAGCACCAATTCTTTCTCTCACGGGAATAGAAATGGGATAAAAGCTCCATACAGTGGCAAAAATGAATCGCCGGCATAGGTCAGTTTTTTTCAGTATTGGCCAACAATTTGGCTCCACTCCAGGATGGTGGAAGTAATTACTCTCTAATACGAATTAACTGACTTCATGAAATGAATAGTTTTCATTTCGGCAAAACTCGATCGCTGCACCGATTTCGGTGATTTCGGCAAAACTCGATCGCTGCACCGCGGAGTGACTATACCACTTACCACTAGAATGAACATTCATCTCGGGGCCCTGTTTCAGTAATTGTACATTTCCTGAAAACTATTCTCAGTTCGATTTGGATGTGGCGTAGTGAATGCGGCGCAGCTCGGGAAGGGACAAAAAAGAGAAAAATCGGGGCCCCGACCAGTATACACCAGCCAACCAAACATTCTTTTTGTTAATATGATTCAATACAGTGCGGGAGGGTACATAAAAACATCAACACTCACGCCATTGCACAGATAAAAACGCATTCAAGTGATACTAGGACTCTGAGCGAACCTAGGATGCATGGCTTATAAAAGATGCTCTAAGTTGTTCAAAAAGTATTCATGTTCTCCCTACTGATTTCGGGTGGTTCCAAAAGTAGTTTGCAATAGCAAGATTCTCCAAAATATCTTGCAAAAGATGAAACTTCATTGCGATTTTCTTCATTCTCCCAGCATGCTACGTATATGTGCAAAATAATGTTAGTCCGTTCCTCCTTGCTTGGGATGATAAACATATTTGACAGCTATCATCTTCCTGGGTATGGCAGATAAACCAGCAGCATGTATCAAATCTTTGACATGGATGTGTGCCACCAGTATAGAAAATTCGCAGTGCCGTGTGCGCCGCATTAGCTGGGTAAAAGAGCGACTGTGCCTTAAATAAGCTGGGGCTACCGTCATCACTTTAGGCTCTAACCACACGTCGCTGCCCTGGCTCCACCTATGGCGTCCAAAGGATGCCGCGATGCAAATTTGGTGTCCTAATAGCACACGTCCTACTACACTGCGTGCACTATAAAATATCAAACCACATGAAAAATAGATCGCGTCCTGTGACATGAATTTTAGTGAAAAGCTAGCCAATGATCAGCGAGGCTTCGAGAATCTTCTCAAATGATCTGCTGTTTGGAAGACGAGGTACTATCTGCCGAGGATTCTATAAACACGCGTATTCTCCCATACACTTATGGTGCAACAGGCCTCATGCAAAGACCACGCGAAAAATTAAAATGTAGAAACATAATCCCCTCGAAATTTCCTTTGCATGAGAGTAACCTGGTCCAAGCCACGAAAGCTGCCTAGCACAAAGCACTCTCACGCGTCGAGGAGATTAGACGCTTCAATACGACCCTCCCCCCCCCCCCCCTACAGACACGGAAAACAACCCACTCTCTTCTAGACATCTCAATACCCGTAACTTGTGGCGGATTGTATAGTTTAATCAGTTTTCTCTACGTACTCATATTCTTTCTGAAGTAAAAAGGTATTTTTTGACATTTCCTAACATGCGTTCACTGAAAAATACCCTCCGGTTATCACCTGCCTATTCAAAGCTTATACTCCACTACTTATCGCTGTTCTCAATAGATACGACTCCCCTCCTGTCCAATCATATAGGACGCCCCTGTCGAGGAATCTCTATTCCCGTGTGTCCTGGTGGAGTAGAACGGTGGTGTCAATGGTTCGGGTTGCGATTATGTGAAGAAAACCAGGGTCAGTATGTTACATGCATGCTGGGTTATGGGCAGAAGCTTCGGTTTCGGACCGGACTCGAACCCGTACTTCATGCTTTCCGTGCATATGTGCTGATCCATTACACTACCGGGACCACTTTCCCCTTAGCACAACTTCTGAATGGTATATTTACCATAGCTTATCAGCACTTACACGCATAACGCATAACCTGCCAGAAAAAATGAAGCTCAAATCTGCATATTATGCATATTCCTCATGGGAAACGTTAAACCATTTTAGATGCTTTCTACAACCTTGATGACCTCCCCATATGATTTACAAGCGTGCTGCATCAGTACCACTAAGTGAGAAATGTGAGCCAACTGTCGCGAATTATCGCGTTTTGTTTGCGACCGCTTCCTTTTCTGTACCGTTTCTTATTTATGTGAACGTCAATTCAAAGTAAACTTAATGTATTATTTCATGGACAAGTTCATTGTTACTTAAACAGGGCGGACTATTATATTGGCTAGCGAAGAGTATAAAAAGAGGAACGGATGACTAGCGACAATGACATCGCTTCCTAGTATGGTCAAGCGATCAGATAGTTTCTTCTTTGCATTTTCGGGCCAACCGAGCACTTCGCTCCTGCGGGCTCAGTCTGGTTGGTAGCGGACGTCAAGTAGGGTAGGAACACTAACTGTATCTCGGCTATGCAGCAGAAGTTATTGTACGAGCGAATCACATTTGCCACCGCAACTCTGAAATGGAAGTAGAATAAGTGGGATATCCCACAAAAGATTGATCTACGGCGAAGGATTTATACTATGTGCTTATCAAGTAACTCCATATATACTGCCATTATGTAATGCGTAACACAGCTCCTCAAAATGGAAGCATTTGACCAGAAAAAGAAGCAGGACGGATGTCAGCTGAGTGCTCACGAGTTGAATTAACGTGACATTACGATGCTTGGCGAGGCATAACGTATGCGGACCGGAAGGCGGCCGAACCACTTCATCTCACTGATTCGACCGCCAAATTGCCTCAAAGACGCAGCAAACTTTGATTTTAGAGGGCCGCCACACAGGAAATGAGGAAGGGGACTGAATACTGCACATTAGAAGGACAACGTAGCAGAAAATGTCCAATATTCCTTGCTTCTTCGCCAGAATTCGTTTCGGCAAATATTGTCAATGGCACCCCAGTAAAAAGGAAGACGCTTTTCTGAAAATGCTTCCTATTGCGCTCAGCATTTGCATGAATGCGAGTAGAGGCATAATATTGCCCTCTATAAGCGATTGTTGGGACTAGGGCATTTCCTCACAATATTGCTATATGTACTAGGGGTTGTAGTTGAAACCTCATGACTCTTTGACCAGTGTGGCTTGTGGACAGCATTACGTTCAACACTCTGAAAAGCATGAAGCGGGATCACAAATCACCTCTCCCCTTACATCAGGATCATTTTAATTTAGTACGTCGCGTTATGTTATTCTATTCTTCACAACGAATTAAGCAGATGTATTCGTTACAAATCTGGTCATCTAAGTAGTGGTGCACGTTCAGAGAAACAATCAGCACAGATAATTGGTAAATGGATCTACTATCACCATATAAGAATTTGGTGCTCATTGAGTGACAAATCGCCACACTTGGTGCCGTCGAATCCAAACACGTCGGGCGCTAACTATCTAAACTCCCATGTATTAACCATTTCCACATTGCCTGCGTGTAACTCGCGTAGTAGAGCGCGATGGCCAAACCGTGACCGATAAGGAGCCTAATGAGTACCCAGTTGGGCCGGTTCACACTACTGCGCGCATTACAGACAGAAGCATGCAAAATGGGCTTGATCGATATCGATTGTTTGAATGGTTTGCAAAAAGAAGCACCCGGCAAGATCTCAATCAGTATCGATCAAGCCCATTTTGCTAGCTTCCCTCTCTGATGCGCGCAGTAGTGTACGCCAGCTCAACTGGTTTTTGTGATGAAATGTGTGCTGGGTGATCAACAAAACGAAAGAAGCCATCACCAGTAAGTCTCATTTTACAGAATAGTTTGTCATCAAGCCGTTTGTTCCGTTCTTATAAGTTCAAAGCTTACTCAAAAGAAAGCTCATCTATTCATTTCCGAAATGAAATAAGCTGAGCATTCCAATGTTATTGTGAGCGAGTTATTGTTGAATTACTGTATTCTCTTTCTAAAAGTGTGGTGCAAAGAAAACCATACGTGAAATGCAATCACGACTATGGTGACCAACTTCGAAGCTTGAAACTAAATAACTTCAGATATCAGAGATTTCCTTATTTATCATTATGGGCGGAGGTGGCGTAGTGACAAGCGACGAGCACCTCACTCTCACAGCACGGGATATAATCCCCTACTAGCGCCCGCGCAGGCTTAACAGCCTTCCATCCTTCCGGGGTAGTTAATTTGATACCATTCTCGTCTGCGAGAATGAAAATACTGACTTGCACATCGGCTGACCCTCGCAAGCCTTCGTATGGCCAAATCACACTGCCACTTCTTCTCACACTGCCACTTCTTCTTTTCCCTTTTACATGTGCATCACCTTTACTCAATCGGTGCTAACAAATAAATGGGATCACCTCATTGGCAGGACTAGAAGGTGCGATGTGTCCTGTAATTATCTTACCGTATACCTACCATATACTTTATGAACTAAAGACCCTCACCTCATAGGAAGATGGGCACTGAGCAGCTACCCAGTCATTGGAAGTAAGTAGAGGAATTTTGATCATCACAGAAACCGCAGAATTCACAGAAAGTGAGCACTTGAAAAAACGATCTTGAAAACGCAGTGAGTACGAGCAGAAGTAGAATAGCGCCTGATCTCAATCGCAGGAGCAACAGAATTCCCAAAATACTGAAAAAAGGAGTCTATAAAGCGAAAGATGCTTCAAAAAAATCATTTCTCTAACTTTAAAAGAGGTGATCCAGTCACACTCAAAATCACAACACACATTCTCCTTACTTAGTTACAAACGATACTTACGGCAACCTCTTATCGGTCGTTTCCACTTGAGATCTCCCACACTGATGTAAAAAAATCATGTTCCAGTGATTGCTGAGTTATTAATCTGAGTTATTAATTTCCGGTCAAAAATATGCACACCATCAGCCATATACATTTATTTTTTGAGGGGTACAGCATCAGAATAGTAATAATAATGAAGCTTATTTGCTATAGAAAGGAAATGACGTTAAGAGTAATACGAACAGCAAGTACATATGAATCAGTGTAAACTAAGGGCAATAATGGAACAAGAGGATCATCAATGCATTTCCTGAACCTGGAAACCTAACAGCAACTATTTTCCTTCTGCTTAGTTCCTTGTGGGGAGGATAAACTCGATCTGTGAAAGTGTGCTTTGCAGCTGCCTTTGTGAGGAAGAAGTAAAGTTGTTGAGGAAAAGCGGTTTCAAGACGTCACTTCTGTTTGTGGAAGCTCTTACTTTAACGAATGTACTGAGATGAAGGCAAGAATGCCCATGGAGAATTTTGTGGAACATCGAAAGATCAAGCTTTCTCCTACCCAAGCAAGAGGGACTGGCCCAGGTTAGAGTCACCAATATGGCCCAGGATATGCTGCAGTAAATGAATCCATTGACTCTGACCAGAAGTCCAGTAGTGAGCTGTTTCAAACTTTTTCCAATTTATCTTAGTTTCCCGCATGTGAAGCATACCATACATACATTTGTGTGCCATACACCCCAATAAGAGAACAGTAGAGTTTTTAGTGACCATCGCCCTGAAGACATATTGGGTAGCTCTGTGTGCCTTCTACAATTTCTTTACAGTGGTCGTCAAAGGAGAAACCAGGGGTCATGAGCAATCCCAAATCAACAGTTCTATGATTATTTTGGATAATCGAGCTCCCTATAAGATACTCAGTGCGTCTTAGATCACTAATGGACCTTGTACCATAACTTATGACTTTATTTTCTCCTTTGACAGAGGAGGACTCCATTCTTCTGATCAAGAAGATGCAGCATCGAGGGCAGGCTGAGAAACGCTGCATTCATTCGTATTTCTTAGTTGCTTGTTTTCACGTCCTCGGCAAAGGTCACACATTTGGCTCCACAGAACGTGATAACATCGGGCAATTGGGCAATTCATGAGCGTAAGTGTTGAAAAGTATTAAGTTCTGGCGGATTACGAAAGTGTTCATGTACGTAAGGTATGTATTGATTACGACACCCCTTATATAGAATAGCCAACCATAACACATCGCAGTAGGGGCTTATATATAGACAAATGGGGACGGTGCGTACATATGTCTCACTCCTAAGCCGTTGAGGTTTAGTGGAGGCACTCCTGCTGGATGATGAAGGAGAGAGCCGCGCAAGGAGCAGTACCTAAGATACATTGTTGTTTGCACACTTATGATACTGCGAGGTCATGCCTGCGGTATCGTTACAAGAAATGCTTACCTAAATTATGTAAGGTACATAACCTGAATTTGCATGTTGTCGTTCAATTCTATATGATAGTCCATAACTGGGATGTTCGGTTGTGAAATCACAACAGAAGTGAAATACTAGCCGCTTATACTGTAAGCCGCTTATACTAGCACCAGTCGGATTGGCCGGCTGACGCCGGCCAATCCGACTGGTCCGGGCCGGCTTCGCCGGCCTGGGGGCCGCCTCCGGCGGCCCGGAGGCCGGCTTCGCCGGCCAGAAGGCCGCCTTCGGCGGCCTGGGAGCCGGCTACGCCGGCCTTATAGGGGGCGACTCTCGGCTCGCCGCTCACGCGGCGAGCCGATTTTCGCGGGTGTTGGCGCATATTTCCCCCTCAGGCCGGCATAATTCGCTTTATATTTTGACCCACTGACGACGGGTCTTCTTAGCTGCTCCTGTAACTACCTGCTTACCATAGCATATCTACCCCTTAGATTTTCTGATTTTCAGCACGCGCCCCGCCCACTGTGGGCAGGGCGTAACATTGTATATGTGCGCCCCTTATTTCTTCGCTTATATTATACGAGATATGACGAGATATGATTTTCCCCCATTCGCCTTCCGAAGCTCCTTATCAGCCCCTTATCAGTTGCTATCACTTCCGTTCCCTCACCGTTGATGTCCCCTTACTACCCCCTATATCACTTCAAAAATTCAGGGTCCCAGCTTTGCTGCGACGCGAGATATGATTTTCCCCCCATTCGCCTTCCGAGGCTCCTTATCAGCCCTTATCAGTTGCTATCACTTCCGTTCCCTCACCGTTGATGTCCCCTTACTACCCCCTATATCGCTTTAAAAATTCAGTGTCCCAGCTTTGCTGCGACGCGAGATATGATTTTCCCCCCATTCGCCTTCCGAATCTCCTTATCAGCCCTTATCAGTTGCTATCACTTCCGATTCCTCACCATTGATGTCCCCTTACTACCTCCTATATCACTTTAAAAATTCAGGGTCCCAACTTTGCTGCGACGCGAGATATGATTTTCCCCCCATTCGCCTTCCGAGACTCCTTAACAGCCCTTATCAGTTCACTTCCAATTCCTCACCGTTGATGTCCCCTTACTACCCCCTATATCACTTTAAAAATTCAGTGTCCCAGCTTTGCTGCGACGCGAGATATGATTTTCCCCCCATTCGCCTTCCGAGGCTCCTTATCAGCCCTTATCAGTTGCTATCACTTCCGATTCCTCACCATTGATGTCCCCTTACTACCTTCTATATCACTTTAAAAATTCAGGGTCCCAGCTTTGCTGCGACGCGAGATATGATTTTCCCCCATTCGCCTTCCGAAGCTCCTTATCAGCCCCTTATCAGTTGCTATCACTTCCGTTCCCTCACCGTTGATGTCCCCTTACTACCCCCTATATCACTTTAAAAATCCAGGGTCCCAACTTTGCTGCGACGCGAGATATGATTTTCCCCCATTCGCCTTCCGAAGCTCCTTATCAGCCCTTATCAGTTGCTATCACTTCCGCTCCCTCACCGTTGATTTCTCCTTACTACCCCCTATATCACTTTAAAAATTCAGGGTCCCAGCTTTGCTGCGACGCGAGATGTGATTTTCCCCCATTCGCCTTCCGAAGCTCCTTATCAGCCCCTATCAGTTGCTATCACTTCCGCTCCCTCACCGTTGATTTCTCCTTACTACCCCCTATATCACTTTAAAAATTCAGGGTCCCAGCTTTGCTGCGACGCGAGATATGATTTTCCCCCATTCGCCTTCCGAAGCTCCTTATCAGCCCTTATCAGTTGCTATCACTTCCGCTCCCTCACCGTTGATTTCCCCTTACTACCCCCTATATCACTTTAAAAATCCAGGTTCCTAGCTTTGCTGCGACGCGAGATATGAGTTCCCCGCCATTCGCCTTTGGAGGCTCCTTATCAGCTCTTATTAGTTGCTATCACTTCCGGTCCCTTACCATTAATGTTCCCTTACCACCCCCTACATCACTTTAAAAATTCAGGCTAGCTTTGCTGCGACGCGAGATATGAGTTCCCCGCCATTCGCCTTTGGAGGCTCCTTATCAGCTCTTATTAGTTGCTATCACTTCCGGTCCCTTACCATTAATGTTCCCTTACCACCCCCTACATCACTTTAAAAATTCAGGCTAGCTTTGCTGCGACGCGAGATATGAGTTCCCCGCCATTCGCCTTTGGAGGCTCCTTATCAGCTCTTATCAGTTGCTATCACTTCCGGTCCCTTACCATTAATGTTCCCTTACCACCCCCTATATCACCTTAAAAATTCAGGGTCCCAGCTCTACTGCGACGCGAGATATGAATTTCGTGACAGACAGACAGACAGACAGACAGACAGACAGACAGACAGACAGACAGACAGACAGACAGACAGACAGACAGACAGACAGACAGACAGACAGACAGACAGACAGACAGACAGACAGACAGACAGACAGACAGACAGACAGACAGACAGACAGACAGACAGACAGACAGACAGACAGACAGACAGACAGACAGACAGACAGACAGACAGACAGACAGACAGACAGACAGACAGACAGACAGACAGACAGACAGACAGACAGACAGACAGACAGACAGACAGACAGACAGACAGACAGACAGACAGACAGACAGACAGACAGACAGACAGACAGACAGACAGACAGACAGACAGACAGACAGACAGACAGACAGACAGACAGACAGACAGACAGACAGACAGACAGACAGACAGACAGACAGACAGACAGACAGACAGACAGACAGACAGACAGACAGACAGACAGACAGACAGACAGACAGACAGACAGACAGACAGACAGACAGACAGACAGACAGACAGACAGACAGACAGACAGACAGACAGACAGACAGACAGACAGACAGACAGACAGACAGACAGACAGACAGACAGACAGACAGACAGACAGACAGACAGACAGACAGACAGACAGACAGACAGACAGACAGACAGAGAGAGAGACAGACAGACAGACAGACAGACAGACAGACAGAGAGAGAGACAGACAGACAGACAGACAGACAGACAGACAGACAGACAGACAGACAGACAGACAGACAGACAGACAGACAGACAGACAGACAGACAGACAGACAGACAGACAGACAGACAGACAGACAGACAGACAGACAGACAGACAGACAGACAGACAGACAGACAGACAGACAGACAGACAGACAGACAGACAGACAGACAGACAGACAGACAGACAGACAGACAGACAGACAGACAGACAGACAGACAGACAGACAGACAGACAGACAGACAGACAGACAGACAGACAGACAGACAGACAGACAGACAGACAGACAGACAGACAGACAGACAGACAGACAGACAGACAGACAGACAGACAGACAGACAGACAGACAGACAGACAGACAGACAGACAGACAGACAGACAGACAGACAGACAGACAGACAGACAGACAGACAGACAGACAGACAGACAGACAGACAGACAGACAGACAGACAGACAGACAGACAGACAGACAGACAGACAGACAGACAGACAGACAGACAGACAGACAGACAGACAGACAGACAGACAGACAGACTAAGCCGATTATATATAGTAGTGATGATCATTACTCATGTTGTTGGTATACTTGTGATCTCTTTTGCATTATCTCTTTGACTATCTGAGAATATATATGACCTTGACCGGGCTGAAGGGCTTATATAACATACGGATGTTTGCTGTTGCATTTGTGTGAAATGGTACTCTGTTTTGCAGCGCTATGAAACTTTCATAGCTTATTAGCTCAGGACTCGCAAGAATTGATTACTCGCACGACTCTTTTTGTTATCTTCAAGCCTATTAAGCACAGGGTCTAAAGAATGTTCCCGATTCGCAGACATTCAATATGAGTGGATATTGGGGACGACAGGTTGCAGGTTTGAAAGGAGAAGGTTGACTGCCGCTTACTTAATGATAGGGAATGAATGCCTACCAACCGCAGTAGAAAAGGGAGAGCCCAGTGTCTCTTCAGCCTTGTTCTCGAAAGAAGGCCAACATGTCATCTGCCTATGTATAGAATGTGCAATTTTCCTCTGGCATTATCTTCATTTTTGAGACAATCGAAAATTGCTCTTCAGCGCTTGAAAGTATCTGCGGACATGACGGCCTCGGAAACTCTCCACTTCAGCTGGAAGTTTTAGTTCAGACACTCTAAAGACAGTGGTACGAGTAAATCAGTTGCATCACTCATTCCATTTTTGATACTGACTGTTGGACGATTCCGCCATGAAAGCCGAGACGTCAAGCGTCCTTATTTGCGGTCGATACTGCAGTATTATGATACGATAGCTATTATTCTGCTATCAGTATCATTGCTTCACTCCTAAGTCATTGTTCGGCAGAGTACAGCTCAGGAGGCGGGATAGGATAAAAAAGGCGACAGAAGCCAAGAAAGACGAGTTCTCCACAACTCAGAGGCGCAATCTTCATCGAAAACCCCGCGGGCAGAAAGGCTCCGTAGGACCTTAGTTTTTATGTGAATGCGTCACTTCAGCAATTTCGCCCTATTCACATCAGCCCTATCACTTTCTTTGAGATAACTTGTGCCAACATACTCAACAGAATCATGATTTCCTGATAGGTTTAATCCCATTTATGAGTGTTTACTTTTCTATCCGGTGGCCTGACTTCCAAAGCCACTTGACGAATTCTGCTAAATTCATGACAGAGCGACGGATCGCGGAAGACGTTTCCGCCGCACTCACAATCAGTCGATTTCGCAAAACACACCATTATGGGCGTTAGCTGCGCCCCACTCAAAAAATAGAGAAAAGTTTTAGCGAACTCCTAGCTCTCAAAACATAAGCCTTCCTTTTGAGAGTTATGTTCATAGGGAAAAAAGTTTTTAGCCCTGATAATCACGCAACCACTGGGTACAGAGGCTTTGGAACGCCTTCATTGGGCAGAGGGAGCTTCATTCACTTTTCAGATTCTTTCTACTGGTATTCTTCTGGCTGATTGCCCCTTCGGCTTTCTTCAGTATCGTCAGCGAGCGTCAATACCGGGAAATTCCCTGCCACCTTCGCGTTCTTCCAGCTCCCCCGTTCCAGCCTGACCAATTCTGGTCCAATCGCCGATTACCTCCTCATCAGCCGTACGCGGAAACGGCACCTACAGGTAGGTGGTCAGTATACCTCTCTTTGGAGTACTCATTTGATTCTACTCATTCACCCAACGCCATTGAGCAGTCCAACCGACTATCGTTTGCAGAAAAGATAGAGGCTTAGTCGACCCGGTACCATCACTGATATTCGCTCTGATTGAATTGATTCTATACTCAGTTTTTGATCGACACAATTTTCCGCGTGGTATTGCGAGTCACTTCGATTAAAGGCACATTCCGCGCTCGCTGATGGGTGGAGTGACCAACTGACTCTCCATTGGTTGTCGGCGGTTGGAAGGCGGTCTCTCCTCGCCTTATTGCCTGCAATGGGGCGTGGAGAGAACGCCTCTTAACCGCCGACAACCAGTGGAGAGTCAGTTGGTTACTCCACCCATCAGCGAGCGCGGAATGTGCTTTTAATTCATGAATCGATGAGGCGACGCACGAGAAAGAGTCAAGCGATAATCCCACTAAACCATTTAAAATGCTAATATCGATTACCGATGACCTTTTTCAAAGGGACATTTTGAGTACAGGATGACAGATAGTGTCGGAAGCACTGAATCGAAAGTGCCGTATTTTCAACAAGTTTTCCACGACACTAGGCTTGACCCTGCTTCTACAGCTCAATGCACCCTTCCAAATACGGACCAAATAGCAAGCTCGTTCTCGATCCCGAAACCCTTCTGCGATGGGTCCAGGCGTTGCATACAAGTGGCACCGTAGTAGTCAATGATATCAGATTCGCCAAACTGCCCATTCATTCGATTTCCTTATGTTTTTTCTTGCTGTCACCATAAATTTCACATTTTTTTCGAATAATTAGATTTTTCATCATAGATTCAATAATCTGCACTCTCATCATCTAGTCTTCGTCACATCAATCGCATTTTTATCAGGGAGCTCCATTTTACTAATCTGATCGTCTCAATTATGGGTAAATTGATCACTAATGGTTACTACCCTCATAACTCAACATGAAAGGTCAAATTTTTGTACTTCCATGACGAACGAAGGAGCGATTAAGTAACTAAATGATTGAGAATCAAGTGATGGCGTTTTGTAGCTTTAACAGATACATATATTCATTGGAGAAAAAAAAACAAAAAGCCTATGAAAAAATGAGGATTAAAACCGAGCGCCTACAAGTGGGAGCGGCACCGCCTGTATTTACAACATCATCGCCTCGAAGCGCTTAGAAATTAACTCAGGTTTCTGCTTTTCGGGTACACATGTGCATATCGATAATCACTGGAGCTACTGAAGATTGAGCATGGCTAATTCGTGAGAGACGATTTAGTACTATCCTCAAATGCTACATTACTTGATCAAGACCCGTCAATTTCGATATCAAGAAACACAAGTGAGTGATAGTCTGAAGAGATAGGAATCAATGAACCTCTTACGACACTGAGAGTCCGAGTCTAAGAGCAGCTAC
The DNA here is from genome assembly GCA_963978905.1 of Trichostrongylus colubriformis. Taxonomy (NCBI): domain Eukaryota; kingdom Metazoa; phylum Nematoda; class Chromadorea; order Rhabditida; family Trichostrongylidae; genus Trichostrongylus; species Trichostrongylus colubriformis. The sequence goes on from OZ022256.1 coordinate 41,714,750, forward strand.
CCCCTGTAAAATTTACGGGAGAACTTATTCCATCAGGTGCAAGTTCATCAGTAGCTTTGGAAACTACCTTCAAAGAAACCCTGAACAGGAACCAATGGCACTCAGAAAAACACACGTAGTGCCTTTCTCTTCCAGCGGTAATGATAGATTTATGTCCGTCAGCATTCGCTTCACATAAAAAAGCTGTTTCCGACTGGGCCATAATTTCATGATTGCCAATCTACATATCAGTGAAACTACAAGGAAAGAAAGCATGCTTTCCATGTCGGTTATTCCTTGGATCAGGTGATTTGCCTTCAAAATATAATTAATTGTTTTGGCTCCTTTGGTACCATCTGGTTGCCAGGTGATAAACTTAGGATTGACGACGTGGCCCTTTTTGAGAGTATTCAGACTATTACTATGCGATATAAATTAAGAACGTTCGTTCTTCCGGCATCACTCAGAGTCCCATCGGACCTGTTGTTCATTCATAAAATCGGGTATAATAAGATGTAATAAAGGTGGTAATCAAAATATGATTATGGCGGGAAATTACCAGGTGCTCTTTGATTGATACTGCAGTAAATGTGGCTATTTCTCGTAGTATTAGGTTGTTCCAAAAGTCTTGCAGGATTTTCTCGATCATCACTTTTTATTATTTTTTTCTTCCAACAAACAACGACCAGGCAACACGTATTCACCCTTGTTATCGACAACACACTGCCCCCTCATAGGTAAATCGTTGATTCCCTCCTCCCAGAATTCTGGGTTCTGAGAGCCGGTGAAGTCAGCGATCCCTTTGCAAGCATGTCATAATCAGCGAATTTTCTCTTGGCCAGGAAGGATTCAAGAGGATGGGTAAGGTGATGGGTAGAAGGGGCAATGTCTGGAGAGTATGGCGGGTGGGGCGGCACATCTCAGCCGGGCTCCTGTAGCTTGGCCTGGGTACACTTCGCGACGTATGGATGGGCGTTGTCATGAAGGAGGGGACCCCGGACCTTCTCAGGCACTTTTCTCGAATAGCGACGTCGATCTGCTGGAGCAGGTGGGTGTATACAGAAGCGGGTACTATCACCCTTGTGTCAGCACCTCTTGGAAAAGCATTCCTTCCGCTTCCAGAAGCAGCAAGAATCTTCTTCGGATGGAGGTCGAATATGGGCTGCGTTGGCGGCTTGGCTCACGTAGCAGCCAAAAGGCGCGGGATGCTTTGGTATTGTACATGTCTCAGCTTTCATCGCTCGCAGCCAGATAAACGAGAAAGTCATTGCGATGCGGGCGGAGCAGCAGCGATTGACAGATGCTCACACGGGCACTTTCGTGAGCATCCGTCAGGGCGTGAGATCCAACGCGACAGCACCTTCCGATAGCCGGGCTCATGGAAGCGACGATTTACGGTTATGGGTGCTTGTCCATTCCTCTCTGCCAGCTCACGCATGGTGGTTTCAGGATCGGCGCGAACGGCGGAGAGCAGCGTATCGTCGTCGAATGCGTGTGGGCGTCCCGTGCGTGGCTTGTCTTTCATGTCAATCTCGCCGTTGCTGAAGCTGATGAGCCAGCGGCGCACAGTCTCGTAGCTCACACATCCCCTGCCCAATGCAGCGTTGATGGAGTTGTTAGCTTCCGTCGCATTGGTGCTGCAAGAGCACTCATAGTAGATGACACCGCGTGTTGGGTGGGTATCGACTACGGGCACTGTAGGTCTCTCCACTGAATCTGGTGGATTAATATATATTTTACCAGAAAGCTTAGAGAAAGTTCTACCATATTCCTGAACTGCCTAGACCTGGCTCGAAGTAAACAAGAGTTATTGCCTTTTTTGGAAAAATCCTACAAGACTTTTGGGACAACCTAATATTTTGAGGGTGAATGATTTCAGGCACTCGTTTCAAGAGCAAGGCATTTCCGAATTTCATAACGCATTAACCAAACATAAATTTGGATCGCAATGCGTTTTATTGTATTTCTATTCTTAGTTGAAACAAAAAATGTCTATCTTACACCTCTCACACGGGTTCGCAGTAAATACTCCTCGCTTGCCATTCGTCTATTGAAAGTTTAGATTCCAGCTCTCATCGCTGACCTCTGAAGGTACGACCTCGCCTCCTGTTCTGTCAAACGGATCCCCTTGTCGAGGAATTGCAACTCTCAGGGTATCCGCCCACTCCTAATCCCTGTGGCTCAGTCTCTCTACTGCAGGAGAAACCAGATGATGTGCCAGCTTACAACGAACAAAGTAGCCAACAGTGAGCAACCAAGGTGCAGAAGAGAGAGGGTACCTGACGAAGATATTGAGAGAAGAGAGCGGAAAGAGACAAAAGATTCCAGCACAGTGACCAGCACGTGCATACGCCAGCGGAGATGTTTTATGGGCGAGCACTATTCAGCGAAACAGTTCCTGGCACCTTTGTTGCTTACTCCATACCCCGAAGTGAAGCCGGCTTAATCTACCAATCGGTTCAGGATACAGAGATCATTATGCCACTGAAATATCGTGATATACCCTAACCGAAATGTGAGATTGAGAATGCTATGAAATAGTTAATGCCGAAAAGATGGAAGAATATCGGAGCAGGGTCCGTAGAGTTTTAATCAATAAGGTGAGCGGACGTGGTGTTTCGACAAGTAGCACGCATTCTACTGGGATGGTGGAAAGATTAAATTCCTCATCTATGCTTGCCCAGGCTAACTGATTAATAGAGTCACGTAGCTCGTTTTTTCCATTTATTTCTGAAGATAATCTTTCTATTTCTGGTGCCATCAGTATTTTCCTCTCCACTGTGTTTTCAATGGAGCGATGCAGCACTTTTACAATAAAGTTGGTAGGTCCTTCGTGAGCACTGTAGAAACTTCTTCAGGCGGGTTCTGCCTGGAGAAACTATTGCTTTTATATGAAGTGGGTATTCGCAAGGCCCTGCGATGTCCGTCAAGTCACTCGAAGAAGAGCCTTCCAGTTTCCCCATTGTATTTGCCCACATTCTTGACATGCTATCAGGTACACAGACCCTCGGAATAAGCAAATTTTATCGCCACTGCAATAACAGCACTCATCCCCGTAGCTAATGATTTACGTTCCATACGATCCAAACATACACTTGCTAGTAAGGATGCCGAGCGCAAACCCATGACTAGCTCGCTAAGCTTGTATAGTTTGCCATCGAATTGAAATATTTTGCAGTCTAAAATTGTTACCAGTAATTCCCAAAGATCTCCTCCAAACTGAATGCGTATATTTTACTTTATGCCGTCCCCAGAGATTATAAGAGCACTACTTGCATCCCCTGTACTGATGTTGGTGTATAAGGATCGCACCAAAACTAGCATCGTCGCCATCACACTGTTTTTCACACATTTGGAAAGTAGATGAAAAGGTGGCGGAAGGAGCGCAAATGGGATATGTGGAAATGCAGAAGTTGATGTTGGAAGAATGGATTCTAAAAGTTTATGGAATGGTGAAAGAAGGGAATAACATCTGGATGTACTATGATGTAGCTCATCTATGGTAAAACTAGTTCTGCAAACACATTGAAAAATGATGATGCAAACATGTTGAAGAGAGGGTGGTGAATGCTTCGGTGAACGCTCACAGATGTGAGGCACGGTGGGGGGGGGGGGGGGAATGATTGAGTAAATACTTCCATTGCCCATCGTAGTTGAGTTCTAATTAACTGAGGCTGAAAAGATGGAAAGATTGATTGTGGTCATGGGAGAGCGTTAAAGTGTGGCGCCATTCCCGAGTTGGTTGCCTCCCTCGATACCTGATGTTACGAGCCGTCCATGGGAAACTGAACCTTGGACATCTATCGAAATGTTGTGGAAGAAGTAGCCCTTAGTAAAATCGAACTGAAGGATAATCAAATGGGAAACCGTAGGATGAGATGCGGGGAGGCAAGGGATCGCTTGTGTAGCGTAGTTCAACAAGCTGGCATTCATGTTGGCGATTCCCTCGTTGTCACTATGTGACTGCCTCATAAACTTTTACGAAACGCATGGGTGCGCTAATAAATGAAGGGAAGCTGCATATCAAGTAGCCGGAGGCCTTTGTTCTCCATGGTAGGCATTTCACATCAAAGAATGCAGTTGGTCACAGCACCAGAGAGGGTTACGTAAAGTCATACTTGCCCGTATGAGGCGCCAGCAAAGTCCACATACATATTCATGTCTGGATGAATGATTGACGTGGAGTATTTCTGCTATGTGTTCGACCGGTGTCCAAAAATTTTTATCATGAATGTCTCATAATTTCGACTGAGGTCCGCTGAAGGGTAGAGGGAAGGATATAGTGATTTGCCTAGGCAAGGTATATATGGACACTAAGGGCCCAAACTAGCGGTAGTGCAAGCGATGCAAGTATAAATCGTGCCTAAAGTTATACGAAAAGGTTCTACACAGAGCCATCAAGTTCTTCGCAGAGCTCACCTCTGACAAGAGCTTCAACTTCCCATTGAACTTTGAAATGAGACCCACATGAATTGATAGAGTTCAAAACACTGATTATAACTGTCAGAACCAAAATTGCAAAATGGCATTCTGAAACGAGTTACGAGGGGTTACAGTTTGCCTGCGACATAGTGGCTGGGCACTTTACCATCAGCACGGTCGTTGCTAAGTCAGCATCGACCACCGCGGCTCCGTGTTCCAGACCTGCAGGATTGTCTTGGGTTTGCTCTCCGCCAGTGCGGGTGTTTGGGAACAAATTGCTACCATTTAATTCAAAACAATTTCCTCAACAATGATCTGACAACCCTGATTTACACACCTGCAAGTGTGATTTCTCGGAGTCCAAAAAATGTTGAAAAGCGTTTTCAACGTGGAGCAGAAATTCTGTACCTGATTTTCGTGCAAGCTTCAATGGTTCACTCTTCGTGTGAGGGTGTGCATATTCAATCCGTTGCAGGGCAGCATATTTGCTACAGTCTGCGATTAATTTTTATTCACTCTAAGCACAGCCGGACAGAGACGCTTTGTATGACGTGGTAACTGACAGGGGTAGCGATAACTAGCAGCGTTATAGGGAAGATTCCCAAGCATTCTAACTGGTATGGACTTTCTTCACTCGCCTATCACGGCAAACAAAAGCAAAAGGAAGCTGAAAACAAAAAGTGGACGTTTTCTGGCAGTGCCCAATGAAAAATGATATCCAAATGACATTGCGTTTCTACTGAGAAGGTAATGTGGTACATTTTATAAATTGACAAATTTTTCGAATGCTTCATCATTTATAGCTCCATTTAGGCTTGAATCTGCTCAAGCTTTGACGCTCTAGATAAGTTTTCCGCAGCTTGACTCCCTTAAACCATAGAAGCGCGGAAGCAAATGGTGAGTTATGTGATCCATTCTCGTAAGCACGACTCGAGTTAATTGCAATGTCAGCGGGAATCACGAACGAAAAGAATTTGTGCTTCGGTACAATACACACCACTCGCTTCTCTCATGACTAACTCGGCTCAAAGTTGAAGCACGCATTCATATCGGGAGCACTTCTCCTTCTCAAGCCACAGCTCATCAGAGTGATAGCCAAGGTCAAAGTGCCTGTTGCCACAGGGTAATACTTACCACCCTAAATAAAGTTCTTTAAAACAGGGCTTCGAAATGGTTTGTGTACAGATAAATTTATGTAGTGAATGGAACAAGATGTTCTGTAGACTGGAAGGCTCGATGATGCGGAACTGATGAGTGCATCGGTGCATTCAGAACAGATTGAACCTTCGCTTCTTTCCAATGAACACATGGCAGCGTGATAAATATTACGATAAGAAAGGGGCCGTGTGAAAATTTACAGGCCCTGGAGTTTCGGTATCTCACCACAATGAGTAACTGAAAATTGATAGCATATCGTACTGCATTCGGTGCATTTATTGGCATACAATACAAAGGCTCGCCATGAGTAGTACAAAAGAAAACGTCAGTCCTCCTGCCTTTCGAAAAGGAGGTCGAACCCTTGCCACTCTTTACAGCCCGTCACCTCAAGCGGAGATCATTTGCAAGAAAAGTGACTAGCTAGACTATCACTATAAAAGTGCCTGAAACTAAAACTGCGTTATCACTTAAAATCTTTTCTTAAAGGCACATTCCAGGATTATTGGGATATCGCATCTCCTGCCGTGAATGGATCGTTCGACCCCAGCCACGAAGGCTGTACCTTTACCGAAGCGTGGGTGTCAGTCCCTGGAGCGTGCAGAGCCAGAGCATCTAGCGCAACAGCTCGGCCCCGCCCACTCCAATCGGGGGTGTGCTGCAAGTGTTCCGCTGCCTAGTGTGGGGTCAGGTCACTCAGTAGTGGGTTTACTTCACGGGACGATTGGTTTACTGGCAATTTCAAGATCTTGGCTAGTAGCTGGTCCACCTATGTCGAAGATAATAGTCGAAGAGTAAAGGCAGATCCCCGGCTCGGATGGGCGGGGCCGAGCTGTTGCGCTAGATTCTTTGGCTCTCCACCCTCCAGGAACTGACACCCATGCCTAGGTAAAGGTACAGCCTACGTGACTTGGGTCGAACTATCCATCCATGGCAGGAGATGTGATATCCTGATAATCCTGGAATGTGCCTTTAAGTGTTAACTGCGTGACTTTGTCACCCACTATTAAGACCATACACTCCTCGTAAAACTTTTATTTCTAGCTCCTATCCTTAACCGTTTCCTCTACGACGTCTGTGTCAGTGTATAGGTTACTTGCATTGAAAGTTTGGTGTGTCACTGTGTAAGTTATCTGCATTGGAGGTTTATCTGCATTGAAAGCAGAAAATTGAAGTTTGTTTTTGTTCTTACTTTCTGAGAGTCTCTTCATCGCATTCGAACCTAGAAATGTAGATGTGTTTTGAAACTTCAACAGTTAGGATAAGCCCTATTTCCAACACGTTTTGCTGAGTAAATTTATTCATTATCAGTGTGATGCGCACGCCTTGGGACATCTTTGCACTTCTAAAAGCCACCTCCGTTTCCTCATAAGATCTGAAAAGCAATCTCAATTTGTCGAAAAAATGATAATTCCTCATATAAAAGCCAGCCTCACTTCATTTGACTCAAGACCATTTGAGTTAAGACAGAAGCCGCACGATGCTCTACATTCGGACATCATATATGAGACTCTGCTCTTCTCCTTTGCGTAACACCAACCGTCTTTTGCGTATATCAAACACTCTTTCGTGACATCAATGCATAACTGAAAAATGACCTCATTCTGTCAAATCTAGGAGCACTGCCCCAGTCGATCCCGTAATAGCTTTGAGACGAATGCCTAACCTCCTTCCTCAGGTATATTAGCTCTAGTTCTCGACGCAAGTCCTCTTGTACCAATGGCAACTCATTCGGCAGTGGCAGTAGTTCTTGAGGCAGGTCCGGTTTTGTCACTGGCACAATCTCATTCGACGATTCATTGCAGTAGCCACACGTCTTCTCGCAATTTAGCCTCATAGTCTCACGTACGAACGGATCAGTTGCGTTGCACTTCCCAGCTGCCTTCTGTTCTTCGCAACTTCGGAAGATGTCTATGCACTGCAAAAGAGCAATCTTACTCAAGCAGAAAAATGTTTTTCCACTCCAGGGAAGCCACCCTCACCTTATCAGTTTCTTCCACGCAGAAGCCACACGTTTTCGCACAAGCGTATATCACGTGATAGGTTCTCCTAGGATTCACTTTCCAGTCCCTCAGCGCACACCATCCGTCTTCTTTGTAATAGGCGCACGCTTTGGAGACATCTCTGCACGACTGAATAACGATCTCATTTAGTCAAACCTAGGTTTTCTTCCCTTATTCATGCCATCATAGCTCTGAGAGAGTTCACGTAACCTCGGGCTCACGGTATGGGTATGGAGGATGAGGGCTGATATGATTCGAAATTTTGTTGTCGACTTTCGTAAGAATCACATCCTCCTAAAATTGGTTTCATAATGTACAATAGGCTCCTTAGGCTACCGCACACCAACCATTCGCTGCCAGAATAAAAGTGCCCTTACCTTCACCTTGTGCTTTCCAAGGCGATACTTGAACTTGTATTTGTCCTTTTCAGTGAAAGCACTGTGGATAACCAGCGCGAAAATCACATATAGTAGCAACATTATTGTCGAATGTCAGTGGAGTAACCTGGCCTCTTTTATAAGACTTCAACCGTGCACTACTGCACGTTTAAGCGTCTGTCGCCTATCTCAATTATAACAGAGCCTTTCCGCTGTGACTCAATTTGCACTTTTGCTAAAGCTGAACCAAAATTTCTAATTTTGGCCATAGAAAGGACAACATTATCGAGAGAAGTCCGAATTCATTGAATGATTTTTCTGCCACATGGAACTTCAACCGAAGTAGACACACGCTACACTGCTGGTATCTAACTAAAGACAAGTAAAGAAGAGCGTAGGATGATGAGAACACCTTTCAGCAATTCTGATATCATTGTATCACCACGCTATATGAAAAGCTCAGTTGGTATTCAGGCTGTTTCAGAGATCAGAGGCAAACATTGAAACACAAGGATTTTAAGTGTTGAAAATTCTGAGTGAAGGGTAACCCAGAAGAAATTAAACAATCACGTTAGTTGATTTCTCCATTTACAGTTCTATATGGTCTTAAAACTGCTCAGAGGAAAATTTTATGACTTCGTTGAAGATTGGGATGATTCGCCTCCGTCGGAGCCTAGAAAGATGGAAGGCAAATGATAAATTACCGAATGGAAATCTCTAACAACTCACAGACCTCCGTCCAAAGCGACCTAAGACGTGAATCAAGTGGAGCCAAAGTGTGCTTTTCGTGGCATTAACGTGGTATTATTGTTTAGGTAGAAAAGATAGTGAAGGTGCACAGAAAATATCTGATCGGAAATCAGAAACCACTGACATCCTATTTTATATATTCGGCTATGTGTGTCTATTGATGTGTGTTTACGTGTGTGTGTCTGTTTGACAGGAAATTCAAAGCGTCGCTGCGGCGGTGAAAATTAAAATTTACAAGTGAAATAAGGGAATAAGAAAAAAGAAGCCTCAGCGGTGGTGGAATAGCGGTGATAGCAGCTGATAACGAGCCTCGAAAGGCGAATGGCACAAAATTCGTTTCGCCTTTCACTTGACCCTGAAGCTCTTACACTCCATAGGTATTTCACGGGGTGGAACGAGGGCATCAGTGGTGGGTAATCCAAGTTGTCTACCTTTGATAAGATCCGATAAGAAGCGTCATTCGGAAAATGTTGTCGTATCCGTCTCGCTTTTCCGACTGACACTAAAATATTTACATTCACAGGTACTAATGGCAGGGTACGGAGACATGTACGGTGATATGTAGTTCGGTCTTGGTGTGGGGAGCATGGACTCGAGAAGTTTGAGGAATCTTTTCTCAATGGCTGAGCATCTCACAAAGTGTTCTTGTGTCTAGGGTAGGAAGACTTCCTTTGATGCTTTGCTAACTGCTTCTGTCCCACTGGAGTCGAAGCCCCTCCCAACATCGATGAATGTGAAGAATAGTGGCATGGTATACTCCCGCGTAATTCAATGAGTCTGGTGGTTGCGTGAATGCGATCGAATGTGCTGAACCCTCTCCGAAACCGTGCTTGTCTGATAGGCTGCCCTTCATCTAATGTTCTGCCAATCCTATTCAAGGTGGCTCAAGTGACGATCTAGTAGACCACAGACAGCAGGGAGGTTGTACGGTAGTTGTCAATGTAGCCCCCTTTCTGTGCAGATCCCCCTTTCCATACAGCAACAACAACAATAACAATAACATAGTCACATTGATACATTTTCAAAGTTCTCTTTCTACGCATCGTAACGGGAAGCTTTGCTCGGATAAATCGATGATCTGACCCTTTATAGAATTTCGGAACGGCAGAGACGTCGATCATGCAAAACCTTCAATTGACGATGTGATCGACCTCATTGTAGATTTGTCCATTGAATGACTTCAATGTCCATCGTAGATGAAAGTGCACCTGCAACTGTGATATGCCATGGATGGAGTTGATCTTTTTAAATTCAGACAGCTTCTACTTCTGCTCATAACATAGACAGGTTCTTCCTTTTGCTCATTTCATTCCATTCTGCAACTCCCGATTTCGGGGTCGGATCTCATTATTGAGGTCTCCAACGATGACTTTGAGGATGGTATGGTCGCCCTTCAAATCTTCATTCTTCAAATCCACATACAATGCTTCGAGCTCACCCTTATCACGATTTAATGTTGGTGCCTAGGCGACGAAGACGGTCAAGGCCAGAAATAAACATTTAACCTACCACTCGCAAACTAATTCGCTTGTCAGCTTCTCGTAGAAATCGTTGTTAGTGGCCAAGTGCGGGTCGAGGATAGCGCCTCCAACTTCTTCCCTGCCGCTTATGGGGCGATGTATTTTAGTTTCGGTCAATTCGATGACGTCGCTCATGATATTCTTGGTTTGCATCAACGGATCCTCAATACACCCTTCATATGCGTGGGTTTGTGCGTGAAAAGTGTAGACCGCCATCTTGGTCCCTCTCGGTCTAGTCAGAATGTTATGGCCCTGAAACTATAGCAGCTCTCCCGTTTGGCCTTACCCATCTCTGCCGTATTGCAGAAATTGTAGAATTGCGCCAGGAGAAACTGGATAAGTGCATTTTCATTATAATAGTACCTGTTTCAGTTTTCTGTTATTTCAAGACCTTCGATATTTTGTTTCATGGGAAACCTCCAACATAGTCAATCGTTCCCTTCTAGAAAAAGACCCATGCTCCCAGCATCGAATTTCATAATCATATGACAGTCCATGAATCGAGAATGTTATGATACTAAATGTCGCGAAACGGAGTTCACGATGACTCATCGATAGCATACCAGCGCCGAGGATAAATTGGAGGCGGGGCCTCCAACAGGTTCAGTCAGAGGAAAGAGCTCAGCCGAGCGGGCAGTTCTCCTTGTAATCCGGCAAGACGGCGACCTCAGTGGGTCGCTCGTACTCGGTACGGAAACAGGCGGTAGGGGAAAAAGGGCGCAAGGCAATTCTTCCTTCCCCTCGCGGACCCACACTAGGAGAGGAGAAATTATGGGAAGGAAAAGGAAACAATAGAAACGAGCTCTAACAGTGTCGTCGTAGGAGAATAGTAGACATTAGCATGTAGTTTTGTGATATGGTTTATTGTATGTTGTAAGTTGTAGTAAAGTAAATCTATAACACAATAAGAGTTTAACAGACGAAAGAACCACCAAAACTCTTTGGGACCGTGATGCAGTCTCAAAATGGTGCATCGGCCAAAATTCAGAAATCAGAAATCAGATACATCAACTCTCCTCAACTACAACTAGACGGCCGTGAAACCCTTGTAGAAATCTGGAAGAAATTGACAATCTTGGAAGCTCTTCTGTAACTTCATCCGCGTTCCCTATTCGCCTCGTTACTAGTTTTCAATACACTATATTCCATTCTATTCACTGCCGGGATCTCACAAGGAGAACCGTCATGCGAAGAACTCAGACCCTCAAAAGACGAGCGGCAGCGAGAACAGCACTTAGAGGACAGGTGAAGGTAAGTCATTGGTGGCCACTTTGACTTATTAGGTTCAGTTTGTTTTTCTATTGATATTCTCACCTTCGCAACTTTTTCACATTAGTTTAGTTTTTTACATTTTTATATTTGTTACTCGAAACTTTGGAAGCATTAGAAACGTTCTCCGGTCATCCGGGCTCTGAGCAACCTAGTATCAGAGCAACTAAGTATCAATAAAATACCGCGGTAGCAGACATACTGCAGGAGAGGGAAAACTCCAGAGGAAACCCGGCCGGTGGTCCGTAAGACTAACCTAGAGATGGAAAACTCGAAGAAAACCCGGAAATTGATGCCTTAAAACATGTGCGCACAAATAAACTATATCAGAAAGGCTCAATTTCTAGCTTGAATTCCGCGGAAAGTAGCGAAATTCTCATGAGGTGGCAGGTCATGGGGAATTCCTACAGAAGATGGAGAAGAAGTTTGGAGACGGTAAACTCCACATAGAAGAGCGAGGAGGACAAGTTGCGATGGTTAAGAAATCCATCGCAAGCCAGGCTGTCATTCCATCTTGTCATTTAGAAAGTCTGCGGTAATGCTCATGTCAAAGAACCAAGAAATGATCAGGAATGAAAACGTTTTTCGAAGACAAGATGTGACAACGGAAGCACTCATGGGATCCCAACCAAAATAAGTTGTCGTGATACCCTCGCTCAAACATAAGACATATTTAGAATTGTTGTTGGCAGAGACCATAAACCAGTCTTCTGCATTTGCTTCGACAGCCTGGAAAGACAGCCCGCCAGAGCGGCCGCTATATATATGGAAATAGTGATATTAAACTATAATATGGCCATATCAATAGCTTATAATATACTGATATCAATGGCGGTATGGTAACGGATCGAAACCCTACACGTATTTGTAGGGATATGCTCTAAATTATCCCTAAAGGAAACTAATGCTCTGAGTAATAATTAGCACGTTTCTGACCACTTGCTCACGCACTCAACGCAGACAGCGTGCAAGAACGCAATTATGGCTAACCATTCGCTGACATGTGGCAATGCAGGATCAGTCAGCAGAAAAACAGAGGGAAACGCATGGTATTCCCTATACCAGTACATGAAATCGACGTAAAAGGGAAAAAGGGAACAATCAGAGTCAGGTGCTATTTGGAAATCAGAACAATACCGTAGAAGTAAACGGAAATAAATATAGCAAGAGAAAAATAAGAAAATACGATTTCTGACCGGCACAAAGGTCAGCCGGCGCAGCGACGAGACAGTGCGCCGCGCAACGAGACACCAGACGAGCAAAAGACAACACGTAAACACGATGGCTCCGTCTACATGTAATAGCAAAGGGGAATTTTACGGACATCAACAGGGAAACTATCGAACAGTTGTCCCACTCCCACTATGACATAAATGGGGTACTCCTTGATTGCTGGTAACTCCTGCTTGTTCGAAAAAATACTACCAAGTCTTTTTCACCCCTGCAAAAGCCGCAATCCACACCGAAAACTTCAACTTTTGGCGTACAGTAATCACCACGAAAAAAGGGACCAAGCCTCAACTTGACCGCGGTCTGCAACCATTTTGCATAGATTCTTGATAAAAAATCTGTTCATTTGCAAAGAAATGCTTTTGCAAACAAACGACATCTGTCCAGCACTGTGTTGTCGCGATGGAATTCTTAGATAGGGGTTTCCAAAGCATTGAAAATTCCATCATGAATCATTGAAACTTATCTTACATATCATCACATGTTTATGTGAAACAGATCTCATGACATGAACAGGAATCCTTGTAATATCACAACATGTTCATCAGGCGTATAAATACATAGGCAAGCCGTTGGTGGCTCATTCTAGCTTCACACTGTTGAGTGTTATGTCTTCCCAATACTCGGGCGTGAGCTTGAAAGCGATCAAACAGAAGTTGACTAGAAACATAAATGGCCTCATGGGCCTCATGGAAGAAGCCGAGGAGTATCAGATTCCCTGGCACTTCCCAACAACCTTGAAAGACCTGCAACTCTTCCTGTAACGAAATCAATCATCATAGAGGAACTTCATGAGAAACTAGCAAGGCAAAAGGAAACGGTTAGTGACCTATATCAAGAGCATCATGACTCCCTCTCCTATGCCCTCATGGAAAACAAGCTAAGCAACGGCAAAGAAATGCTAGAAGAGTTTGATGAGTAAACAAAAGAGGGGGAAAACATTATGGAAGAAGCTGACCGCAGACTACGTTTGCTAGAAAAAAGAATGGTAGAACTGAAGTGCCAAGATACGTCAGTCAAACAGGAGGTGGGTAAACAGCCCACGTACGTAGCTCCGTCGGCACATACTCCGTCTAATATAATAGTAATGCAACTGGCACCGATGAAAGGAACCTTGAACCTCAGAATTTCAATTATTCTGGGAACTATTCGAGGAGTTGGTTAACAAACAATCATATTCGAACATTGGAAAATTTTCAATACTCCTCAATTGTTGTAAAGGCGACGCCGCCCGAACAATTCAAATGATACCGCGTACTGGCCAGTCCTACGAGAGAGCGGTGGAGCAATTGAAGAAACAATTTATGAATCCACACAGGATCACCAGGGAAGTGATTGGTAAGTTAAAGACAATGCGGCCATCCAGCGATGACGCTAGGTCACTACGCAACACTCTGAACGACATTCAGGCAATTGTCGCAACCTTGAGGCGTCAGGGAGAAATTGTAGATACAGCAAATATGATCGAGCAAGTAACGGAAACCTTCTGTTTCAGCGTACAGGATGAAATCGCAGCGAAGGAATTTGACTCGGGTAAATGTTGGAAAATGGACGAGCTGTTGGATAATCTATCCATCATTATCCAACGTCGCGAGTTCATGGAAGACCGCATGGAAACATCAAAGGGGGATCAATTATCTACTTTTCACAGCCGAGCGAAAGATATGGCAACATGGACACCGACAAACGGTGACACGTGGATTTCCTCCGAAGATGGCACGATGTCGGAAACAGTCTGACAGCAACCTGCTACTTCAACCACATGCGGCTGCACAAAGAACAGCAATGGAAGATACTTATGTGATCGTGTACCATTTTCTTATTATTGATTTATTAATATGCATATAATCTTTTTATGCGTTGTGTGTATCTTTTTGTAGTGTGTATATTTTTGTAGTATGACGTTGTGAAGAGCTCAACCTCAGTAATTTGAAAGCATGGAATGAAATACAGTAATCGATTGAAACTCCTGTGGGGAGGATGCAGAAAAAACCGCAGATCAACAGTGTTGTCGCTCAATTTTGCTCTTTTGGCCTCGGGAGTGTCGCGAAACGGAGTTCACGATGACTCATCGATAGCATACCAGCGCCGAGGATAAATTGGAGGCGGGGCCTCCAACAGGTTCAGTCAGAGGAAAGAGCTCAGCCGAGCGGGCAGTTCTCCTTGTAATCCGGCAAGACGGCGACCTCAGTGGGTCGCTCGTACTCGGTACGGAAACAGGCGGTAGGGGAAAAAGGGCGCAAGGCAATTCTTCCTTCCCCTCGCGGACCCACACTAGGAGAGGAGAAATTATGGGAAGGAAAAGGAAACAATAGAAACGAGCTCTAACAGTGTCGTCGTAGGAGAATAGTAGACATTAGCATGTAGTTTTGTGATATGGTTTATTGTATGTTGTAAGTTGTAGTAAAGTAAATCTATAACACAATAAGAGTTTAACAGACGAAAGAACCACCAAAACTCTTTGGGACCGTGATGCAGTCTCAAAACTAAATATGCATGTACACAAATAACTACTGCTTCGCTCATTTATCGGAAAACCTCTTGCGCTGCGATTCACATTGGCACTTGCATCAATGCTGCACGGAGTTATTGAATTTCGTCATGGAAAGTCCCATAACACTGAGAGAAGTCCAAACTCATGCAATGATTTCTTTGTGTCAGAAACTCTGAGCCGAAATATCACTGCTATGCTGCCATCACCTGACTAAAATTGCACTAAATTGCATGCAGATTGATGATGAGTTGCTATACAGCTCAAGAAAAGTTCTTATGAATTGAACAGGCAGACTTCCTCAGGTTTCCCAGTGCTTTTTTAACTGCTTCTGTCTCATCAGTGTCGAAGGCCTTCGTAAAGTCGATGGAATGAGGCATAGAGGCATCTTGTGCTCTCACGATACTCAAAGACACATTCCAGGATTATTGGGGCATAGCTCCATCCGAGATCAGATAATTCTACCCACAAGCTGTACTTTTACCGAAGCGTGAGTTTCACTTCCTGGAGCGTGCAGAACGAGAGGAGTAAGCGTGACTCCACCAAGCTGCCCAGGCCCGTCTACCCTAGATGGATTGTTGGTGACTGTGCGGTGGCAACAATGTGGTGAATGAGGCCTACAGTTTATGCGATAATATAAGATAACGAAGAGATTCCAATGATAAAGGAGACGCTGACATGGGGAAACAGGTGATATCTAAGGCTTTCTTTTGATACCATCTAGCGGAAACTGATCCAAAGGCTCAATTTCACGCGGAAATCTCGTTCAAGGCCAGATGTCAGGGGGTCTGATTTCTGCCATTTTTGTGAGCTTTTTCGGACCTTTCTTTGTCGGCGTATTCCATAGCACCTCTAATTTCATAATTCAGCGCTTTATCACACTCGAGGTAATCCTGGAGTGTGCCCTTAAATCCGTCTAGTAACTGTGTGGATGTGATCGATTGTACTAAACCCTCTCCGAAACTGAGATTATCTGGAGGACCTCGGCTGCTATTTACCTAAAGTTTTGCTAATCCTACTCAAGATGACTCGACTGAAAAGCTCGTAGACTACAAAGAGGAGGCAGATTGCACGATAACTGCCAATGTCGTTCGAATCCCCCTCTCACACAGCAACACAGTCCTACTGATTTTCAGCGGGGTCAGTGCCCTGCATTTCAACAAGCAGCGGGTGAAAAGTTGGTCAGATGTTTATGTCCGAATGCGGGCTGATGAGAATGCCACACCGCCAATGGTTTTGTTGCTGCATGTTGCATGGAAAGAATCTGCTCCATTCTCCTTCAGTGAATGGTGCTTAGCGGGTGATACCTTCTAGTTTCGGTCAGTTCGATGACATCGCACATGATATCCTTGATTTGCATCACTAGATCTCCAGTACTCGCTTCATGTGCAAGAATTGGGGCGTCAAAAGTGCATATCGTCATCTTGGTTTTTCTCGATCTAGTCAGCGTGTTGCTAGCCCTGAAACTAGTAGCAGCCTCTCCCTTAGGCCTTATCCATATCTGCCGTTTGGTATATCCTAATATTTGTAGGATTGCGTCAGGAGGAACTGGAAAATTGGTGTCCTTGCATTATAATAGTAGTACCTGCTTCAGTATTCTTTTACTTCGGGACCTTATGTGTTTTGCTCAATGGGAAACCTCCAGTATCCAGCATAGTCAATCGTTCGCGTATAAAAAAAAAGACCCATGCTTCTAGCATCGGAGCTCATAATCATATGACAATTCATAAATAGAGAATGTTATGATACCAAATATGAATATCCATATACTGTTTCGCTCTTTCTGTCTCAAACCTCTTCCGCTATTTTGCAACTGCTTTTTTATTAGAGCTTGACCAGAGTTATTAAATTTCTGCTATTGAAAGGACAACGCCACTGAGCGAAGTTCACTATTCATGGATTGATTTTCCTGTTTCAGAATCTCCAAGCCCAGTGCTACAGCAGTACAGTACCAATCTCTAACTGTTTGAGGAGAAGAAAAAACAGGGATCTGGTCAAAATTAGAATAATTCATAGCCACTCACTTACTGTCTTACTATGCTACGAAGAAAAGGTCAAAGCTGTGGATGAAAAATTCTGTAGTGGTAATGTACAAGTATGTACATATACAAACAATGTGGAAGTACCTATTACCCCGTCTTCAGAGTGGTATCAGGGTACTTTTTGTAGTTTGAAAACTAATGCATGGCTGATCGCTGTTGTTTTAATGATTTCAGGCTGAATAGTACGTAGACACAGTTGCTCTAAAAGTACCGATTGACAGTGTGCTTCACAACGTACTGGCATGCTGCATGTCCTCTAATTCCCACGATCTCTGGACTGGCCTTAAAATAGGTAGCAGCGGTAATAAGACAAGTGTCACAAAGTGCATCGTTATTGATCACTCCAACAGCACTTGCGTCCACATATTGCACGATCTAGGGAGTATCACACTCAAACAACAACGAACAAATCCACGCCGTACTTCAGAACAGTTATCTCCAACTACAGTACTCTCCTTCAGAACCCATCATGGAGAGAGGGTACAGGGGGTACTGAGGACCTTGACCCCTCTGAGGTGCCAAAGTTCTTTCTTTCATGACTTTTTGACCTTTTCTATGACGACAGTGATGCATTAAATTCGAAAGGTCATGAACTGTTCAAGTTCTGAACATATCACATTCTGATTTCTTGCCCTCACGCAGGTGAAGGACAACAATGTAGTAGATATTTGTTTCGACTCAAATGCTTATGTAAGAGAAAAATCCATGAGTTCGGAATTATCGTCGTTATCCTCACATAGTAGGACACGAGTAGGATGTCTGCTGCAAAACAGATTTTGAACTTTTATGTGAAGAAAAAACAATCTTTGTATGACCTTATACATCTCCTGACGTTTTTCTTCTCTCTGCGGCGACACTTTAAAGGCAGCTTCAGGGGAACTTCGGACGAAAAGTAAAGTAGTGAATATGAAAGCCGAGATGCCTAATCACAGGACAGTGGAGAAAAAACGGATGGAAATGGCCAAAAACCCCTAAAAACAGGACCCCTTCTCACCGTTCAAGACGCGGACGACCTTCCCGTCAAGAAGTGGGTAGTCCGCATAGGTTTTCCATTGGTCTTACCAAGACGTAAACATGAATGGATGTTCGGAAATGCGACATCTTCTATTTCGAGCATCTATTTTCATGTGGTGAGCTTCAAGCTAAAAGTGAGAAAGCGCTCTGCGATACTTTCAATCCTGCCGATCTTCTTGACCAACCTCACCGTGACCAACCACTAATCACGTCGCCAGAAGGCGGGCTGCCCTAAACTAAAGCGGCTTGTCCTGACGAGGCCGCTTCCGCCACAGCTCTAGGGGACGCCATCCGCGGGAGATTTCGCCATGCATAGGCCTTTCAGACCTGTAGTTTTTCCCTGAATGACTCCTTTTGGGATTTCTTATCACCCACATAACCCCTAACACTGTCTTTAATAATTTGATTCGGGATAAAAACACTGTAATTGTCACGGCGATGAGGTTTTGTGATAGCTGCACAGCGTGGACGAAAACGAAAGAATGGAGACAGCAGGCGCTTGAGCATGGCGAATACACGCTCAAGATTCCATAAAAGAGATCGGGTTATTCTACTGACATACTAAGATGGTATTTCTGCACGCAATCTTTGCGCTGGCTCTCCTCTTATTGTTAGTGGAAAGAACGTCCAATTTATTCCTGCTTTTTATAATACTGGTATGCAGATATGATTAATTGAGTATACCAGAATAGATTCACTTTTAAACCGCACAAAGAGCTCTGAGGCGTGTGCAGTACACCAAAGAAGGATGAATGAATCTCGTCAACAAACGTTGCTGAAAGCTGGGAGAGAGAAACAAGCCAAAAAGGTAAGGACAGACGGGATCTCGAAGTTTTTTGCTAAAGAGATCACCTATACAGTGAAACACATAATTTACACACCACCATCCACTTTTCGAGGTACTGTTGTCCTAGGCAGCGCGAAAGAACAGGAGCTATAACTCAAGTAATATGAGGGGTGTCTGTTATCCACAATGTACAGGGTGGGGCAAAATTACGGAAACTAAATTGATGTCACCCAAAGACTTTATTTCAGCTTGAACTGAAAACTAATCATAACCGATTAATTCCTCAGAAAAAAACTGAACAAGAAGCAGTTTTTTTCTATAACAATCCCCATCTACTTCGACACTTTCTCGAAGACGCTCCGGAAACGCGTTGACCGTGGCGTGAAGGTGGTCTTCGTCTAACTCATCCCATGCTCTCTCCAACGCTGCCTTCAAGGAATTGAGACCGCGATGGGGTTTGAGCAGCCTTAGACTCGAGGACGCTCCATACAGAGAAATCGAGTGGGTTGAGGTCCGGTGAACTGGGATGCCACTCATCAAGGGCGATGAAATCCGGGAAATTTTTCTGGCACCACTTCTGGACAATCTTGGACTCGTGAGCAGGGAAACTGCTTTGTTGAGATCACCATTTCTATTTTCCAAAGTGCCCCTGAGCCCACGGTAAGACTTCGTTCTTCAGAATGTCCAAATAGTCGTAATAGTCGTTTGCGTTGACTTTAATTCCTATGGAACGGAGACCAGCGTTGAACGAAGACCACGCGGACGATTTTTTCTTGCTATTCGCCTTGATCGTGACAGAAATAGGTCTCCCACTTCCTGGTAGGCTGGAAAGGTTTTCTAATTCCGTATACTTGCTACTGTTTTCGACACACGACTTCCTAGTACCTTCGGACGACAGGAGATGTCCCGCTCGGAACCCTTGACGGTGCAGGTCGATGATGGAAGAACGGTGAGGGTATGGCCTCGTCAATTTGGATCAAAGATAAATTTTCCGTGCCGGCTAGTAGAGAAGATTGCACTGAATCGAATAAAAACAAGCACGAGCTTTTCAACACCGAAAAGCACCTCCGGAGTCAAAAATCCCGTGCCCGCGTCTAGTTTCCGTAATTTTGCCCCACCCTGGAGTCCGAGCAGTCCTACTATAATCCGCTAGTATGGTTGCCTGTCTGTCAGTATAGTCCATTTCCCAAAAACTGAGTAGGCGTGTCCTACGGACTTGTATAAACGTGTATCAAACTCTCTCAATTCTCTCACCCCGCCACACACCACTCTCGCCATTCACCCAAGTTCGAAGGACACGCCCAATCAGTTTTCGGGAGATGGACTATATGTATGTGTGTCTGTCCCTCACGATATTCATATATCGCGGCACAGCAATGATAAGATTTGGATTTTACAAGTGATATAAGGGGTAGGGGATTCTCTCATTTTCGAATGTCGATTTGGTCGTGTTCTTGTTGACAAAATTTCAGGCATCGATGTTGTGGTTGTGATCGTTCAATTTTCATGTGTGATTCTGCTTTGTGGTCACTTCTTTTTTGAGTTCTGTTTCCGATTATTTTTCAACTGTTGGAACCCCAGAAATTGTAGAGAGGTAGTTGGGATCCTGATCACGAAACCGGAGACACCCCGGCGGCCGCCACAACGGCCGGCGGGGCGGACCCCCTCTGGGGACCAAAGGGGATTACCGACCTATTCCCTACACCACCCGTTACGCCGATTGAGGGCTGTCGAACCCTGAACGTCACTTCACTGGCAACCTGCCCCCAGTACTAAACATGACAGGACACAACATGGCTATAAATATAACACATGAACTACATATAGATTACACAACGAGAAATATAGCACACATTTATCACGCAATAACGATAATACAATGTATCATACCTGACTCCCCAAAGTCGCCTCCGCTAGGGTGACTCCCGGCAGTCGGCTATACGTAGGAGACCCCCATCCGGCTGGTATCACGTAGCCGTATGGCCGACGGTGTCTGGTATGGGGATCCGACCAAGGCTGCTCCCGGTCGGGGAGCAGGGGAAGACACCGGCCAACTCATGTGCCAGCGCTCCACTACCCGAGAGCCAAGGGTGCACCGCACCCCCAGTCCTCGGGCAGCATCATGGCGTTGCCCGGTGAAAACCGACTGGCAGTTGGCAGCCGGCCCTTATATACCGGCTTCGACCACAGAGGGCGGAGCCACCGCGTGTCGCATGACGCGACAAGCGGCGCCGCAGCGCGGACGGGCCGGGGAGCGCGGTGCCCCCGAGGCCATAGTCGCGGCGATCCGCGACAATGGCATAGGGCCGGTCGGGAACGCTCCTGGCCGGGGATCTCACCCGGCCTGTTGAGAATATCATACGGCCCCAGTGGTGAAGGACCGGCGTGATTGCAGATGATAAGGGCTGATAAGGAGCTTCGAAAGACAGATGTCACCATGTTCGTTGCGCTCTTCCTGGTGAGGATGGAGCGTTGATTCCTACCATATGGGGTGTTACGGTGACATTGAGGGGGGAGGTGCCAAATTTATTCTGATAGATAAGTTTCGATAGGAAGCTTGAGAAGTCAACGTCGGAAATTCCGCTTGGCGATCCCAGTTGGCATTGGGATGTTCGCACTCCTAGTTGCTGCAGGGAGTGGTGCTGAAACCTCAACGGTAGCGGAGAATCTGACAATGATGATAAGCGTTGATAAGGTGAAGTTCGAAAGGTGCAGTTATCAAGTTCGTTACGTTTTCCGCCTTAATGGAGGAGCACTGATACTCAGAGGAGCCATGTGGGATGGTACGGTGCATTAGCGTAGGCCTAGATGATGGGTTACAAAGTGATGACAGCTGACAAGGGCCGACAAGAGGTTCTTAATAGCAACTAGATGGGAAGTCCTGTGAATCGCTAACTATTACAAAACAACCATCATGGTTAAATTATGTGATGCTTAGTGTCACAAAACGAGCATATTTGGTTTGTGTTCTGATGTTAATTGGAACAAGGTATCGGCTGTCAAACTGTTCAGCTTGCCAAATAATGGCGTTTGGTAATTGATACAGCTAGCTAGATGAATGACATGTAATAGATGCTATCTAGATTGGTAATAGCAAAGCAAGTGAGTTTTTTTATCGATGCAGTACCAGGAACAATAAAGGGTATCGACCGCCAGCGATTTGCAATTCTAAATAGAGCTGAATGCTCAGCAAATGATAAGCATCGGTATATGGCAACTGGATCTGTTACCAATATGTAAGAATTGAATGCTCTGAGCAAACGATTTTCTACCAAACAGGGCGATCGAATCCAAAACTACCGAGCGCTAATCTGTTGAACCTCCCAAATAGCGATCAACAGAGCCCGAGTGCTAAATAATCAGGCGTGAACGAAATTTGATTCTGATCCTATATCAGTTGTGAGAAATGCCAGCAACCGCTGAATCATCTGGAGTTCCGAAAAGTGGCTGATGTGATATGTAGTGATAAACGACTGACTTACCAACAAACTATAAAGCTCAGGAACTAAATGCACAGTAAGTGAACATGGCACTCCAACATCAGTAGAAGTGTTTCAACCTCTAAGCTACGTGTATTTCTGGATAGTGATGAATATTCCTGGAGATACCAGTTGAGTTTGTGCCCAGTACTGATCGTGAGCATATCAGAGTGTGGAATCGTGCGATAGGGACTTCTTTGACATCGGGTGGTCAACTCCTTGTTACATAATTCTACTATCTTTTTCGCGCAGTACTGTGAGCGAGCTCGGTTTGCAACAAGCAAGAATATTCCCCAGCACCAACGCAGCTTTGTTTTCACAGCACTTATGCAGTTATAATCCAGCTAGTTGCTCTCCTTACAGCTGGTCTCCGCTTGAAGTTACGCTTGTAAAATAAAGAGGGAGGAGTTGAAGCAGTTCTTTTTGAGTGGAGGGAAGCATGGCGATCCCCTTCTGGTATTTTTTATGACAACTGTTCAACCGCATGCTCCGAATATCCCACTTCTAATTGCGACAGCACCAATACTCTTAAGGCTGGATATTTCAACGCTGCCATTTTTCACCTTTATCTCTCTCCATCGTGAGGGTAAACAGATTCTAATCTTCCCAAAAAAAAGCATCGATTAGTATTCTGCCAATTCAGCAACTAGCCTGAAAGATTCTCATTTTCCATCATCACCATACAAAAGATTAAGACGGACAGCTCGCTCAAGAGCCTTGTAATCACGAACTTCTCTCTCGACTTATACACTCGTTTAATGCGATATGCACCTAAATTTTAACCTCAAAGACCATATCAGCACTTGTCATTGTTTTCATCTCTCGCCGATGCTTTATTGTCACGGCTATATGGGCAGCAGGTTTGATGGCACTCGTTCTCTGCCACTCATTATCAGCACTCAGGTCATTAAGGTGAACGTCGTTTCCTTGGGCAGGGTTGATGCGAACGTCAGGTGCTATAGCCTGTACTTAGTTGCTTGATCTTTGGCCCTCTGTTGGTCTATTTGTTTGATGCCGTACTGCATTACTGGCGTCATTTCAGAGATTCGATCTTGTTACGTTCTTCGAGAATAACTCTTGTTCAGGTCAGTAGGACGCAGCATATATGCAGTCCGAATATGTGCAATGTATTGCGTTCCCCATTGTAGACTATATCGCTCAGAAAAATCGAATTACCTTTGATGGATAGAATTTTTGTAAGCGAAACAACACTCGGGAACATGTCTATGGAAGTGGTGACGCACCGATGGTCCTATGGTCAGGGTACACGGATCATCACATTGAACGAGTACGATACCTGTCATCCTAAATGCAATTTTCTAGCCACACTGGCTGGAGATTGCAATCTAAATTTGAAATTAGATTTGAAAGAATGGATGCTAGAAAACCTTGCCTTCATTATCAAGGTCGATGGCGTAGCGGCTGCGTGAAAGGCCGCTATATTTCTTCATCCCTCTGCCACAAGACTGAGCATTACATGAAAGGCAACCTGCAGAGATATGACCAGGTTTGCCATGGATATGGCATGGAGCTATAAGTGAGAAGCACACTTAGA
The DNA here is from genome assembly GCA_963978905.1 of Trichostrongylus colubriformis. NCBI lineage: Eukaryota > Metazoa > Nematoda > Chromadorea > Rhabditida > Trichostrongylidae > Trichostrongylus > Trichostrongylus colubriformis. The sequence goes on from OZ022256.1 coordinate 41,738,823, forward strand.
CTAAGATAAGCTCCGCCCACCTTGGGTGTAGCCTGCACTGCAACGATCTGTCCTCGGCTTGAAAACTGCTCCTTCGATTAGAAATGGTCCAAGATACTATAAATTAATGTCGGTCATGGCGAAGCTCACCCCGAATAGGCGGTCCGTACAACAAAAATTCTTAACAGGTTCTAATGCAGCCTAGAGACAAGGGAAAAATCAGTAGCAATGACCGATTTCCAAGCTAACTCAAGAACATTTAAAATGAGCAGAGACCTACTCACAATAGGAGCCGCATGAATAGCGAATGGTGCTCGCAGCAGAAATTACGGTTCTAGAGGGACAGAGGAAAGGTAGGATGATCAGTATTGGCTACGGCTGTCTAAGGGAGACAAAGCTCCACGAAAGGCGGAGATTTTCAGTGGAAGGCGAAGCTTGAGCCAGAAATTCGCGACGTGATTTCGGAAAGTTCCGGAAAGGTCTGGAGACGGGAAAGAGAAGGAATAAAAGAAAGAGGCAAGTGCATATCACGAGGACTGGAAGACCAAGAGAATCGAAAATGCGCATAATGATGTGAGATAGCGTGGAGTGTGGGAAATTCACCATATTATGTATAAGTTATGTAAGAGGAGGGAGATTGCTTATTAAACAACACCCATAGGTGGACAAAATTGCATAATAAGTATTTTTATGATGTCAGCATCGATTAGTAGTGATCGAAATTGTCGGTTTTATATAGAGGCTAGGTATGGCATCTTGCAGTACCTGTAGCGTGCTAGTGTGGGAAACATTCACCTCTATAGAGACGAAAAAGCATTTCGCAACCGCATCGAAGGTACTTCGAGGAAAGCAAAAGCACATGTACCGAAGATTCGAGCCTTGGTCTCGTGACTTCAAGCCAAACCCGATAACAGTTCCTCATAGAAGATCTGTTAAGTTTAACCCATAATGTACCGCATGTAACACATGATGTAGCACGAGTTTCAAGCCACAATTTGTTTTCTGGTTTTTCGAAAAGGTATCGTATGTTTTAGATTACGTAAGATGTTCTAGAATACGGAAATAATATACCTTTTTTTCACAAAAAGTAGGCCGATTTTGGCATTACGCTTCCGTATATCATATGCAGCAAAGAATTACAAAACAGTTGCACTGTTTGGGCTATCATACATGTGCATGTGCACTTCTTTAAATGTTTTTTACAATCTCAGCAATCACAGTCCTCACTCAGAAAAAATCGCTGCTGACTACTGGCTCATATTGTGCATGAGATCTATGCATGAGATCTTACTTGTATTTGTTTTGTTGATGACCTGAGCAATTGTTATTTTTACTAAAACTTACACAGCGCCACGTATGTATTTTTATGATGATTATGGGAAGAGTTGAGGCATTTACATCCTTCGCAAACCGAACATTTGGTGTTCACCTCCGGAGCTTCTTCTCAGGAGTATGGGGGTCGTGATTTTTGGATGGTTCCTTCCAACGTTCACACGAAAATGCAAAAACCCAAATTTTTTTGAAATAAGTGGTGGTTAGCAGGACATCACTAATCTCTGCACGTGCACTTCGACGAGAATTATTCCACTGTTGGCTGTGGAGACATCTTCTCAGTTGTACAGAAACTTAATTGGTTCAGTAGTAGTGTTAAAACACCAAACAGTTCACAATGGTACACTGACTGATAAATATGTTGTTCTCCATATTCGGAAACGTGCCCTAACAGCTTAAGTTCTCAGAAATGACTTTCTTACGACACTAAAAAACTGGTGTTGCACGATTTGAGGGGAGCAAAAACAGCTTCGCTTCTCTATTCATTACCTTTGCAACTCACATAAGGCCTGCGATATGTACAGGTCCACCGTATATCACAGATCTGGTAAGTTCCCTCCGTTCACAGAAACATCTAGCAGATCTAACAAGGGAAGGTATTTTACTTCCTATGGAACTTTGAAATGAGACCCGAGGGATCGATAGAGCTTCGAACGCTGATTATAAACTGTGAAAACCAAAATTGCTACCTGGCATTCTGAAGCGAGTTACGATGGGTCAAAGTTTGCCTGTGACACCTCATTGGCGAGGCACTTTGCCATCAGCAAGGCAGTTGCTAAGCCCAGTCACACACGAACACCCAACCCCGCAGATCTGGAACACTACCAGTAAGCCACTGTGGTCAATTCTGGCTATCCAACGGCCTTGCTGATGGCAACGTGCCTCGCCAATGAGATGTCACAGGCAAGTCACAGGCAAACTTTGACTCATCGTAACTCGCTTCAGAAGGCCAGGTAGCAATTTTGGTTTTCACAAATATAATCAGCGTTCGAAGCTCTATCGATCCCCCGGGTCTCATTTCAAATTTCCATGGGAAGTAAAATACCTTCCCTTGTAAGAGGCAAATTTAAGACTTACCGTTCGAAACAGCTTTGGGCAGCATACATCTCATCTGGAATGGACGCGGTGACCTGGGAGCTTTCTCTTGTAGGAGGAGACAACAGTTACCAGAAGCACTGAGCTGCACCGTCCTGCGTGATCGGGTAGAATGAGCTTATTCTCTTGAGGACCTCCAAGAGCAACACATTTCAAGCTTTGCCTGAGAATCAAGAAGTAGAGAGATGTTTTCTAGTTTGTACTTCATATAGTATTATTGAATAGTCGCTTAACTCAACACTCAACAAGAGACACAAAAGACAAGAATACTCTTCGTTGCGTGGACCACTTCGGATCCGTACGATCATTACCATAATCGGTTAGCAACAGTCACCATGGGTTTTGTTGTTTTCAAACCCAGGAGACATCTAGTCGTCGGTACCTGCCGGATAATTGGGACGCGTTCATACTGAGCACACCGGTGCCGGTGCTGGCAGCGACGGCGGCAAAATCATGTGCCCGCCGTCGACCATGATGGCATTCTGGTGACGCGCTCCGTTTATAAGACACTCAACCCAACCGCAGCCAGTATGATGATCGTGGCGGGAGCCATGGATTCGAATTCAAGCCTTGGCACAGTTTGGGACTATGCCGAGATTCAAATTAGAATTCGCGGCTCTCGCCCGGCCATCATAGTGTACATACCAATTAGGTCGGGCGTTTTACAGATGGAGCGGGCCATCAGAGTGCCTCCGTGGGGCGACTAGCACATGATTTGGCCGCCGTCGTAGCCGCTGTCGGCGAGGTGTGCAAAGTATGAAGGCGGTCTTACGGCCATATGGGTTGACGGAAGGCCACGGAAAATGAAAAAGATGGTACTGTTTACCCAAAGCAACCCTACTGTCCTAAACTACGATGCGGGTGAAGAGGTGCTTATTTAGAGAAGTTTAGCGTTTTGCAATTCTGCGATTCTGCTACTTTGCGATTTTGTGACGTCGCACTTTCGCTCGCGATACTGCGACCTTCACATTGACTTCGCGTGTAGAGCCGCGACACGCAAAATCGCAAAACCGCAAGGTCGACGGCGGCCTGATGTCGGGAAATTTGACAATCACTTGCTCAAACGGTCCAGCTCGATTTTCGGTGGATCACTAGTCTCTTGAAACCTGCGCTACAGATATCTGAAGGCACGCCCTACCCAGAGTAGGCGCTTGAGTCGCGGGTTGCACGTTGTTTCGCGCCAAAATTGATATATTGGGTGTTGCAAAATTAATTTCGGTTTCAAGATATGTATAAATAAGTAGATTTTTTAGCGTGAACCATTTCATCTCGAAAAATGTAAGACATACCATCTGGTAGGTTTTTTTCTGCTCTTTCAAAAACTTCTATGAATTTCGCTCTAATTTTCTCCAGGGCTGCGAATAATCATGAACCGACGCGACTATGAAGTCATCATACTTCACGAATTTAAATTGGGACACTCCGCAGCGGGGGCAGCCCGTAATCTCAGCAGTGTTCTTGGGACGAATTGTCCTTGCGAACGGACAGTGGAGCTCTGGTTTTAAAAATTTGCTTCTGACGATTTTGATCTCGAAGGAAAGTCGGGTCGCGGCCACAGGTGGTCGCTTGATGATGAAGATATAAGGTAAGAAGTCGAAGCAAATCCAGAGACGAATAGTCGTACGTCAGCAGAAGACCTAGGCGTACATTACCTTATAGTGGCCAGACATTTGCTGGAAATTGGCATGGTGAAGATGATGTTGAAGTGGGTGCCTCATGACCTGACCGATGAGCAGCGTCTGGCACGTTTCGACACCTGCTCTAATCTCCTAGTTCGCCATAAAAATGAGCCATTTGTAAGCCGTATTATAACTGTAGATGAAAAATGGGTTGAATGGGTTCTTTATGGTAACAGGAAACGGGGATTAGTCTGGATAGATAAAGATGTTTCTTCAAAACGTTTCCTAAATCCGACCTTCACTCTAAAAAGGTTATGGTTACTATGTGGTGGTGTTGTAAAGGTGTAATCCATATTGGTTTCCTGCAACCTGGTCAGCCAGTCACAGCAGAGTCTTACTGTTGTAATCAGGAGCAAATGTATAGGAAGTTGCAAAAATTGTGGTCCGCGGGGGTGGATAGAAGAGGGCCGAACCTGTTGCAGGACAACGCAATAGCACACATCCCACAAATCACTCGGCAAAAATTGATCCACTTGGGTATAGAAGTTCTTCCCCACCCAGCGTATTCTCCCGACCTTTCCCCCGCAGACTATCGCTTTTTTTGAGCTCTCAACCCTATCAATTAGTAAATTGTCAGTAACAATTTACTAAATTAAACGATGTTGAATGTGCCTTCCTTGACTTCGTTGATTCTCGTGATAGTAGTTTTGATAGTGAAGGCTTAGATTTATCACCTGTTCTTTGACAAAAATGTGTAGATTCTGATGATTTCAATTCGATTAATTAACTTGTGTAACTGAGTTACAGTAAATAGTTTGAAGTATGCGCTCCGTTTTCGGAATTAATTTTGCAACAACCTAATATTTATGATCTAATTACCTCGGGTACTTCTCTCCAGTCAAATTGAAATGCTTCCCGAAAACTGACTATTCCACTCGTAGAGCTCCCCACAAAAGACCTACCATGGAACGTGGCTCCACTGTTTTGACCGGGCCTTCATCAGCGGCCGTGGGTGCTCTGAAACCCGACTGCACCGACTGAAGGATCCGTATTTTGATGAAGTTGAGAGTAGTGAGTCTCAGCTTGCTCCTGTTTCCAAAGAAACATTTTGGGAACATTTTGTCCCAATATTTTTACCTCTTTCGTTTCCCTATTCTTTGGATACTTGGCGGATGTGACTTGTGAGCAAAATTACTCGTTTTTTTGATACCTCCTGTATACTATTTTACCACATACATATATTGGGTTGATAAATAAGTTCCCGCGAATTTTTGTTCTCTGTTTTTCGCATGGTTTCCTTTATTTTTCGACAAAGCTCACATGTTTTCCGATAAAGCTTTTTCTTTTCTACGAAACGCCACAATATGTTTTTCGATTTCATGGATTGGCTAATATTTATAAGGTTCGAAAATGAAGTAAGCTGAAGGCAAAAACTGGCACTTCCGACACTTCACCTTCCCCGTCTGCCATCGAGATCAAAAATGTATGTGTATATGTTTTCGACAGAGCGTTTTCAGCTTAACGGAATGGTACTGTCTTTAATTCAAATCGCTCAACTTTTTGCTGTTTTTAAGACTCACAAACGCAGTACTCAGCAAAAGTGTCCACTTTCGTTATCTCTCCTTCCTCGTCCACCATCGAGATCGAAGAGAGTGTGCATATGTGCATTCAATAGAGCTTTTTTTGCTCTATATGGCGATGCAACCACTCTTTCAAATATTTCACAGTTGATACTCCTGAGGCTTAGAAATGACGTACTCGGTAAAAGCCCACCCACCTTTTTTTCCGCAAAAAATCGAGATTTGCCACTTTAACCAGCTACCAAACACTTTTATCGTACAAGAAACCTCCCTATTAGATGGCTTCCCCTCATTTGGTTTCATCTGAGAGAAAGGTCAGCTTTCTTGGACCTCGATGCGTCCAAAGCGCAGATTTTCCCCTACAAATTACTCTATTTCCAAGCTTTAAAAATTACAAAAAATCGTGCGATCAAAAACAAACGAAACCGTTTTGCAGAGCTATAAGCTCTATCGAAAACATATGCACACGCATTTTTTGATCTTCATGGCAGACATAAAATGAAGCTCCCAGAGGGAAACACCTAGCTCAAGGCTACATAAAACATCTCATATCCCTGGAAATCACAGAATTTGTAAAGGTGCCTACAGAAATCTAACTGTGGCGGTGGGGCCCTCAAGTGGGCAGTGGGCTTGTGGTACACGCTAGGCGATTTCGCAATAAAAGAACCGTATATTCGAAGAGAGAGTGTCAAACTGCTCTATTCCCCAACCAGGTCATGGCGCTACCTCAGTCCTTCATTTCAATCGCATCTAATTTGGTGAAATGGGTGAACATGGGTAAATTAAAGTAATAGCCCCAAATGCTTTGGCGTTGATCAATAACTCTGCGAAATGGCCCTACTTTGCTCCTTTCATTTCACCGAATTGATTTTTACGCGTTTTTGCGGAGACTGCTTGATGTACATAGTACTAGACCATTGTTTTCTCCCTGAAATTTATCTGCTGCTACCTCACCGATTCTGATGGAGTGGAAGGATTGGTTGGCGTAGATGACCACTGATCCATAACTTGATCTCTTAACGTGCTAGTAGGAGCGACGGCACCTACCATCTGTGCTTCATGAATGATCAATACCATACGTCATTGTTTCAAAGCCAAAAGGCTCAAGGCACAACCCTTTCCCTACATTTCATAAAACACATAATAGCTCTAAAAGCTTTAGAAACTTTAGGTTCGACATGGAAAGTTATAGAGCACTCTGAAGTGAACATCTCCTCAAGAGCGAGATGATAGAGCAGTGTGAGCGACTTATGGCTGAGACTAGTTCCGACACTGGGCACCAACCGAGCAAGCATAATCCGTGTACTTTTGTTAGTGTTCATATCGGAAGATGTTAGAAAGTGCATTTGCAGAGTATTTCCTCTCACGACTGATACCGTACAGCGGTCGGTATGGGCGCGCAAAACTATCTTCCAGTCCTTCATCTTGGCTCCGTCTGATACAGTGCAAAAGATGCCTTGATAGATCCCAAAAGCGATCGGCGGTCTGAAGGTATCGGAGAGGCCGTGATGGTGCGAGCACTCGCGGGCGCGATCCGGCCACTGCGTCGCGCGGGGGTTTTTGCCTGCTCCCTTTCGGGCCTGAGCCGTGCACCCCTCCTTGACCGCCCGGGGTCCGCCACCCTCCGGCAGCAGAACCCTGGCGACGCAACGCTTGGCGCGGACGCCCGGTCGCCGTACACCGCAACCACCACGGGACTCCTCCCCTCACTCCATCCACACCAATCTACTGCCTAGAAGCTGGCTCACAGGCGCCCGCCACGACGCCCAGTGGCAGCAACGGAAAATAAAGGTCATTCATACGTGATAGTCGACCGAGAGTGCATTGAAAGTTGGAGAACACAAAGTGATATGCTCGGAAAGAGGAATTTGGTTATCAGTAGAGCGCAGACAGAGTGATCAGTGAGATATTGGTGGGAAGAAGGAGATGGCAGAGAAGTGATAGGAGAAAAAGTGTATGGTGGAAATGGAAAGGTTGTATTGAGGCAGACAACCGTGTATGAACTCGTTGGAGGACGACAGATTTAGGAGTGACGTGCAAGACGTAAAGTTCCCAGATTGCGCTAGGAAGGGTAAGCTGGAAGGCACAACTGCGTGAGAATATGCTGCATAATCCATGCCACTTTGAGTGACTTGCACTATTGCGCTCATCACACAGTTGATATGTGAAAAATGGGCCTGATTTCTCTTGTGTTGTAATGAAAAACGGTGCAGAATGAATTTAAAATGTACAGATGGCTGAAAACCACCGACCACGGTATGCAATCTGACTAATTCCTCCATAGCGTGGTAATTGTATTGAAATTTCCTCGTCTCGTTATTACTAGTTGAATGTTGTCAGTGTATTCCAATTATAAAATAAGTTTGTAGGCTCCGCATCTGATCTTATTTTCATTCGCTTTTTTCAGTTGATTCCCGTGATTGTTACTACTCACGAATCCATTTCTTATATAACCTGTAACCTCTGGTTAGGGTGAAAAGTAGCGATGTGTAGAGTTTTTGAGCGAATGTCCGTCTTTCTGCTCTCTCAAAAAAAAAAAAAAGAAATCGGAGGCACCTCCCTAAAAAAGGTTGTCAATCAATCGACAATTGTAGCTTTTCTACATAGCACTACCGACTGACTATCTTTTCGATAGACCACCTCATGGGCTCGAAAATCAGTGAAAAAGAAGTGGTCACAAAAACCTTCCGAGTGAGTATCTCCCACCACATGCCTGATCATGATGCTGCACAGTTCACTGATGGATGTCTTCCGGAACCATTCCCCTAGAACTTTGGTGTATGATTTGTTAGGCCGCAAGTGCTCAATAGAGACCGGTTCTGAGGCAAGCTCACTGAGAAACTCGTGCATATTGCAATGTTCAGACTATGGGAAAGATAACAAGTATAAATTTGGTTTGTGAAGTACATAGACGTAAAATTAGTGTAGTGCAAATGACCCCCTCCCTCTTGTATGTCCGGGAATCAAACCTCGAGCCACCCCTCATAAGGCTGATCAGCCTCCCGTCCTTCCGTCATCTAGTCACCTCGACTGTAAGGCCTGACATCGGCAGCACTTGCGCTCATGTGAGCGATTATGTGGGCATGGTCGCTTCAACTACTACAAGTCTGAAAAAGTAGAATGCGTGACGCATCTTCAGCAGAGATTGGATAACTGCGATTGCTTCAGTCTTTTTTCGGAGTGTTAAGTAAAATACATGAACCCTCGATTGCTATGTTCTCCTAAAACTAACGATCTCATCCAATTCTAGATCGATCTCGTCCAATTCTAGATAGATCATGTCGATCTAGAACGTTCATCTTCGGAAGCTTATATGTACTTTGCTCGAAGGCAATGGTTTGTAAGCAAACAGCAACCACTAAATTCAGCACGTCTGTCTTATTCCACGCTAACAGCAAGCAATTAATATCCAAGTAAATCGGGCAGCCAGAAACCGTGGTTTTCTATGGTCTTGAATAGTGGCTTAACTTCCGCACTGATTGAGGAGTTCCCTAGCGCTTTGTTCAAAGAAGAAAGAGCAAATTTTTTCTACAGAAGAATCCAAAAAATCACGAGGAAATGGCCAGTATGAATAGCCAGCCCGACCTCATGAATATTGGCTCACTACTTGAGAAAGTTGCAAAAATACCACATTTAACTGTAGGATTTCTGAAATAACGAAGTACCAGCATCCAACAGAAAACTTTGAGGTCGACGGGGCTAGCTGTCCATCTGAAAATTTTGAATGTGAGAGATGTGGTACGATTCGTGAACATAGATATATCGCTACTGTCTTTCGAGGATAAAGGAACAGAGAGTCTGAACATCCGGAACTTTTCATGCAGAACAGCAAAGCATGTCAAAGTGTAACGCTTCCGAAGAGCTACGCAAGCTCATATTTACACCGTGGACTCATCATATGGCTCGGAAAGTCTCAATGTCAAGTGACGTCTTCTACCATTTAGTTAAGGAATTCACTTTTGAGCGTAGAGCAAGCATGCGGAATTCTTAAGAGAAAGTGAAAAAGGTGGCGGAAGCCTGAAAACATTTTTGGCGCTCCACCGATGTCAGGCATAGCTAATCGTTTTGTAACTAATTAAATGAATCGCTATGTGAACTGAGCAAGGCCATATTAATCTTTATGAAAGTACGGGATTTATAATTTATAACGGAGGAGGACTGTACCGATAAGGGGTACGGAGGTGTAGTTAGCTTTTCCCTCCCTGCACTCTGAGCGTGATTATTCGAAAAGTTAAGCACTTTGAAGAACTGCTTTCTTCATTTTGTAGCGATACCAGTATGAAATTCTTAGTTTTTAACTTATTTTGCTTAATTTTACTTATTTTTTACTCTTTTTACTTACTTTTACTCATTTTTGCTTCTTTTACTTACTTATTTGACTTGCTTTTTGCTTGTTTTTCCACTAAACAGTTTCGTGAAAAGAAGGAGTGAAAGGAAGGACTATGTGGTTTTACACACCGTGGTGGCAAATTTTTGAAAGTTTTTTGATTTTCTAACTTCTTTTCTTTACAGTGTACATCAGGGTTATGTACAGATGAAGAAACAGACATCTCTGGAGCTGGACTTGATATGAGTGGTAGCAAATGTATAATAGACATTTTCGAATCGTCAGGGCATTACAAACCGGATAATAAACCGTTTGCAAGACCTTTCAGAAAAAAAATAACTTCTGTCTTTTTCATCTATGGTGAGAGCATCCTTTCCGAGCGTAATATCACATCTCAAGGTACCACGATGGCTGGGAAGAAAATGAGATGTGTGAATGCATATTATTTCTGAACGAACTTTGCAGTCCAGACGAGATAATCAACCTTGAAATTTCCATTGAAACAGTACGTCTTATGTAGTTACAATCATTCTTCCGGAGGGCAACGCACCAATTTTACGAGTTGCTTCTACTACAGGGAAATGCTCGTGGTGGACTTACATAGCTCTTCTCCCGTTTGCACCCCACCGGCTACTAATGCAGAGAGGGCGAGGGAAGAAATGAAAACGAGGGTTTTGGGCTCATATTTCTCGGTTTTTTGGCTGTTTTATTCCGTTCTTCTCTACAGTTACACTACTAATTAGTAGGTTTCAAATTCTACAATTATCCCACAACTCGACAGAATAAATAAATGTAAATATAATTAATATAGGAATAATATTAATGATGGTAATAATAATGAAACGAATAAATAATATACTAAGTGTTGCGGATCGCCGCGACGATGGCCTCGGGGGCACCGCGCTCCCCGGCCCGTCCGCGCTGCGGCGCCGCTTGTCGCGTCATGCGGCACGCGGTGGCTCCGCCCTCTGTGGTCGAGGCCGGTATATAAGGGCCGGCTGCCAACTGCCAGTCGGTTTTCACCGGGCAACGCCATGATGCTGCCAGAGGACTGGGGTTGCGGTGCACCCTTGGCTCTCGGGTAGTGGAGCGCGGGAGACGGGCGTTTGGCTCGTCCGGGCTGGCACGCGACGATTTGCGCGGCAAAGTGCGCGACACCGCGTCTCTCCGCGGCGTCTTTGACTGGAGCGTGAATTCTCAGTCGTCTTATTGAGATCAAGATACCAACGGGGTTTTGACGAGAAAGGGCTTTTCCTTCCTCTCATCAGTGTTTGTAAGTTGAGCCCCCGAGTGTGATGTTCGTATTCGTAACGTTCTTATATTCTCACTTGGATTATTCTCATCAGAAACTGGAATTGAAAAGTTTGATGACAATGTGATAAAATTTGCTTTTTTCCTTTTGGTGTTGGTCAAAAAGTGCACCTACGGTAGAGCCGTGCTAAACTGTTCACAAACATGTAATGTTGCTTGATTACTTCATTCCCTACCTCTCTCAATTCTAAGTAACTTTGTCGATCATTATGTCCATATGATGCAATCTACTAAATTTCTTTTCCGTTGCTGAAGTGATGAACACTTCGCATGTACTCAAATATACTTGTAATGTCATCAAAAAATAGGAAAGAAGCGGATTTCACCACATTGTCACCGAACTTTTCAAAACGATGCTCCCAAAAAGAAGAATAAGTGATTTGCTGGTAATATGAGGGTATTAATCAAATAGAAGTGTTACACAAGAAAAGCTCATCCTATAAATACTACTGAAAAGAAGGATAAGCTAGTTTCCAAAAAATTTCTGACCACTTTAGCCTTTACCCGTTATAACATGTTTGCGCCCCAACCAACGACGCCGAGGTCGGCCGCGTCGCCGCGCAAATTGCCGCGTGCCAGCCCGGACGAGCCAAAGGCCACACACCCGTGGAGCGCTGGCACATGAGTTGGCCGGTGTCTTCCCCTGCTCCCAACTGGGAGCAGCCGTGGTTGTATCCCCATACCAGACACCGTCGGCCTTATGGCTACGTGATAACAGCCGGATGGGGGTCTAATACGTTAGCCGGCTGCCGGGAGTCGCCCTAGTGGAGGCGACCTTGGGAAGCCAGGCATGATATGTTGTACTGTTGTATTACGTGATAAATGTGTGCTATATTTCTCGTTGTATAATTTATATGTAGTTCATGTGTTACATTTATATCCATGTTTTGTCTTGTCATGTTTAGTACTGGGGGCAGGTTGCCAGTGAAGTGAGGTTCAGGGTTCGACAGCCCTCAATCGCGTAAGGGGTGGTGTAGGGAATAGGTCGGTAATTGTGTGCGCTAGGACGATGCAACACGCGATGTCAAAAGGATGCCTTTGATCCGCGACACTAAGTAAATAAGTAATCAACGGTGTCTTTGAGATGCGCTTTATGTCCTGAACGTCATCCGCTATAAGGTTGGCTTACACTGGTGGAAGGACGATAATGAAAATATCAGTTTCCAGGATGGACATAGAGATCAAAGTTTCAACCCAACAGCAGTGTACCAGGATGCGCCACGTAACTGTGATTCAATGCCATTCATATGGAATTGACTTATCGAAAGCAATGCATGGCTGTGGGTCTCGAACTCGCACAATGACAAACATTTTCCAGAACACTGCATAGTTTCATATTCAAAGAGGAGGCTCGAGAGACCATGGGAATCCGCTTGTTTTACACTGATTGAATCAATAGTAATCGGTATCTCTAAGATGTAATTTTATTTTATTACTGGGATTCATGGAGACACAGAAAATTATAGGGGCAGAGACATAAATAATGATGGGTGTACTATTGCTTCGTGAAAATTCTATACACATCTTTTGATCGACACAATTTCTTGCGTGGTATTGCGAGCCACTTCGATTGATTCACGAATCGATGAGGCGATGCACGAAAGAGATCGCCAAGCGATAATCCCACTAAACCAGTTAACAATGCTATGATTATCGATGACCTTTCCGGCGAGACATTTTGAGTACAGAATAACAGATAGTGTCGGAAGCACTGAATCGAAAGTGTCGCATTTTCTCAAGTTTTCCACGACACTTGGCTTGACCCTGCTTCCACAGTGTGATCCACCCTTTCAAATACGGACCAAATAGCAAGCTTGTACTCGATCTCAAAACCCTTCTGTGATGGATCCAGGCGTTGCCGCTTGCAGGTGGCACCGTAATGTTGCTCGTGCATCCTAGTAGTCATTCAGCTTTCATTGAAATACAATTTTCGTTAACTCGAAAGACGTGCGAGTGATTGATAATTTCACGATTTGTTATGTGTGACAGCATGTTCCTAATCATTAAAACGATTTGTTAGTGTATACATATAAGTTGAGACAGATTCGAGAAATATTACGTTGGTGAAAAGGTCCTGGGACACCGATTTCAAAAAAGGTTAAAATTCGAAAAAAGGATCCGTGGGCCGATCGACGTTACAGATCAATAGCCCCACGATCGTAGATAAAACTGAAGCAATGATCAATTTTGCCGAGGTCTATATAAGCACAATCGATCCAGTTGAAGAGCACTAATGGCTTCCATTGACCAGCGACTCTACCCATTCGATTCCGGATCAAGGACTTTCTGGGGAGGGTCGTTGCAGGGGATGAATCCTGGGTCTTCCACGCGAATCGTAGCAGGAAAACTTAGTGGCTTCCCCAAGGAGAAGTTCCGACTCAATCGAAGGCAGACACCCATAAAAAAGGTGATGCTGTGCTGTTGGTGGGACTCACAAGGAATGCTCTACCAAGAATTCTTCGAAAGTGGTACCACAGTAACCGCAAGCATCTACTCTAACCAGCTGCGGAAGTTGAGCGAGGCAGTGCAACAAAAGCGGCCAGGACGGAACAAGGTTTACTTTCTTCATGACAACGCAGGCCCTCATGTTGCAAGAATGTCTCGGGAGAAGTTGGAGGAGCTTGGATGGGAAGTCTACCTCACCCTCCAGCACAACATCACCTTGCCCCTTCCGATTATCACCTGTTTAGGACCATCAAACAAAATCTCAGAGATAAGGAATTCAATGAAAGCTCAACTTGAATCGGAGGTGACCCTCTTCTTCGACTTCCTTCTGGAAGAAAGGTATTCGTGATCTGCCCAAAAAATGGCAAGGTGTTATCGATGCAGGAGGTGATTACTTTGTGATTTGAAATGACGTCGAAATCTTATCGATGCAGAAGGTGATTACTTTGTGATTGAAATGACGTCGAAATAAAGTTTTCAAAAATTGAAAGGAAAGTTCTCAGTGTCCCAGGACTTTCTCACCAACCTATAGATGGCTGAGAGCATGATTCAGCCCGACTCACTGGCTTTCATGAGGCACATGCCGACAATATCGCGTTCTAGATTTGAGTGCGATTTGCCCCATTCAGTAAATTGCATAAGCCACCTTATGTAAACTTTCACATGAGTTTGATACCCTGCTCATTGATTCTGAAGAATAGAAAAGTTGGTTAGTGCAGACGGTCGATGATGTCAGATTCCTAATTACCGATTCATTCGATTTTTTTATCATGTTTTCACAGGTTTTCGTGGTTTTTTTACGGTAGGTGCAGTTTATTCCACAGAGCCTTTCCTTGTTGTGCACAATAAATTTCACAATTTTTTTTTGAATAATTCTACTGTTCGTTATAGATGCAAAAATCCGCACTCGCATCATCTGGCCTTCCTCACATACAAAACGCAAGTGCAGATCATGTCTATTGAGTTTATTCATTTTCTGAGTCCTAAAAATTTTGAGTAACTAAATGATTGAGGGATCAAATAACGGGGCTTTGTAGCTTTAACAGATACATATATTCATTGCAGAAAAACAAAAATTCTATGAAAAACGAGAGTAAAAACAGAGGGCCTACAAGTGGAGCGGCTCCGCATGTCTTTGCAACATCATCGCCTCGATGTGCTTAGAAATAAATTCAGATTTCTGCTTATTTTCCACATTATTTTTTCATGATTTACATTTACATTTACATTTTACACATTTTTTACATATACATTTTACACATTTACATTTTTTACATGATATACATTTTCTGTCCAATACTTTACTGGATATTCTGTCACAGGCTCCTCGTCTATTCTTTTTTGTTTTTCTTTTACCAAATTTTCATGACACACCTTATTGTTTCTCCTACGCATCTCACTGATGCCCCTCAAGGTCGACTGAAAACGATGGTTTGCATTAGGGCGAAACAAACCAAACTACAATTTTCCGACTATTCATTTAATCAACAAAATAAAAATTGCTATTGGACTTCCACAACCACTGAAGGATAGTACGGAATGGAAAAAACTTAACCGTGAGATAGAATCTCACTCTCGAATGAAATTAGGACAGTGTATAATTCGGTGATTCCATGCTGCTTAACATGTGCAGGTTCACCTGCATTGATCGGTCCGAATCATGAATCACTATTTGGAAAGGACGATAAGCCTGTTTGATAAGACCTCCTTAATGGCCATCCAGTGCGGCCCCTATAGTTTGGATGTTTCTTATCCTTTCTTCTGTGCTGGTGGTTCTGCGGCTCACTGAAGGACTCGTGCTGTTCCGAGAGAGTGAACCATGTAATTCATTGACATGTAAGTCATTTGTAGATTCCATTCGCAATACTCTTACAGTTTCATATGCAGTTTTCTTCAAAGAAAGAAAATATAAGCGCTATACTTCGAGGAGAGCAGTAATCTCCTCGAAAAGGCGTGAACATGAACTAGCAGTTTCAAGGGGTGTTTTTAAAAAAAAAGAAAACCATTCATAATAAAGTAAGTAGAACTGAGTCGCAGCGTATCAGCGCGTCAAAATTTACGACGTAAATGGCTTCCGAAGTGCAAAAGAGTGCCCAGGCCTGACCAACAAGGGGTAATCACAACTCTCAAATAGTGTTAATTTCCCATCATTCATATCTAGTTTCCATCGTGTTTCTGATCGCCCTGTATTTTGTGAAATTTTATTAAAAAAAATCAGGTTGAGAAAATAATGTATGTTTCTGCCTCTTACATTCGAGCAACGATTAATTCCCTTCAGTCAATGTCGTTCTTCAGGTCCTTCGAACATATTCTATTACTTCGAATGCTGCTCTGGTGAGTGCTGCTTTCGGCTGCAACTCATTCCTTCACTAATCGTGGCACTAATCGCCATTTTCCTCACCTTCATTTGTTGTGTAGCATGCTGCTGCCACTGTTGTTTCAGAGACTAATTTTCGCAACTGTTCGATGTCCTTCACCAGGTTCTCTTCAAGCAGTATATTATGTAAATTCATATTTACTTTTTTGTTGCAAATCTATTTCAATTTCTTCTTGATCTACAATTAAAGGCTCTGAAGAAAGGAGAGCTGTAGCTTGATCGCACATCCAGTGATAATATCTAGAGGCACGTAGTAGAGCGAAAATGAGGCGGCGAAAAATGGAATGGCCTTATAGAAAACTCGTGACGTGAACCCCCATTCAACATTTGCCATCTGTAACCCTGCTTTCCTTTTTTCGTCATATGGCTAAGAATCGATGTCAGTTACGTAAACCTCAATTGCGTCTCTGTTAGAAACAGCTCGCCCACAAGTGGAATTACAGGGTGGCTCCTAATTATTTGCGCGTAGTTTATTAGTAATAACTCCAACAAAAAATAACGGTTATACAATCCGATACAACTTCTATGTAGAGCAATGCCTAGTAATCATTTACTCGAGAAGATGTTCGAAATGAGCTCCTTTTGCAGCAATATAGGCCTTCAGTCTCTACTCCACCGACTTCACTGTGGGCCGCAGGTAGGTGACGTCGATATCGTCCCACGCCTTCTGAAGTGAAGCTTTGAGAGCGTTCAAACTTTGGTGCCTTTTCGAGGAGACCTTCTGCTGCAAGTAGCCTCACACAGCGAAATCCATCGGATTCAGATCAGGCGAGTTAGGTGGCCAGAATTCCTCCGTCCAGTAGCCAGGAAAGTGACTCTCGCAGAATGCCAGTGTGGATCTTGCAGAATGAGCAAGTCCCCAGTCCTGTTGGAGCACGCATTGACCACTAACAAAATTTCCAGCAACTCAGGGGAGCCTTTGAGTGCTATCTTCCCAGGAACAAGATTTTCTTAGGTTGTAGGGAGCGTTTTGGCTGGTTTTCGCAACTTCAAATTCGGGAGATCATAACATGGCTCAGACTGCATCTTTTCTCGCACAGTAAACACCGTATAATTTGCTAGACTTCTGGCAATATCATGGATATTTGCATATCTCATTTTGATGAAGGACTGATGATTCATATAGCGGAAGGCGTGAGGCGATATCGACGTCACCTTCCTGCGGCCCACATCGATGGAGTGGGGAACAGACTGAAGGCCTGTATTGCTGCAAAAGGAGCTCATTTCAGACATTTTCTTGAGTGAATAATTACTAGGCACTGTTCTACATAGAAGTTGTATCAGATTGTATAAGCGTTGTTTTGTGTTGAAATTATTAGTAATGAACTAGGCTATACTATGCGCAAATAATTAGGAGCCACCCTGTAGTTTGTACAGGAAAAGTCTGCTTCACACAGTAGACCTTTCAATTTCAAGAGCGCCTTTACCGCAAATCGTGAAAAATTGAGCCGCATTATATGCCTCTAGCATACTAGCACTTCATCTTTTTGAACAATCAAATTCGTTCTTGGTGCTTTAACGATCACTTGTGTGAAATGTTTTTAAGACTATTTCGTTTTAACTTATTCGAAATTCCGGTCATGGTACGGTTCTAATGCCTCTGATCATCTCTTACAACCTAACGATTTGCCTTAATTGTTTTTCTCTCATTTTTCGGGTTTTCTTATCTCTACCGTAATCATTACAATGCTTCGGTTTTGTGATCTTTTGAAGTTAGATTTTGTGTATCAGTCAAACCAGCTTCCTAAAAAGTGCTGCCGTTTGACGTGGAGGGGAGAAATCAACGACAGCTGTGCTTGATCCATCGCTCGTTAAACCGTACTAAAAAGCTAACAACCAAAGGAGTCTTTGAAAATTTTCATGTGCGTATGAAATGGTGGGAATGTTGTACCATCGCAAAACGAAAAAATACAGACGGCAAAGTTAAACATGATTTCAGTAGGGGTTGTTATGATCACCGTGGGCAGGCTATCACGAATGAATGATTGTAAGGTAACGATTGTAAAGCATTGTGAAGCACCGACTAAACGAAAACAAATGTTCATCGTCATATATTTTTTTTTTGTCGTAAGAGAAGTTTTGGCCACTTTTCACAGATTTAACCACGGAGGATCACGACTCGGCTCAAATTGCATATTTTCTCGCTCCATAACGTTTGCTTACTTATAGCAACTTGATGCATACATATTGGCGTATACCATTTTGATGAAAGGCTAATTATTTACATCGCGCGATCATAAAAAGGGGACCTCAAGGAATAATATTACCTGACCACTCTGCCATTGAAGGAGCTGTCCAGACGTTTAAAAAAGTGGTATCTATATAGTGCTATATTTGGCGAGTACCAGTCGGGTTGGCCGGCTGACGCCGGTCAACCCTCCCGGACTCGGATTGGCCGGCTAACGTCGGCCAATCCTCGTAGGGCCGCCTCCGGCGGCCCCCTAGGTCGGCTTCGCCGCTTTTGTAGCGCAGGACTTTCGTCGCATGCGCGCTCCGCGCGCATTGCAGCAGGCATAGGCCCTGATGTGGTAAAATGCTGTTTGCAAATATTAATTAGACCTCCGACTATTATCGGCTTTGGTTTAAACTAAGACATACCATACGCGCCTATAACCCCTGCCCACTAATGACAGATCCCCCCCCCCCCCACTAAAAGCAGATCCTCTCTTAAAATAGGCAGGATTCGATCCGAACACAAAAAGAGAATTGAACCATTCAGTAGCACAAAAGTAGGGAAGATGGAGCGGAACAGTCAAAAAATCCGAGAAATAAGACCCCTTCCCACCGTTGATCCAAGTATGTAAGGCACAATCCAAGAGGGGCAAGCCGCATTAAAAGGAGCGGTAGTAGTTGGAGGTGTTTCTTCGTGAGCTCGAAGGGCTCCGTAGTAGTTGACTTTTGGAAATAAAAAGCTCCGAGAGGACATCCATCTATCAGTTCTAGAAGAAATATTGGTCTCAACTGAATGCCGAGAGATACACCTGATTATAACACATCACTTCCCAATGGTAACCGAGGACACACAGCTACTGAGTGTGGTAGTAATATTGGAATTATGGCGGAGCCAGGCCCAGAAATCATGTACTCCGTACACATATGTTGGCTCCCACACAATTCTAACTTCCCCGACCTCTCCAGGCCCGTTCCTAATTTGTTTGTTGTGTGTTCCCTACACTTTGGACATTCCCTACCCAGTCCTTACACGACCTCAACAGACCCTTTAACAGCTTGCCCAATTTTCAGCACCTGGGCAAGGACCTAAATCCAATTTATTCATCGATTTCGGAGCAAGCCGCTCCAATGGAGAGTGGAGCTAGGCTTAGAACTTATGTGCTCTGTACCCATAGGTTGGCTCACGTCCAGTCCTAACTTGCCCGACCTCTCCAGGCCCGCTCCTAATATGTTTGCTGTGTGCTCCCTACACTTTGGTCAGTCCCTACCCAGTCCTCACTGGAGCGACCTCAACAGACCCATCCCTGACCTTCCGGATTTTTGGAGCCCAAGGGAGGACTTCAATTCGAGCAACCATCGATTTCAGCGTACCCTACCCAGTCCCTACCCGCACGATCTCAACAGACCCATTCCTGACTTTTGCGATTTTTGGAACCCAAGAAGCGAGCACCTAAATTTGCGCATCCATCGATTTTGACGAAAGCCCCGCCCATGGTGGGCGGAGCTAAGCTTAATACTTATGTGCTACGTACACATGTGTTGGCCCCTACGCTATCCTAACTTGCCCTACCTCTACAGACCCGTTCCTAACTTGCATCTCATGTGGTCCGTACACTTTAGTTGATGTGTATCGAATTCTAAATTGCCCAACTTCTCCAGCTCCGTTCCTAACTTGCCCGAACTTTTAGCACCTAAGCGAAGACTTCAATTTGAGACCCATCGATTTTAGCGTACCCTACCCAGTCCCTACCCGCACGATCTCGACAGACCCATTCCTGACTTTTGCGATGTTTTGGAACCCAAGAAGCGAGCACCTAAATTTACGCATCCATCAATTTTGACGAAAGCCCCGCCCATGGTGGGCGGAGCTAAGCTTAATACTTATGTGCTCCGTACACATGTGTTGGCCCTACAGACCCGTTCCTAACTTGCTTTTTGTGTAGTCCCTACACTTTGGTCTGTCCCCACCCAGCCCCTACTCGCACGACTTCAACAGACCCGTTTCTGACCTTCCCGATTTCTGGAAATCAGGCGAGGACATAGATTTGAGCACCCATCGAATTCGGCGCAAGCCCCGCCCATGGTGGGCGGGGCTAGGCTTAGTTTTTGTGTGTTCTGTACGGTCGGCCCTACGCTATCCTAACTTGCCCTACCTTCACAGACCCGTTCCTAACGCTTCTTGTGTGGTCCCTACACTTTGGTCTGTCCCTAACCAGTCCTTACTCTCAACCTCAACAGACCCGTTTCTGCCTTCCCGATTTTTGGAATTTAGGCGAAGACTTACTAGGGAAGGTATTTTACTTCCCATGGAACTTTGAAATGAGACCAGGGGGAATCGATAGAGCTTTGAACGCTGATTATAGCTGTGAAAACCAAAATTGCTAAATGGCATTCTGAAGCGAGTTACGAGGGGTCAAAGTTTGCCTGTGACTTGCCTGTGACATCTCAATGGCGAGGCGCTTTGTCATCAGGATGACTAGCGTAGAGCCCGTAATGGCCTCCGTGGATTTGGGGTAGTGCCCCGGTTCTGCAGGCGTGAGGTCGTGGGTTTGCTTCCCGCCGGTACGGCTTCTTTTGCATTTTGTGTTTCATTGTCAGTAAGTGCTTTTCTTTCTCTTCCAAACGTTTCCTTGTATGATATTCGCGCGCAGGGGGTCGAATTACCGCTCTGTGCAAATTTCCAGCCGCATCCAGTTTTTGGCCCAACATCGGAAAAATAGGGGTGGTCAAGGGTTAAGAAGGAGATTTTGAATTTCCTTCCACAAAAAATCCTGCAAGCTGAACAAGATAACCTAAACATACCTATCACACTTGCCCATCACACTAAACGCACGTAGCAAGGGCCAAATAAGAGCATTTACTCGTGAAGGGACTTCTCCTTTGTTAAATGGGTTGCCAGCCAATAGTCCATCAATTTTTCCGAGATCTGGTCAAATTCTGGAATTGGCTGAAAACTTGTCTCATAGGGTAATTTGATACCCTGAACACGAAAATCGCACTGGTTTTGTGTGAAAACGTATGGCTCGCTCGCTATGGGCTTCCAAACATACCCTGAAATGCTATTACTCTTTTTTTCCAGACAACCTTCATAACTTCATTCAGGTAATTGTTTGACAGATTCTGAATACAGATTTGGGATCAGCATTTGAAAGCGCGTACAGTGGTATGTGTCTCATTGCAAATGGCCATTTCGACAAACCGTCTGACGGCAAAATGCCTCGCCAATGAGGTGTCACAGGCAAGTCACAGGCAAACTTTGACCCCTCGTAACTCGCTTCAGAATGCCATTTAGCGATTTTGGTTTTCAAAGTTATAATCAGCGTTCGAAGCTCTATCGATTCCCCTGGATCTCATTTCAGAGTTCCATGGGGAGTAAAATACCTTCCCTAGTTAGATTTGAGCACCCATCGATTTCTGCGCAAGATCCGCCCATGGTGCGAGGACCTAGGCTTAGCTCTTATGTGTTCTGTACGGTCGGTCCTGCGCTATCCTAACTTGCCCTACCTTCACAGATCCGTTCCTAACGCTTCTTGTGTATGTCTGTCTCTATCCACTCCTTACTCTCAACCTCAACAGACCCGCTTCTTACCTTCCCGATTTTTGGAATCCAGGCGAAGATTTAGATTTGAGCACCCATCGATTTCTGCGCAAGCTCCGCCCATGGTGGGAGGACCTAGGCTTAGCTCTTATGTGCTCTGTACGCTTAGGTCAGCCCTTACCCACTCCTAACTTGCTCGACCCCTCCAGGCTGCAGTTGAGATAAGACTCTACCGGATCCTAACTTGCCCGATCTCTACAGGCCCACTATTAATTTAGCCGATTTTTTGACCATTTCTGCGCGAACCCTGCTGACGGTGTGCGGAGCTAGGCTCAGTTCCTAATGAGTTTCGTACAATTTGGCCAACCCCTACCCATCCCCAAATTGCCCGACCTCTACACGTTGCAGTTGAGTTGAGAGTGGATTATGTGACAAATAAACGTACACACACACAAACACACCAAACTTCTGGTTTATATATATAAGTAATGGATATGATCCCATTCCTAACTTACCTCTCATGTGCTCCGTATTTTGGCTTACCCGAACCCATGCCTAAGTTGCCCGATCTCACTGGCCCATTCCTAGCTT
Source organism: Trichostrongylus colubriformis (assembly GCA_963978905.1). Classification (NCBI taxonomy): domain Eukaryota; kingdom Metazoa; phylum Nematoda; class Chromadorea; order Rhabditida; family Trichostrongylidae; genus Trichostrongylus; species Trichostrongylus colubriformis. The sequence continues at coordinate 41,761,189 of OZ022256.1, forward strand.
GCCTGGTAACTGAGCGTGGATTTGAATTTGAGCACCGGCAGTTTCCGCGCTAGCCCCGCCTACAATGGGCGGAGCTAGGCTTAGTTCTTACGCTCTGTACGCTTACGTTAGCCCCTATCCAACTAACTTGCTCGACTTCTCCAGACAGCAGCTCAGCTAAGAAAGCATTACGTGGTGAGCGGATTTCCGCGCAAGCCCCGCCCACAGTGGGCGGAGCTAAGCTTAGTTCTTATGTGCTCTGTACGCTTACGTTAGCCCCTACCCAATTCCAACATGCCCAACCTCTCCAAAAGGCTGCAGTTCAGCAAAGAATGCATTATGCGGTGAGCGGACAGACATACACAGACAGACAGACAGACAGACAGAGAGACAAACAAACAAACACACCAACTTCTGCTTTATATATAGTGTATGATACCGAACGAGCGAAGACCTCAGCCTTCATCAATTTATGGAAAGACGATCTGTGAAAAGTGTGGTTGCTCATAGCTGCTCCAAGGGATCGCGCAGCACCCATTTTCGCGTTTTTGGTGAGCGAGGTACCTCAAGTGGTCGACCACAACTGTTTGAGGAAAGCAACTGTCGTGAATATGCACTGTGGGGATCGCGGGACATAACTGAGAAATCGTTGCAGGTCTCTGAGGGGCTCCGGATTGGAACATTTGCTTGATTATTACTTGAAAGAGTCGGAGAAGCCTCCTCGAACGTAGTATATGTAATTTTGAGAAGTCCGATAATTTTCTTGTAGAAATTTTGTAGATTTACTTGTAGCTTGAGTCCCTTGCAAATAATGATACCCAAAGTGTAAGAGGTGACGGGCCTCTTACACGGAAAGCCCATCAGGTCATGGTGATCTTTTTCAAAACGGTTTTTTGCTTTTTATAGGGTCACATACAGGAAGCAAAAAACCGCCCTCGAATTCGGCTTAATGATTTTGGGGGGCCCAGAAAATGGTTGATGGTTCGATCCCCACTGGAAACAAATTTTTGCATTTTTCTAGTTTTCATCCATTGGTGTTCATGTAAGACCACACGTGCAAAATATGTGCAAAACCAATTTTTATTCTACCAAGGAACCGCTTTCTCCAGTATTTTTGCGCACTAAGCGAATGATTGGTCTGGATCTGCCAACGCTCATAACAGGGAAACTAGGCGTTTTCCCGCAAAATACCTGTGATATTCATGCTCAGGAGGTCGAACTACCCTAGGTAACAAGTTTTCAGCCTAATCGAGATTTTGACCCAAACACGGAAAATTGGGCGACCAATAGTACTACTACTGCCATAGTAAAAAGCACTCAACGAAAGGAGGTCGCTGGCCGATATAAGAGAAGATTTGCTAGCGCATTTCACTTCGAATGCGTTGATTCTGCACATGCTTCACTGAATTTAATCGAGGCTGCTAGTTTCGTTTGTACAAGTAGAGCTGTGACTATGTACCCATATCCATCCCACTATCTCATTTTGGGTCAAAATCTCAATTTGGATAATATTCTGTATCTAGGGCTAATTGAGTCTCCTGAGCACGAATATCACACTAATTTCGCACGGAAGCGCCTGGCACGCGTGCTGGGGCGCCGAAGGGTCCAAACACCTCAACCACTGAAAGCTTGCAAATGAGATCACTTTCGTGAACCAGCGACGAAAGTTGCAGTCATTTTGCATGTGCGCAAATAGTATAGCGCTGGGCAAAGAAAATTATGAAAATGCAAAAGCGAAAACGTCGGGGTAAGTTGAACCGTGAACGCCCTATTCACCGTGCCAGTGCCAGTCCATTTCCCTATCCCTTCGGCCATCTACACTGCAAGCACAGTGACCTGTGCATTTCTTAATGAGTTTCCTTTGCTTCGTTTAGCAGTTACTATAAGTGATTCTACATTTTTGAGCCAGCTTGCAGTAGAAGACAGTTTTCAGATGTGCATATACTGAACACCGCAGCTGGAAAGCATTGCAGCGACCTTGTCAAAAGTTTTCCTTTCTAAATGACTTTTGTCACCCATTTTCTGAACCCCCCAAAACCATTTAGCCAAATTTGAGACCGGTTTTTTGCTTCATGTATGTGACCCTATAGAATGCAAAAAACCGTTTTGAAAAAGCTCACCATTACCTGATGGGCTTTCCTTGTTAGACTTTGGGTATTATTATTTGGAAGGGACTCAAACTAACTGATGAATTTAAGGAACAGATGACTAAGGGAATCCAACACGACAGGAAGATTGCAGACCCTCCGTAGATGACAGAAAAATACGATGAGCACGGAGAAGATGGCTGGAAGCTAAAGTAAAGAGGAATGAACAACCTTCATCACTCTGGGCATGGACTCTTTGTCGTCGGGCTCAGGTCTAGAGGGATCTATGGGAACAAATAGTCGCTTCAACTGTAAGTAGCATTTGACAAATCGACTGCGTACTTCCGAGCTTCATTATCGATCGAAAGAAATCAAAAGAGCAGTTTGGAATGGGAGAATTTGGAAAACGCTCGAGAGATGGATTCAGCGTCTATGTGTGTCCAGCGTTATGCATCAAACCAGTGGTAGGCGAAGCCGCACAATTAAACATACTGGGATATATGAAAGTAAGTATGCTTAGGAATGTAACAGTAGAGAAAGGATGAGACAAAACGGTGATAATTTGAGAAATAACAACCCTAAACCCCCTTTTTCTCTCCACTCCCTGCGTCACTAGCCAGGGTAGACTGCAGCCGGGCGGAGAGACTGAATAATTTGGCCGCGAACCTTGTCTCGCTTTCGCCGGCAACTCTCAGACTACAGGACTGCAAGACAACACGGTGTGCTGCGGGTTCGTGATAAAACGCCAAGCCGCGCTTTCTCAATACGAATCATCCTTCCAAAATAAAGTTTGTTCTCAGAGAATATGTAATCACAGTTTCCAGCTTTCCCTTACCGCTTGACGCCTGATGAATAGAGTTGAAAGAATCGGGATCAGGAGCAGTCAGTTTAATGGGGTTGAAACGCCTTATGAGCTATCATCATTTACGACCAAACTAATTTTCTTTTATGATGTTTTTCTGTACGACATCACGAAACCCGCCATCGTAATCGAAGTCATACGCAAATGAGGATATGTGATACACTGATTATGCAGTCTGAAATGATCAAATCGTTTTGAGATGTGCTATGTGATCCACTCCTATTCACAATGTAATTAAGCTATGAGCTTTTTTATACAGTTTTCACAGGCAACCCGACAAAGCATGCTCATGCACACACATATGTACATCAGTTTTTCACGTAGTCTTGTACCCTTCTACAAACACTTGATTGAGCTTGATTGGTTCCAAAAGGGAAGTGGTTAGAGCGGTTTACAACGCATGCGGTAACGGCGTCACATGTAACTTAAAGGAATCGTCCACGAAAAATGAGTTTTTGTGTCACCCATGTATTTATGTTGTATTTGCCTAATGTTGGCCTCATGCAAAATTTCACGCGAAAAAATGAATCTGGCTGAGATACAGCACCACAAAGTGCGGTCCCAGTGGGCGGGGCCTCCGTGTAAAAGCCTCGTACCGCGTCCGCCGTGGTCTGAGACACATTGTAGGAACAGGAGGTTACGTAAACAGTCCCACTCTCCGTTCCCAACGGCGGCGGAAGACGGGACGAGGCTTTTACACGGAGGCCCCGCCCACTGGGACCGCACTTTGTGGTGCTGTATCTCAGCCAGATTCATATTTTTTCGCGTGAAATTTCGCATGAGGCCAACATAAGGCAAGTACAACATAAACATATGGGTAACACAAAAACTCATTTTCCGTGGACGATTCCTTTAACTTCGATCCACGTTTTATGATTTCTCCTCTCATGAGCATCCTTGCAAAAAAAAGGTCCTAATCATTGAGAGATAATTCTGTTGAGTACATTTGTTTACACTCATATATTTCAATAGAAAATTGAAAATTTTTGAGAATGTAAAATTTTCAAATCGTGCTTGTTCACTTCCCCCTGATGAATCACCTAAACATCCCCCTACATGGAAGAAGCCCATGCTTATCATTTTTTGATGTGGTAGGACGCGATGCAATAGTCATCAAAATGGAATCAATTTTGTGGAGTGATAAAGAAAAGTTTTGTACAGAAGTGTATGCGAAACCACATTTTTTGGCAGATAGCCGCACTTCCGCTGCAAAACGCGTGACGATCATCCACAGGCATAGTCTTGGCCGTGATTGCTCACAAGGCTTACTTTCGCTCAGACAAGGGCGCCATTTATTAGTAAAAACGCTTCCTCATCAAGAAATTTCTGGCATTTTCGAGATCTTTTCTACGGTATTTGCGAGCTAAAAGCAGAAACACAGACGGAAAACCAACTATAAGCAGACCGCTATGAGTTTCAAACGAGTTTCAGAACATTTAAGTTATTTCGACTGTATGCTACGGTCCGGTCTGTCCATTTTTGGCGCAGAAAAGAAAGCCGAAAAGGGGAATGAGCAAAAATGAAAAATTAGTTGGGATCCTCTAAGATGACATCAGCTCCTTCCAAAGCACCACGATCGATTCATAATTTTTCCAAAGAACTGTAATCAAATTTTGTTACACATTGATAGTACTGCAGCACTATCGCATTTGAAGAGTATGCGAGAATGAGAATATACAGTGTATAACACAGATGCTTCAAGATAAACAGAAAATGAGAAAATTCCCTTTACTCTTAATAAGGTCCTAAAATCAAAAAAAATATATAAGCGCTTTGAAGCTCCACCGACCAGTTTCTTGACTGTAATATCAGTAGCAAATTACGAAACCCTACAACGAACAGGCACACACTGCACATGTCCTGCAATAATGCATATCTCTCACATCGAAGAACGAGCAATCAAAACTTGAACAAGGTCAGTTTAAGAAAGTATTGCTCCATCCTGTTCAAACTATTCATGTATATAGACAGACTAGGATATTTCTTCACTTTGTATCCATGGTCAGAGAAGAGATCATATTAACAACAGGAGAATGTCAGAATGGCTCCTCGACACTTCATGGGCTTTGAAAGCACATTCTAGGATTACCTCGAGTGTGTTAAAGCGCTGAATTATAAATTTCAGAGGTGCTATGGAATACGCCGACAAAGAAAAATCCGAAAAAGCTCACGAAAATGGCAGAAATCAGATCTCCTGACATCTGGCCTAGGACGAGGTTATCGCATAAAAATGAGCCTTTGAATCAGTTCCCGCTAGATGGTATCACACAGAACTCTGGGATATCACTTGTTTCCTCATGTCAACGTCTCCTTTATCATTGGCATCTCTTCCTTATCTTATATTATCACACAAATCGTAGGCCTCGTTTGTCACGTACTTGCCAGCGTTGCCACCATCATTGCCGGCAATCACGGCTGGGGTGGACCGGGCCGAGCTGTTGCGCTAGATTCTTTGGCTCTGCACGCTCCAGGAACTGACACGCACACCTCGGTAAAGGTCCAGTCTACGTGGCTTGGGTCGAACTATCCATCCACGGCAGGAGATGTGATACCCCAATAATCCTAAAGTGTACCTTCCAGAAATTGAAATTTCAAGGAAGAGTTAGATTTGCCCATTAACTGTTGAGGAAATGTGCTGTCGAATAATTCTATCAAATTCTAAGCCTTTGTTAATGAACAGAGTTATGACCTTTGGAAATTATTTTACCTGATATATTTTTCGATCGACTTCATTGAAATAAATTACCCTAACGTCTGGTAGATAAGTCCGCGCGCACGTGGTGTCGCGCGCGGCACAGGCAGCCGCAGTCTTCCTAACAATAAGAACCAAAAATGGAGGAAATCAAGGAAGCTATGACCAGTGAATTGTATTAGTAACGAGTTTATATTGTATTGTATTTTGTATTTGTTGACATAAAAGCGAGTAGCAAATAAAGTTGGGGTCGTACGAAAGGTGAACACAGAAACTTTACAGTTGGTAAAGAAAAGTGAACGAGTGAGAGGAGATCCCTTCTTCAACGGGAGTTTCAATGCTACGATGGTTTAGGCGATGAAATAGCGATTGAATAAAAACTTTTCCTAATTCCGTTATGATAATGGTACACAAAGCCTCGCAGATATGCATATTTCACCTTCTTTGTCCCCTGCTATACGCGCTTCTATGCCGCGTCAAGTTTTTCTACCTGATGTAAGCCGTCCTTCTAGTCATCGAGCCCTTCGAAATGTCGAACAACTTATGGTCAGCGTTATTAGGGAGGATAATAAAACTGACCCAGCAAAAGCCAGATATACCAAAAGCGGCATCAGGAAAAGTATGAGGTACGTAGAGGACTACTTTAGTTTGCGACAGTTTCTACTCAATTTTCGAGACTTCTTAAGGGCCTTGAATCAAGAGTCATTTTCAGATGAGATGAGCGTTTTTATGTTATGAATGATTGTGACGATGAAGTGGAGATTGCGTAGAAAATTTAAGATGAATGATTATTGTTACACGGGTTGAACGGAGATTTTGGCACGTGGTATTTTTAGATATTCAAAACAAAATTGAATTAACACTTTCTACAATTCTGTCGTTCTTAAGAGTGAAGGGTGCATCGCGATCCTGTGTTCTTTAAAGACTGCGCCTGCGTCCGCCGTGCCGCGTGCGACACCGCGTGAGGGCGGACTTAGCTATCAGTTCAGGGTAATGGAGGTTTCGAAACTAAAGGTCAGAACAATAGTGTGTGTGCGAACTCTCATCGTTGTGGTTCTGGTCGATTGACGTCGTTGCGGCTTTAGCTTCGCCTTCAGACTACATCTAATTTAGCGTTTGTAAGCATTGTGTAGCGTGCCGCACACTACCTTGCCTGTCTGTTAGGCGTAAGTAGTATGATGATGTAACGCAGTGCATGGTATTGCTCCTAATATACGCTGTTTCATATTCATGTTAACTGCAATAATACATGCCATATCTCACTAGGAACGTTTGTTGAATAATTCGCCCTCACACAATTGTTCCGAGTCCTAGTTTTATCCTTTTTGATTTATTCCAATGAAATTATTAGTTCGATCGGAAAATATCCGCCATTAGTAACACCATTGTTTGCTCAGTACGAGTGTTTGGGAAGCAATAACTACCATTTGGTTCAACACACATTCCTCAACAATTACTTGACAAACCCGATTTTGCTCACTTGCACGTGTGTTTCCTTAGGGTTCAAAAAGTGTTGAGAAGCGTTTTCAACGTGCTTTGCTTCTTGATACAATCTATTATCTGACAATTAATTCGAAGCTCAAAGATGATGAGTCTGTAGTTACATGGTAGTTTGAGTAGGATGGAGCAGAACTTCTGTACCTGATTTTCGTGCAAGCTTCAATAGTTCACACTTCGTGTGAGGGTGTGCATATTCAATCCATTGCAGGGCAGCATATTTGCTACAGACTGCGGTCAATTTTCATTCATTCCGAGCACAACCGGACGGAGACGTTTTGTCTCACGTGGTAACTGACAGGGGTAGTGATAATCTGATTGGTTATCGCTACCCCTGTATCTGATTTTCGTGCAAGCTCCAATAGTTCATTCTTCGATGTGGGAGTGTGCACCACTGAGGGACATATTCAATCCATTGCAGGACACCATGTTTGCTACAGACTGTGACCAATTTTTATTCCTTCTGAGCACAACGGAACGAAGACGTTTTGTCTGACGTGATGGCTGACAGGCGCAGCGATAAGCATCGTTATTAAGATTCCTAAGCAGTCTCACTTATAGACTTCCTTCTCTCGCATGTCACGGCAAACAAAAGCAAAAGGAGACGGAAAACAAAAGGTGGACGTTTTCTGGTAGTGCCTATTATTATAGATGGTATTCAAATGACACTGCCTTTCTCATGAGAAGGTGATGTGGCACATCTCCAAAATTGACGAACCTTTTGAATGCTTCATCCATTTATAGCTCCATACAGACTTGAATCTGCTCAAACACTGACGCTCTGGATAAGCTTTCCGTAGATTCACTCCGTCGAAGCATGGAAGCACGGAAGCGAATGATGAGTTGTCTGATCCATTGTCGTAAGCACGACTTGCGTCAATTTCGATGTCAACGCGAACCATGAACGAAAAGAAACTGCGCTTCGGTACAGTACACACCATTCGCTTCTCTCATAATTTATTTGGCGCGTAAAGTTGAAGCGTGTAATCACAACGGGATATTGGCAAAAAGTTTTCAAAAAAAGGAAATAAACAAAAAGGAAATAAACGACTCGAAGAGTACGAGTTGATATGCACGAGAAGCAGTTCTCTTTTTTAAGCGCCTATTGCCACAGGGTAATACTTACCAGCCTGAAGTAAAGTTCGTTAAAACAGGGCTCTGGAATGAGTTGTGTACAGAAAAATCTATGTAATGAGCGGAAAACAAGATTCGTTCTCTTGGATGGCTTGATGGTGCGAAACTGATGAGAGCATCGTCCAGAACAGATCAAACGGGCGTTCGTTTCCAGTGCACACATGACAGCGTGATGGATACCACGATAATAAAGGGCCGTTTGAAAATGCTTAGCCTCTGGAGTTTCGGTATCCGGCCACAATTAGTCACTGAAAATTTACTGCATACTTACTGCAGTCACTGTATTTATTAACATGTTACACAAACGCTCGCCACGAGTAGTACAAAGGAAAACATCAATTCTCCTGCTTTTCAAAAAAGGGCTCAAAATCCCCGCACACTCTTCAGAGACCATCACTTCAAGCGGAGACCATTTGCGAGAAAAGTGACTAGCTATACTATCACTATGAAAGTGAATGGAAATAAAACTATGATGTCACTAAAAATATCTGTTCTTAAGTTTTAACTGCCTGGCTTTGTGACTATTTCTAGCTCCTAGTCTTAACCGTTCTATGCTCTACGTCTGTCTCTCACTTTATAGGTTATGTCAAGCATCTGCATAGCAAGAAAATTGAGGTTTGTTTTTGCTCTTAATTTCTGAAAGTCTCTGCATTGCCTTATGATTTAGAATTGTGAATGTGTTTTGAAACTTCAACAGTTATGGTGTGTCCCATTTTTAACACGATTTGTTGATAGATTTATTGATTATCAGTGTGGAGCGCACGCCTTGGAGCCATCTTTGCATTTCTAAAAGGTTCACCTCCGGTTCCTCAGAAGATCTGAAAAGCAATCTTTATCTGTCGAATCAAATAAAGATGTTCCCTCATATAAAAGCCAGCCTCACTTCATTTGACTCAAGACCATTTGAGTTAAGACAGAAGCCGCACGACGCTCTACATTCGGACATCATATATGAGAGTCTGCTCTTCTCCTTTGCGTAACACCAACCGTCCTTTGCGTATATCAAGCACTCTTTGGTGACATCAATGCATAACTGAAAAATGACCTCATTTAGTCAAACCTAGGAGCACTGCCAAGATCGGTCCGGTCATGGCTCTGAGACGAGCGGCCTAACCTCCTTCTTCAGGTATATTAGCTCTAGTTCTCGACGCAAGTCCTCTTCTGTCAGTGGCAACTCATTCAGCAGTGGCGGCAGATCTTGAGGCAGGTTCGGTTTTGTCACTGGCACAATCTCATTCGACGATTCATTGCAGTAGCCACACGTCTTCTCGCAATTCAGCCTCATAGTCTCACGAACGAACGAATCAGTTGCGTTGCACTTTCCAGCTGCCTTCTGCTCTGGGCAACTTCGGAAGATATCCATGCAGTGCTAAAGAGCAATCTGATTCAAGCAGAAAAATGTTTTCCCACTTCAGGGAAACTTCCCTCACCCCATCAGTTTCTTCTACGCAAAAGCCACACGTTTTCGCACAAGCGTACATCACGTGATAGGTTCTGCTAGGATTCTTCTTCCAGTCCCTCAGCTCACACCACCCGTCATCCTTGTAGTACGCGCACGCTTTGGAGACATCTCTGCACGTCTGAATAACGATCTCATTTAGTCAAACCTGGGTGTTCTTCCCTTATTCATGCCATCATAGCTCTGAGAGAGCTCGCCTAACCTCGGGCTCACGGTATGGGTATGGTGATTGTGAACTGATATGATTCGAAATCTTGTTGTCGACTTTCGTAAGAATCACATCCTCCTAAAATTGGTTTTATAATGTACAGTAGGTCCCGTTGAGCTTACACACACCAACCATCCGCTGCCGGTATAAAAGTGGCCTTACCTTCTCCTTGTGCTTTCCACGGCGAAGCTTGAACTTGTCTTTGAACTTGTCAGAAAAAGAACTCTGGATAACCAGCGCGAAAATTGCATATAATAGTAGCATTACTGTCGGTTGTCAGTAGAGTATCCTGGCCTCTTTTATACGACTTCGACCGTGCGCTAGTGCATGTTTAAGCGTCTGTTGCCTATCTCAATTATCACAGAACCTTTCCGCTGTGACTCAATTTGCACTTTTGCTAAAGCTAAAGTGAAGTTTCCAATTTTTACCATAGATAGTACAACATTATCGAGAGAATTCCGAATTCATTGAATGATTTTTCTGCCACATGGAAATTCGAATCGAAATAGACACACGCTATACTATTAGGTTGTTCGGAAAGAAATGCGCGTTGAATTTGTCCATTTTTCTCTCATACTTTGAAAGATTCTTTAAAACAGTTCAATCTATTAGAAAGAGATTTTTATTGTGCATCTTTTCATTTATCTTTGTCTATGTCTACTTGGTTTTTTTCAAAGAAAAAAAAGTTTCAACGACTTGAGGCCGACTTCCATGTTCTTCGTCATCCAAGCTTTCATTACCGTTTTTTTTTTTTGACGCTGGAACTTTGCCCGACACTTTATACAGCCAAATCTTTCTGCAAACATTATACGCATGGCGACAAATATTTACCGCTTATTGCATTGAATCTTGCATTTTTTTGAATTTTTTTTTTTCAAAATTTTGAAAAAAAAATTGAAATTCTTTTTTGAATTTTTTCTTCGAAAAAAAAAAACAAGTAGATATAGACAAAAGTATTTCAAAAGATGCGCAATAAAATTCTCTTTCTAACAGACAAAACTGTTTTACAAAATCTTTTGTAGTAGAAGAGAAATAGATGGACAAAAAAACGCGTATTTCTTTCCGAACAACCTAATACTTGTATCTGACTGTGTGAAGACAAGAGGGACATAGGATGGTAAGAACCCATTTCGGCCACTCTGATATCATTGTATCACGCTACAAAGAAAAGCTCAGGTGCTATCCTGGCTGTTCCAGAGATCAGAGGCGAACATTGAAACATTGGCTGGTTGTGCAAATCAAATCAAAGATTTCAAGTGTTAAAAAATTCTGTATAGAGGGTAATGTGGCACAACTAAATAAAAATAAACAATCACTTTACTTGATTTCTCCATTTACAAATCTATTTGGTTTTGAAACTGCTCAGAGAAAACTTATATGACTTAGCTAAGGGTTCAGATGATTTGCCCTCGTCCGATCCTAGGAGGATCCTGAAAGGCAAGTGATAAAATACCCGAACGGAAATCTCTAACAGCTCACAGGCCCTCGTCCAAAGCGACCTAACCGTGAATCAAGTGGAGGCAAAGTGTGCTCTTCCTGGTATCGACGTAGTATTACTGTTGAGGTCGCAAATCTAGTAAAGTTGCATGGGAAATATCTCATCGGACGAATGAAACTCATCAGCACCTTACTTTATGTATTTGGCTATGTGTCTCTATTGATGTGTGTATGTATGTTTGCATGTGTGTGTCTGTTTGACAGGAAAATCACTCGCTTCGCTGCAGTGGTGGAATCCTAAATTTCAAAGTGAATTAATAGAATAAGCTAAAGGAAGCTCAGTGGTGGTGGAACAACGGTGAGGCAGCTGAAAAGGAGCCTCGGAAGGTGAATGGCACCAAACTTGCTTCGCCTTTCACGTTGACCCTGGAGCTCTCACACTCTCTAGGTGTGTGACGGAGTAGGACGGGGGTGGCAATGGTGGGTGATCCAAGCTGATTACGTTTGATAAGATTCGATAAGGAGCTTCATAAGGCAAATGTCGCCGTGTCCGTTTCCCTTTTCCAACTGACACTAGAATGTCCACATTCACAGGTATTGATGGCAGGGTACGGAGACCTGTACGGTGATAGTGTAGTCGGGCTCGAGCTTGGAGTAGGGCGCATGGGCTCGAGCAAGCTCGAGGGATGGTTTTCCTGAAAGGGTGAGCAGCTCACGAACTGTTCTATGTCTTGAGTAGGCTGATTTCCTTTGATTTCCCGGTGCTTTGTTAACTGCTTCTGCCCCGGTGGAGTCGATGCCTTTCTCAAAATCGATGAACATGAGGGATAGAGGCATCTCATACTCCTGCGCTACTTCAGTGAGTCTAGTGACTGTGTGAATGTGACTGATTGTGCTAAACCCTCTCCGAAACCTAGCTTGTCTGGTGGGCCTTGAGTATTCTTCATCTAATGTTCTGTATGTCTTATTCAAAATGACTGGAGTGAAAAGCTTATAGACCACAGACAGCAGAGAGTTTGCACGATAGTTGCCAATGTCGTGCAGATCCCCCTTCCTATATTACAAAAACAGCATAGTCACACTGATGTAATTTCGAAGTTCTCTTTCAACAAACCGAAACGGGGAGTTTCATTCTGATGAATCGATGATCTGATCCCGTACAGAATTCAAGGAACAGCAGAGACGTCTGTCATGCGAAATCTTTGATTGACGATGTGATCGACCTCATTATGAACTTGTCCAACAAATGACTTCCAAGTCTATCGTAGAAGAGAATGCTCCGGCAACTGTGATTTGCAATGGATGGTGTTGATTGGCATAATAAATCCAGACAGCTTCTTCTTCTGCTCATAAACTAAGACAGCTTCTCTTTCTGCTCATAAACACAGATAGCTTCTCCCTTTTGCTCATTCAATCAATTCTGCGACTTCCGATTTCCGGGACGGATCTCATTATTGAAGTCTCAAACGATGACCTTGAGGATGGCATTCTCGCTTACAAAATTTCTTCAAATCCACATAAAATACTTCGAGCTCACTCTCGTCACAATTTGATGTTGGTGCCCAGGTGACGAAGTCGGTCAAGGCCAGAAATGAACAACATCCTATCATTCGCAAACTAACTCGGTAGTCAGGTACGAGTACGAATCGGTGTTTATGGCCAAATGGTATTGCGGTGTTGCGGGTTGAAGAGAACAAATCCTTCTCTGCCGCTCATGGGGCGATGTCTGTCGCACATGATATTCTTCGTTTGCATCATCAGATCCTCAATACTCGATTTATATGCAAGAATTTTAGCGTCAAAAGTGTAGACCGCCATCTTGGTTCCTCCCGATCTAATCGTCATGCTATAGCCCTGAAACTATAACAGTCCCTCCCGCCGTGCGGCCTCACCCATCTCTGCCGTATTGGTGGTGCACTCATTATAACAGTATCTGTTTCGGTTTACGGTCATTTCAGGACTTTCGGTGTCTTGTTTGATGGGGAACCTCCAGTACATCAAGCATAGTCAATCGTTCGCATCTAAAGAAAAGTCTCATGCTCCTATCATCGGAGTTCATAGTCATATGGCAATTCATAAATGGGGAATGTTATGATCATAAATCGAGAATGTTATGATACTTAATTGGATGTCCACAGATAACTACAGCCTCGCTCTCTCTGTCTCAATCCTCTTGCGCTGCGATTCACATTTGCACTTGTATCAATGCTGAATATCCACGTATTGACTTTTTGTTTCAGAAACTCTAAACTGAAATACCTCTGCTATGCTGCCAATACCTAACTAAAATGCATCGAAATTGCATGCAGATTGATGATGGAGTTAACATACAGCTTACGAAGTCTTCCTGTGTATTGAATAGATTGAATTCCTCTGGTTTCTCAGTGCTTTGTTAAGTACTTCTGTCTCAACGGAGTCGAAGGTTTTCTTAGAATCGATGAACATGCACACAGCATACGGCATCTTGTGCTCCCACGATACTTGGATGCGTCTAGTAGCTGTGTGGATCTGATCGACTGTACTGAACGCTCCCCGGAACCGCGCTCATCTGAAGGACCTGGGCTGCCCTTCAGCTAAAGTTCTGAAAATTATATTCAGGATGACTCGACTGAAAAGCCCATAGAAGCAGAAAGGAGGCGGATTGCACCATAGTTTCAATGTCGTGCTAATCCTCCATTCCATACAGCAACACAGTCCTGATGATTTTCCGCGAGGTCGGTGCCCATTTGAACAAGCAGCGTGTAAGAAGTCGGCCAGCTGTTTATGACCAAATACGGGTTGATGAGAATGTCACACTACCAATGATTTTGTTGCTGCATGTAGCACAGGAAGGATCTACTCCACCCTCCTTCAGTGAAGTGGTGTGTAGCGGGTGATACCTTCTAGTTTCGGTCACTTCTATGACGTCACACATGATATTCTTGGTTTGCATCACTAGATCCTTAATACTCGCTTCATGTGCAAGAACTGGGCGTCAAAGTGTAGACCGCCATCTCGGTTCTTCTCGATTTAGTCAGCATGTTGGTAGCCCTGAAACAGTAGCAACCTCTCCCTTGGGCCTTATCCATTTCTAACAATTGGTGATATCCTCATAATTGTAGGATTGCGTTAGAAGGAACTGGAAGTAAGTGCCCTTTCATCATAATAGTACCTGCTTCAGTTTTCTTTTACATCAGGACCTTCGGTTTTTTGCTTCATAGGAAATCTCCAGTACATCCACCATAGTCAAGCGTTCGCGTATAAAAAAACATCCATGCTCCTAGCATCGGAGTTCATAGTCATATGACAATTCATAAATCGAGAATGTTATGATACTAAATATGAATGTCCATATACTGCTTCCGCTATTTCGCAACTGTTTTTTTATTAAAGGGTGACCAGAGTTATTAAATTTCTGTTGTTGAAAGGACAACGCCACTGAGCGAACACCACAATTCATGGATTGATTTTCCTGTTCCAGAATCTTCAAGGCCAAGTGCTAGAGCCGTGCAGTACTCTAATTGTTTGAGGACAAGAAAAAACAGGATTATGGTCAGAATTAGGATAATTCATGGCCACTTACTCATTGTCTTACTATGCTACGAAGAAAAGGTCAAAGCTGTGGAAGAAAAATCCTGTAGTGGTAATGTACAAGTATATACATATAGAAGCATTGTAAAAGTACCCGATACCTCGTCTCCAGAGTGGGATCAGGGTACTTTTTGTAGTTTGAAAACTGATGTAAGGCTGATCGCTGTTGTTTTAATGATTTCAGGCTGAATTGTACGTAGACGCAGTTGCTTTCAAAGTACCGTTTGACAGTGTGCTTCACGACGTAGTGGCATGCTGCATGTCCTCTAATTCCTACGATCTCTGGACTGGCCCTGAAAGAGGTAGCAGTGGTAATAAGACAAGTGTCACAAAGTGCATCGTTAATGACCACTCCGACAGCACTTGCGTCCACATATTGCACGATCGAGGGAGTATCACACTAAAACAACAACGAACAAAGCCACGCCGTGCCTCAGAACAGTTATCTTCAACAACAGTACCCTCCTTCGAAATCCATCCTGAAGAGAGACCTTTAACCCCCTTCAAGTGCCGAAGTTCGTTATTTCATCACTTTTTGACCTTTTCTATGTTGTTCGTGATACACCAAAATCGAATGGTCATGAATTGTTCTAGTTCTAATCATATTACATTCTGATTTCTCCGACGGCATATGCCATGCGTCCCCAACCACTCGTCGGGGAAAGGCCTCGCCCACCAAATTTCGGAGATGCGTCTCCGACCGCCAAGGGGTCTGGGAGCGTTGGTGAAACAGTAATCCCATGACAGTCGAGTGAAATGTTTGCGCCAGTACATACTATTTTCGAGAGTGATAAGAGAAACTTCTGTATAACAGTGCTTTTAGATCACAGCGTTCGGCTTTCTGTTTCGATTTTAATTTTAGGTCCTGCATGTATCAGGGAAGATGTTGCCACATAAATATGAAATTCGCAAGCTTTGCGCATCTTTGGTTCTTATTTTCTAATGCCGATTTGGTCGTGTTTATGTTGGCAAGGTTTCAGGCATCGATGTTGTGGTTGTAATTGCTCAACTTCCATGTTTGATTCTGCTTCGTGGTCAGTTCTGTTTTGAGTTCTGTTTTCGATTGTTTCTCAGCTGCTGCAGCCCCAGAAAGTGCACAAGGGTAGTTGGGGTCCTGATCACGAAACTTACATCCATTTTTTGTGCTAGCGCTATTTGGCGCCACTGAGTGAAATCTCATAAGAAATTCGAAATACAAGCATATTCAGTGCACTATTTGAGGACTTGACATTTTTTTCTGTGTTGATGTCGTTCAGTATCAGATTAGGGCTACATTGTTTGGCAGAATTTGGTTCAAATCACTTGTCGCGCGAAACCACCCCGGATCTTATAGATGATGTCTTATGCCCTATCAGCACCTTCGAATACCACTTCGTAAGAAATTTTAGTCGAAGTGGTTGTTTGCCTTATTCTGAAATTACTGTGGGTTTTATGGTTGAACAGTGTCGAATCGTGTGCTCCACTATCACTTGCCTGATACACGGCTATAAAAAGGTAACAGAAAAGGCCGTTTGAGAGCACGCGCCACAGCAACTCTGCGTCTCTATATCCCTTGGAAGCTCCCGGCAGCCTGGCGACGGCCGGTCGGCAACAATCCCGGCCGGTTGAGAATATCATACGGCCACAGCGGTGAAGGGCCGGCATGATGGCAGATGATAAGGACTGATAAGAAGCTTCGAAAGGCTGATGTCACCAAGTTCGTTGCGCTCTTCGTGACAAGGATGGAGCTTTGATACTCATGGCTACCATATGGGTGGTACGGTGACATTGAGGGGGAAACCAAATTTATTCTGATAGGTAAGATTCAATAAGTGCGTGAAAAGCCAAACGTCGGCCATTCCGCTTGCCGATCTTAGCTGACATTGGGATGTTCGCACTCATAGTTGCTGCAGGGATGATAAGGTGAAGTTATGAATCCGTTACGCTTTCCGCCTTACTGGCGAGGCACTGATACTTATAGGTATCATGTGAGATGGTACAGTGCATAAGGTAGGCCTAGATGGTGGGTCATAAAGTGATGACAGCTGACAAGAGGCTTTAAAAAGCAATTAGATGGGAAATCCTGTGAATCGTAACTATTACAACACGACCACTATGGTTGAAGTGTGTGAGTAAGCTTAGTGTCACGAAACGAGCATATTTGGTCTGTGCTCTGATGTTAGTTGAAACAAGGTATCGTCTGCCAAACTATTCAGCTTTCCAAATAATGGCGTTTGGTGAATTGATACAGCTACCTACATGAATGATATGTTATAGATGCTATCTAGATTTGTAATAGCAGAGCAAGTGAGCTTTTTATCATTGCAGTACCAGGAACAATAAAGGGTATCGACCGCCAGGTAATTTGTAATTTCAAATAGAGCTGCATGTTCAGCAAGGGATGAGCATCAGTATCTGGCAACTGGATCTGCTACCAATATATAAGAGTTGAATGCTCTGGGCAAAGGATTTGCTACCAACCAGTGCGATCGAATCCAAAACTACCGAAAGCTAATCTGTAGAACCTTCCAAATAGTGACCAATCGCTAAATAATCAGGAGTGAACGAAATTTGATCCTGATCCCATATCTGTTGTGAGAGAAGATAGCGACCGCGGAATCACCTGGAGCTCCGAAAAGTGGCTGATGTGATCTGTAGCGACAAAAGACTGACTTACCAACCAAATATATAACTCACGAACTAAATGCTCAGTAAGTAAACATGGCACTCCAATATCAGTAGGAGTGTCCCACCTCTAAGCTACTAAATTCTGTATGGTGATGAATGTTTGTGGAGATACCAGTTGAGCTTGCGCCCAGTACTGTGCATATCAGAGTGTGGATTTACGCGATATGGACTCCTTTGACGTCGGTTGGTCAGCATCTGTCAATTCCTCGCTACACGAATCTACTGCCTTTTTCGCGCGGAACTGTGAGCTAGTTCGATTTGCAACAAGTAAGAAATGCTTCACAGCATCAGCGCGGTTTTTTTTTCACAGTACTTATGCGTTTATAATCCAGCTAGTTGCTCTCCTTACAACTGGTCTCCACTTGAAGTGACGCATGTAAAATAAGGTGGGAGGAGTTGAAGCAGTTCTTCTGAGTGATGGGAAGCATGGCGGTCCCCTTCTGGTATTTCTTACGACAACGGTTCACCGCATGCTCCAAATATCCGACGACCAATTGTGACAGCACCGAAGCTCTTAGGGCTGCATATTTCAACGCTCCTTTTTTACCTTTATCTCTCTTCATCGCGAGGAAAAAAAGCGTCGATCAGTATCCTGCCAATTCGAGTATCTAGCCTACAGACGATTCTCATTTTCCACCATCACCCTACAAAAGATCGAGAAGGACAGCTCGCTTTAGAGCCCTGTAATCGCGAACATCTCTCTCGACTAATAAACTCGTATAATACGATATACTTGGATACTAATTGCTTGCTGTTAGCTTGGAATAAGAAAGACGTGCTGAATTTAGTGGTTCTTGTATACTTACAAACCATTGCCTTCGAGCAAATTATAAGCTTCCGAAGAAGAGCGTTCTAGATCGACATAAACTATCTAGAATTGGACGAGATCGATCTAGAATTGGATGAGATCGTTAGTTTTAGGAGAACATAGCAATCGAGGGTTCATGTATTTTACTTAACACTCCGAAAAAAGACTGAAGCAATCGTAGTTATCCAATCTCTGCTGAAGATGCGTCACGCATTCTACTCTTTTCAGACTTGTAGTAGTTGAAGCGACCATGCCCACATAATCGCTCACATGTAGCGCAAGTGCTGCCGATGTTAGGCCTCACAGTCGAAGTGACTAGATGACGGAAGGATGGGAGGCCTGATCAGCCTTATGAGGGGTGGCTCGAGGTTTGATTCCCGGACATACAAGAGGGAGGGGGTCATTTGCACTACACTAATTTCATGTCTATGTACTGCACAAACCAAATTCATACTTGTTATCTTTCCCATAGTCTGAATATTGCAATATGCACGAGATTCTCAGTGAGCATTGCCTCAGAGCCGGTCTCTATTGAGCACTTGCGGCCTAACATATCATACACCAAAGTTCCAGGGGAAGGGTTTCGGAAGTCATCCATCAGTGAACTGTGCAGCATCATGATCAGGCATGCGGTGGGAGATACTCACCTAAGGTTTTTTAAAATTCCTACAGTAATCCTCATGACCACTTCTTTTTCACTGATTTTCCAGCCCATGAGGTGGCCTATCAAAAAGACAGTCAATCTGTAGTACTATGTAGAAATGCTACGATTGTCGGTTATCGATTGACAACCTTTTTTAGGGAGACGCTTCCGACTTCATTTTTGTGAGAGAGCGGAAAGAGGGACACCTGTTAAGAACTCCACGCATCGCTACGTTTCACCGTAACCAGAGGTTGAGCTTATGTAAGAAATGGATTCGTGAGTAGTAACAATCACGAGAATCACTGAAAAAAGCAAATGAAAACAAGATCAGATGCGGAGCCTACAAACCTTTTTACAATTGGAATACACTGACAACATTCAACTAGTAATAACGAGACGAGGGAATTTCGATACAATTCCCACGCTGTAGAGGAATAAGTCAGATTGCATACTGTGGTCGGTGCTTTTCAGTCATCTGTACATTTTAAATATACACTGCTCCGTTTTTCATTATAATTGCAAAGACAAATAAGGCCCATTTTTCATATATTAACTGTGTGATGAGCGTAATAGTGCGAGCCACTCAAAGTGGCATGGATTATGCAGCATATTCTCACGCAGTTGTGTCGTCCACCTTACCCTCCTAGCGCAATCTGGGAACTTTACGTCTTGCACGTCACTCCTAAATCTGTCGTCCTCCAACGAGTTCATACACGGTTGTCTGCCTCAATACGACCTTTCCATTTCCAACATACACTTTTCCAGTTATCATTTCTCTGTCATCTCTTTCTTCCCACCAACTATCTCACTGATCACTCTGTCTGCACTCTACTGATAACCAACATCCCCTTTTCGAGCATATCACTCTGTGTTCTCCAACTTTCAATGCACTCTCGGTCGACTATCACGTATGAATGACCTTTATTTTCCGTTGGTGCCACTGGGCGTCGTGGCGGGCGCCTGTGAGCCAGCTTCTAGGCAGTAGATTGGTGTGGATGGAGTGAGGGGAGGAGTCCCGTGGTGGTTGCGGTGTACGGCGACCGGGCGTCCGCGCCAAGCGTTGCGTCGCCAGGGTTCTGCTGCCGGAGTGTGGCGGACCCCGGGCGGTCAAGGAGGGGTGCACGGCTCAGGCCCGAAAGGGAGCAGGCAAAAACCCCCGCGCGACGCAGTGGCCGGATCGCGCCCGCGAGTGCTCGCATCATCACGGCCTCTCCGATACCTTCAGACCACCGATCGATTTTGTGATCTGTTAAGACATCTCTTGCACAGTAACAAACAGAGCCAAGATGAAAGACTGAGACTCAGTTTTGCACGGACATACCGATCGCTGTACAGTATCAGGCGTGCGTGGAGATACTTCGCGAATGCGCTTTCTAACATCTTCCGATATGAACACTAAGTACACGGATTATGTTTGATCAGTTGGTGTCCAATGTCCGAACTAGTCTCAGCCATAATTCGCTCATCCACTGCTTTATCATCCCGCTCTTGCAGGAAAACATTTATTTTTGTTCACTTCAGAGCGCTCTGTAACTTTCCATGACGAACCTAAAGTTTCTGGAGCTTTGAGAGCTATCATGTGTTATATGAAAGGCAGGGGAAGGGTTGTGCCTTGAGCCTTTTGGCTTTGAAACAATGATGTATGGTATTGGCCATTCATGAAGCACAGATGGTAGCATTGTTTCAAAGCCAAAAGGCTCAAGGCAAAAGCCTTCCCCTACATTTCATAAAACACATAGTAGCTCTAAAAGCTTTAGAAACTTTAGGTTCGACATGGAAAGTTATAGAGCACTCTGAAGTGAACAGAAAGAAATGCTCTCCTCAAGATCGAGATGATAGAGCAGTGTGAGCGAATTATGGCTGAGACTAGTTCCGACTGGGCACCAACTGAGCAAACATAATCCGTGTACTTTTGTTAGTGTTCATATCGGAAGATGTTAGAAAGTGCATTCGCGGAGTATCTCCACGCACGCCTGATACTGTACAGCGATCGGTATGGGCGTGCAAAACTATCTCCCAGTCCTTCATCTTGGCTCCGTCTGATACACTGCAAAAGATGCCTTGATAGATCCCAAAAGCGATGGGCGGTCTGAAGGTATCGGAGAGGCCGTGATGGTGCGAGCACTCGCGGGCGCGATCCGGCCACTGCGTGGCGCGGGAGTTTTTGCCTGCTCCCTTTCGGGCCTGAGCCGTGCACCCCTCCTTGACCGCCCGGGGTCCGCCACACTCCGGCAGCAGAACCCTGGCGACGCAACGCTTGGCGCGAACGCCCGGTCGCCGTACACCGCAACCACCACGGGACTCCTCCCCTCACTCCATCCACACCAATCTACTGCCTAGAAGCTGGCTCACAGGCGCCCGCCACGACGCCCAGTGGCAGCAACGGAAAATAAAGGTCATTCATACGTGATAGTCGACCGAGAGTGCATTGAAAGTTGGAGAACACAGAGTGATATGCTCGAAAAGGGGAAGTTGGTTATCAGTAGAGTGCAGACAGAGTGATCAGTGAGATAGTTGGTGGGAAGAAAGAGATGACAGAGAAATGATAACTGGAAAAGTGTATGTTGGAAATGGAAAGTTCGTATTGAGGCAGACAACCGTGTATGAACTCGTTGGAGGACGACAGATTTAGGAGTGACGTGCAAGACTTAAAGTTCCCAGATTGCGCTAGGAAGGGTAAGCTGGAAGGCACAACTGCGTGAGAATATGCTGCATAATCCATGCCACTTTGAGTGACTTGCACTATTACGCTCATCACACAGTTGATATATGAAAAATGGGCCTGATTTCTCTTCTGCGTTGTAATGAAAAACGGTGCAGAATGAATTTAAAATGTACAGATGGTTGAAAACCACCGACCACTTATTCCTCCACAGCGTGGGATTTGTACTGAAATTTCCTCGTCTCGTTATTACTAGTTGAATGTTGTCAGTGTATTCCAATTGCAAAAAAGTTTGTAGGCTCCGCATCTGATCTTGTTTTCATTTCCTTTTTTCAGTTGATTCCCGTGATTGTTACTACTCACGAATCCATTTCTTATATAAGCTGCAACCTCTGGTTAGGGTGAAAAGTAGCGATGTGTAGAGTTTTTGAGCGAATGTCCGTCTTTCTGCTCTCTCAAAAAAAATCGGAGGCACCTCCCTAAAAAAGGTTGTCAATCAATCGACAATTGTAGCTTTTCTACATAGCACTACCGACTGACTGTCTTTTTGATAGACCACCTCATGGGCTCGAATCAGTGAAAAAGAAGTGGTCATGAGGATTACTGTAGGAATTTTAAAAAACCTTAGGTGAGTATCTCCCACCGCATGCCTGATCATGATGCTGCACAGTTCACTGATGGATGACTTCTGGAACCATTCTCCTGGAACTTTGGTGTATGATTTGTTAGGCCGCAAGTGCTCAATAGAGACCGGCTCTGAGGCAATGCTCACTGAGAATCTCGTGCATATTGCAATATTCAGACTATGGGAAAGATAACAAGTATAAATTTGGTTTGTGCAGTACATAGACATAAAATTAGTGTAGTGCAAATGACCCCCTCCCTCTTGTATGTCCGGGAATCAAACCTCGAGCCACCCCTCATAAGGCTGATCAGGCCTCCCATCCTTCCGTCATCTAGTCACCTCGACTGTGAGGCCTAACATCGGCGGCACTTGCGCTACATGTGAGCGATTATGTGGGCATGGTCGCTTCAACTACTACAAGTCTGAAAAGAGTAGAATGCGTGACGCATCTTCAGCAGAGATTGGATAACTACGATTGCTTCAGTCTTTTTTCGGAGTGTTAAGTAAAATACATGAACCCTCGATTGCTATGTTCTCCTAAAACTAACGATCTCATCCAATTCTAGATCGATCTCGTCCAATTCTAGATAGTTTATGTCGATCTAGAACGCTCTTCTTCGGAAGCTTATAATTTGCTCGAAGGCAATGGTTTGTAAGTATACAGGAACCACTAAATTCAGCACGTCTTTCTTATTCCAAGCTAACAGCAAGCAATTAGTATCCAAGTATATCGTATTATACGAGTTTATTAGTCGAGAGAGATGTTCGCGATTACAGGGCTCTAAAGCGAGCTGTCCTTCTCGATCTTTTGTAGGGTGATGGTGGAAAATGAGAATCGTCTGTAGGCTAGATACTCGAATTGGCAGGATACTGATCGACGCTTTTTTTCCTCGCGATGAAGAGAGATAAAGGTAAAAAAGGAGCGTTGAAATATGCAGCCCTAAGAGCTTCGGTGCTGTCACAATTGGTCGTCGGATATTTGGAGCATGCGGTGAACCGTTGTCGTAAGAAATACCAGAAGGGGACCGCCATGCTTCCCATCACTCAGAAGAACTGCTTCAACTCCTCCCACCTTATTTTACATGCGTCACTTCAA
This sequence comes from Trichostrongylus colubriformis, assembly GCA_963978905.1. NCBI lineage: Eukaryota > Metazoa > Nematoda > Chromadorea > Rhabditida > Trichostrongylidae > Trichostrongylus > Trichostrongylus colubriformis. The sequence continues at coordinate 41,784,615 of OZ022256.1, forward strand.
GTGGAGACCAGTTGTAAGGAGAGCAACTAGCTGGATTATAACTGCATAAGTGCTGTGAAAAAAACTGCGCTGTTACTGTGGAGCGTATCTTACTTGTTGCAAATCGAACTAGCTCACAGTTTCGCGCGAAAAAGACAGTAGATTTGTAACGAGGAATTGACAGATGCTGACCAACCAATGTCAAAGAAAACCATACCGCGTAATTCCACACTCTGATATGCACAGTACTGGGCGCAAGCTCAACTGGTATCTCCACAAACATTCATCACCATTCAGAATTTAGTAGCTTAGAGGTTGGGACACTCCTACTGATATTGGAGTGGTTGATATCTGCGTACAATCCGCCTCTTTAGCCACATCGGTAGGAGAGGCAGTGGGGTAGCTCTGGGCTAATATGCCAATGAATCAAAACCAAGGGTCAGAACAACTGCGTGGGTGCGAACTCTCATTGTGGTGCTGGTCGTTTGGCGTCGTTGCGGTTTTAGCTTCCTGCTTCGACTACATGCAATTTGGCGTTCGTAAGCATTCTGTGGCGTGTCACACGAGGTATCCTTGCCGTTCTGTTAGGCGTAAGTGGTATTGTGATGTAACGCAGTGCATGGTATTGTATTATGCGCTCCTTCACATTCATGCTAACTGTAATAACACATAACACATACCACATCTCACTAGGAACGTTTATTAGAGGATTCGCCCCTACACAGTTGTTTTTGGTTTTAGTTTTATCCTTTCTGTTTTATCCCAATAAAATTATAAGTTCGGGTGAGAAATATTTGCCATTGGTAACATCATCTCAAAGGCCATAGGTTTTCTCAGTGCGAGTGTTTGGGAAGCAATAACTACCATTCAATTCAACACACATTCCTCAACAATTACTTGACAAACCTAATTTACTCACTTGCACGTGTGTTTCCTTAGAGTTCAAAAAGTGTTGAGAAACGATCCCAGCATTCTCCTATTGTTGATACGGTCTGTTGTGACAATTAACTTAAAGTTCAAAAAATGCTGAGTCTGTCGTTACATGGTTGTTTGAATAGGATGGAGCAGAACTTCTGAACCTGATTTTCGTGCAAACTTCAATAGTCATCATTGTGGGACATATTCAATCCATCCCAGGACAGTATATTTGTCACATACTGTGGACAATTTTCATTCATTCTGAGCACAACGGGACGGAGACGTTTTATCTGACGTGATAGCTGACAGGGGTAGCGATAAGCATCGTTATTGAGGGGAATTCCTGAACAGTCTTACTCATAAAGGCTTCCTTTTCTCGCCTGTCATGGCAAACAAAAGCAAAAGGACACGGGAAACGAAAGTTGGACGTTTTCTGGTAGTGCCTATTGATACAGATGGTATCCAAATGACACTGCATTTCTCATGAGAAGGTGATGTGGCACATCTCCAAAATTGACGAACCTTTTGAATGCTTCATCCATTTATAGTTCCATACAGACTTGAATCTGCTCAAACTTTGATGCTCAGGATAAGCTTTCCGCAGATTCACCCCGGCGATAGTTTGGCAAAAAGTTCTCATAGGAAACCGAGGACGCGAAGAATACGAGTTGATATGCATGAGGAACACTTCTCTTTCTCAAGCCATCACTCATCAGAGTGAAGTAGTCAATGTCAATAAAAGCGCCTATTGCCACAGGGTAATACTTACCAGCCTAAGCCCAAGTTCGTTAGAACAGGGCTTCGAAATGATTTATGTACAGACAAATTTATAAATGAACTGAAAACAAGATTCGTTCTCTTGGATGGCTTTATGGTGCGGAACTGATGAGTGCATCGTTCAGAGCAGATCAAGCGGTCGTTACTATCCCATGCACACATGACAGCGTGATGGATATCAGGATAAGAAAGAGCTGGTGAAAATGCTTAGTGTCCCGAGTTTCGGTATCTCGCCACAATGAGTCACTGAAAATTTCTGCATGTCGTACTGCAGACAGTGCATCTATTAGCATATTACACAAACGCTCGCCACGAGAAACGTCAATCTTCCTGCATTTCAAAAAAGGGCGGGCTTAAAATCCTTGCACACCTTGACAGCTCATCACTTCAAGCGGAGACCACTTGCAAGAAAAGTGATTAGCTGGACTATTACTATAAAAGTGCATATAAATAAAAATATGTTGTCACTTAAAATATCTCTTCTAAATTTTTAACTGCTTGACTTTGTGACTATTTCTAGCTCCTAGTCTTAACCGTTCTATGCACGACGTCTGTCTTTCACTTTATAGGTTATGTGCAGGCATCTGTATAGCGAGAAAATTGAAGTTTGTTTTTGTTCTTACTTTCTGGAAGTCTCTTCATCGCATTTTGAACTAGAACTGTGAATGTGTTTCGAAACTTCAACAGTCAGGATGTGCCCTATTTTCAACACGTTTTGCTTAGTAGATTTATTGATTATCAGTGTGGTGTACACGCCTTGAGGCCATCTTTGCATTTCTGAAAGCCACCTCCGTTTCCTCAGAAGATCTGAAAAGCGATCCCAGTCTGCCCAAAAAAGATGCTCCCTCATATAAAGGCCAGCCTCACTTCGTTTGACTCAAGACCATTTGAGTTAAGACAGAAGCCGCACGATGCTCTACATTCGGACATCATATATGAGACTCTGCTCTTCTCCTTTGCGTAACACCAACCGTCTTTTGCGTATATTAAGCACTCTTTCGTGACATCAATGCATAACTGAAAAATGACCTTATTCAGTCAAATCTAGGAGCACGGCCCCAGGTGATCCCGTAATAGCTTTGAGACGAATGCCTAACCTCCTTCCTCAGGTATATTAGCTCTAGTTCTCGACGCAAGTCCTCTTGTACCATTGGCAACTCATTCGGCAGTGGCAGTAGTTCTTGAGGCAGGTCCGGTTTTGTCACTGGCACAATCTCATTCGACGATTCATTGCAGTAGCCACACGTCTTCTCGCAATTTAGCCTCATAGTCTCACGTACGAACGGATCAGTTGCGTTGCACTTCCCAGCTGCCTTCTGTTCTTCGCAACTTCGGAAGATGTCTATGCACTGCAAAAGAGCAATCTTACTCGAGCAGAAAAATGTTTTTCCACTCCAGGGAAGCTACCCTCACCTTATCAGTTTCTTCCACGCAGAAGCCACACGTTTTCGCACAAGCGTATATCACGTGATAGGTTCTCCTAGGGTTCACTTTCCAGTCCCTCAGCGCACACCATCCGTCTTCTTTGTAATAGGCGCACGCTTTGGAGACATCTCTGCACGACTGAATAACGATCTCATTTAGTCAAACCTAGGTGTTCTTCCCTTATTCATGCCATCATAGCTCTGAGAGAGTTCGCGTAACCTCGGGCTCGCGGTATGGGTATGGTGGATGAGGACTGATATGATTCGAAATTTTGTTGTCGACTTTCGTAAGAATCACATCTTCCTGAAATTGGTTTCATAATGTACAGTTAGGCCCCTTAGGCTACCGCACACCAACCATCCGCTGCCAGAATCAAAGTGGCCTTACCTTCACCTTGTGCTTTCCAAGACGATACTTGAACTTGTATTTCTCCTTTTCAGTGAAAGCACTGTGGATAACCAGCGCGAAAATCACATATAGTAGCAACATTGTTGTCGAATGTCAGTGGAGTAACCTGGCCGCTTTTATAAGACTTCAACCGTGCACTACTGCATGTTTAAGTGTCTGTTACCTATCTCAATTATACAGAGCCTGTCCGCTGTGACTAAATTTGCACTTTTGATAAAGCTGAATTGAAATTTTTATTTTTCGCCATAGAAAGGGCAACATTATTGAGAGAAGTCCAGATTCACTGAATGATTTTTCTGTCATATGAAACTTTGAACCGAAGTAGACACACGCTATACTAGTGGTCTCTAACTGTGTGAAGACAAGAAAAGAAGAGCGTAGGATGATGAAATCACTTTTCAGCCATTCTTAAGTCGTTGTATCACCGGGTGTATATCGTTAGGACAGAAACGTCGCGTGGTCGTGTTCGGCACGCGGCGGGATGGTGCGAGCTATGCGCGCCGTATTAGTTGAGTCCTGAAGCGATTACGCCTAGAATGAGGCGTAGAGCACCGTCTTCGCTTCAAGACCCATCCAATACGGCGCGTATAGCTCGCACCACCCAGTCGCGTGCCGAACACGACCACGCGACGTTTCTGTCCTAACGATATACACCCTTGTATCACCCACTACAAAGAATAGCTCAGTTGGTATTCGCGTTTTCTCGGAGATAAGAAACAACCATTGAAACATTGGCTGGTCCCACAAATCAAACCAAAGTTTCAAGCGTTTAAAAATTCTGAATGAACGGTAATGTGGCACACCTATGAATTACGGTACTTATTTCTCCATTGAGAGTTCTATTTGGTCTTGGAACTGCTCAGAGGAATTTTTTATGACTTCGCTCAGGATTTGGATGAATTGCCTTCGTCGGAGCCTGGAAAGATGGGAGGCAACTGATAAATTACCCGAACGGAAATCTTTAGCAACTCACAGACTCCTGCCCAAAGTGGCCGAACCCGTGGATCAAGTGAAGGCGGAGTGTGCTCCTCCTGGTATATACGTGGCAGAATTTTTGAGATTGAAAATATAGTAAAGTTGCACGGAAAATATCTGATCGAATAAGTCGTTAACATCCTACTTTATATATTCGGCGATGTGTGTCTATTGATGTGTATATGTGTGTTTGCGTGTGTTTGTCTGTTGACAAGAAATTCATATCTCGCAGCGTTGCAGCGGTGGATTCCTAAATTTTACAAGTGAAATAAGGGAATAAGGTAAAAGGAGCTCAGAGGTGGTGGAACCACGTAGATAGCAACTGATAACGAGCCTCGAAAGGCGAATGACACGGAATTCGTTTCGCTTTCCACGTTGACCTTCGAGCTCCTACAGTCCATGGGTGCTTAACGGGTGGGACGGGGATAATAGTGGTGGGTGATCCAATCTGATAACGTCTGATAATATTCCATGAGTAGCGTCATCGGAAAAATGTCGTCGAATCCGTTCCGCTTTTCCGACTGACACTGGAATGTTCACATTCACATATATTGATGGCAGGGTACAGAGACTTGTAGGTTATAGTGCAGTTCGATCTTGGTGTACGGCGCATGGACTCGAACAAGCTCTAGAAATCGTTCCCCCTCGAAGGCTGATCAGCTCACTGAGCGTTCTTGTGCCTTTAGTAGGTACACTTTCATTGATTTCCCAGTTCTTTGCCAACTGCTTCTGTCCCAGTGGGTCGAAACCCTTCTTGAAATCGCTAAACGTGAGGGATAGCGGCATCCCATATTCCTGTGGTACCAGGGTAAAGCCTCCGTTGAGGAATTCTCAACAGGGAGTCGTATTCGGTCCGCTAGGAGGGGGGTCGTAATTGTTGAGTTAGGCAGTGATCGACAGAATTTCTCAGGCTGAGGGTCTAAAGTGTAAGGAAAAAATGATAAAACTGAACTTAATCATCATGGAAAGCTCATGCATGGCGCGATCCGCAACGAAACCGGTTAACGCCAAAAGCCCTTTTGTTGGTCCGCTGACACGAAACCACAAACAGAGACACCTCCAAAATTCACCGATTAACCGTGAAAAGCGATATCTATCAACGGGTACCACTGTGGATGGACACTCCAGAAACAATGGGATGAAAACGAAAAATTATCTGATATGGACTTCTTTTATATCTCACTGCGATTGCAGGTACGTAATCTGGTGTTAGCGGCCACTATGCGACAGGAAAGACGTTTGTATTCATTGAGAAGGTGGATGAAATCCTCATGCATATCGCAAATTCACGAGAAAAAATTTCTCATTTGGTTTGCCTACATTTTCTTTGCTTCGTTGTGGAGATATGGCATAGTTCAGGTAGTCATTCGAAAGAGGCAACCTCAGGGACCCCGAGCACTCAAAAACGCACTCATATGGTTGAGTTTGAAGGAAGTTATGACTAATTGAAGTGGAACACTTCAATTTTTGAAATTTTTGAAAAATTTAATGAATCGAACTCAAATGGTTAAGGTTGAAGGAAGTTATTACCATTTGAAGTGAAACACATTGAAATTTTCCTCATCTAATCCTCAACGGAACCCATATCGAGAACTAAGCAACCATTAGGGAAAGCAAAGGGCCAATAGATAGGTCTGAAGGAGTTATTAGAAAAATAGCTTACAGGTGTTTGAAATATGAGCTCTAGGTCAAGTTTGAAGTGTTTTAATAATGTCGGAATTTAGTATGGGGAAGATACCGCGCTCCATCGGGATCGCCGCGTCGCCGCCGTCGCCTGAGATGAAATACCGCCAATAGTTCGTCTCTATATGATTTTCATTGACTTGCAAATTGATTTTTAAAGGTTATTTATCACATTCATCATCTCAGGTTATGTGTATGGTTTTTAACTGTGAATATCTTAATTTGTGAGCAATAGGAAAACCAAATTGACCTCATGTCGAGGATGGTTTCAGAATGTGTTTTGAAGTGTGAATCTCAGACTGGACTGTTTTGGATCCAATGGTTGTTTTTTCTTATTTCTATTTTACGATTGTTCTCCACTAGTGTGAAATTTATGGCAAATGTTCTCTGGTAGTGGTAAACCTTATGCTTGATTGATCACTGCTTATAGTGTTTACTAGGTAGTGCATTCCTGATCAATCGACGTCACAATCGATAATCTCGATTATGCATATTGTATGATGCTGCTCTTGCTATGTAGGGCTCTGGTGTTTAGAATGAAGGTGATTGTGGGGTGTGAAAAGTTTTGCGTGGGATCTACAGAGGTGTAAGGTATTATATGATGGTTTTTGAGTAGTTAGCGCCTAATTCACGGTTATTTTCGAGTAGTAAGCGCTAAGTTATCACTAAGTATCGAACACAACACTGCGAGCAAGGACTAAACTAACAGACGCTGTCATCGAAGCCAGAAAACGCAAGTGGATGTACGCGAATAAGTTGATGACAAGAGACCACACACGGTGGGAAGTACGGCTATTGAATTGGAAGCCCAGTGGAACAGATCAGTTGGACGACCACGTATGCGATGGGAAGATGATTTCAAGATGTTCGCTGGAGTAGATTGGAAGAACATGGCTACAACTTCTGAATGGTTTGAGATCATGGCCCGTTTCTCTGTTTATGTCAGATGAATAACGGAAATAAATGTAAATGTAAAGCGCTAAATTAGTACTGCTGAACTGATTGTTTGAGAACATCTCGAAGTGCGGTAAAATGTCCCCTCTCCCACGTTCTTATCGGCGCTCTACCTCATCGTTTCATTCTCATTTGAGACCTTAGACCTTCATCTTTCTCGTGGTTGAGAAATCCTAGTTGTAAACTATCGATGTCTCAACACAACCTACCTAGCAGTTGAAGCTTCAGATTATTTCCAAGCCCCGGGTGCTAAAGTGTCTACTCATATTGCGAGTTCTGGAAAGGGCATGTGCTGTGTATGTGATGCGGAAAATGGTAAGTGTATTGAGTGAGAGTGAGAAGCAGATAGCAAGTTCCTGTCCATAAAATGCTTGGTATTGTCTCTTTCACTGTATGACATATGTGAGTTGAGCCCACGGTCTCTAGGATCTCAGAGAAAACCATTCGTTACCTTATTCGAACTAGAAGTTACTGTGATGGGCGCCTTCACACCCTCCAATTGTCTTTCTTCAATCATCCTCATCATCATTCATCAATCAATTCTGTACAGGTTTTGCACTTTTGCTTCTTTTGTTTCTATACTGAACTATTGATGTTTGTAATTAACAAATGTTAATACAAGGGCTCGTAGTTTTCACCAGATTGATGAATCTCATTCTCAGCCGTTCTGGGTCAAATAAAGGCGGGGGGGGGGGGGGGGAGAGACACAACATTGCGTCAAATTTTCACCAACGTCAAAGCTTCTTTCCCTCCCTAGGCTTAGGCTGAAGCAGATGAAACCTATGTTTTGAGAGATGCTCTTTCATGTGGAAGGAGGGGATATCAATTTTAGCCTGAGCCTAGGGAGGGAAAGGAGCTCCGACGTTGACGCAAAGTTGCATCTTCCCCCCCCCCCCCCGACCTTATTTGACCCACCGTTTTTCTTTCGTTCATAAAATTTATGGATCTCATTCTGTCCGTTTCTCTTTCGTCCATCAATCTCTTGTTTTTCCCCATCCCATCCCATTCTCTTTCCTTGTGCAAAAGAGAATGGGATGGGATCTCTTTCCCTAGGGTGGAAGGGGAAGGGAGGGAGAGAGGGCATTTTGTTCTCCACCTTTCGATTTCGAAAAGGTTTTTTTGGGGTGGGAAGGAGGGGGAGGGCGTTTCCTTCGCCACGCGAAGCTGTTTTTTGATAAAAACTGTGTTAGTGTTTGAAAAACCTTTATTGATATGCAACAGATTGTAGCAAATTGAAAACTAACAATAACAGACGTAAAAGGGGGGAGGACGTATTGAGACCCTTTTGGGGGGGTCGTATTTTTCGAAAATTTTCCTCATCTGGACGCTTGACCCTGCGTGGTAACTCATTGAGTCTAGTGACTGTGGATGTGATCGATTGTGCTGAACCCTCTCCGAAACCTAACTTGTCTAGTGGGCCTTGGCTATTCTTCATCTAATATTCTGCCAGTCTTATTCAAGATGACTCGAGTGAAAACTGGTAGACCTGAGACAGCGGGGAGGTTGTACGATAGTTGTCAATGTCGTGCAAATCTCCCTTCCTATAACAAGAACAACAATGTCACACTGATGTAATTTTAAAGCTCGCTTTCAACCCACCGCAACGGGAAGTCTTGCTCGGATAAAGCGATAATCTGATTCCATATAGAATTTCGGAACAGTCATGCGAAGCCTTCGATTGACGATGTGATCGATCTCGTCATGGACTTGTCCACCAAAGGACTTCCAAGTCTATCGTAGACAAGAGTGCTCCTGCAGCTGTGATTTGCCATGGATGGAGTTGATTGGCAATGAATTCGGACGGCCTCTTCTTTGCTCATAAACTCAGACAGCTTCTCCTTCTGCCTATAAACCCAGACAGCTTCTCCTTCTGCTCATAAACACCGACAGCGTTTCCCTTTTGCTCATTCAATCAATTCTGCGACTTCCGACTTCCGGGACGGATCTCATTATTGAAGTCTACAACGATGACCTTGAAGATGGTAAGGTCTTTCTTACGAAACTTCTCCAAATCCACAAAATGCTTCAAGTCCACCCTCGCCACAATTTGATATTGGTGCCTAGGCGACGAATACGGTTAAGGCCAGAAACGAACAACATCCTATCATTCGCAGACTATTTCGCTAGTCAGGTTTTCGTACGAATCGAGCTTTATGGCCGAGTCCGGGTCTACGAGAACGCCAACGCCTAACACCTCCAACTACTTCCCTGCCGCTGCGGGGCGATGTCTTTTACTTTCGGTCATTTCGATGACGTCTCTCACGATATTTTTGGTATGCATCACCATATCATCAATACTCGTTTCATATGTAAGGGTTTGTGCGTCAAAAGTATAGACCGCCTCGATCTAATCAGCATGCTATAGCCCTGAAACTATAGCGCCCTTACCCATCTCTGCCGTATTGGCGGTATCCTCATAATTGTAGGATTGCGTCAGAAGAAACTGAAAATAAGTGCCTTTTTATTATATTACTATAGTACCTGTTTCAGTCTTCTGTTATTTCTAGACCTTCGGTACTTTGTTTGACGGGAAACCTCTCCAGTGCCTACAGCATTCAATCGTTTGCGTCCTAAAAATAGACCCATGCTCCTAGCATCGTGTTCATAGTCCCATGACAATTCATAAATGGAAAATGTTATGATACTAAATATGTATGTCCATCGATATCTGCTGTCCGCTTATTTGTCAAAAAACCTCTTCCGCTATTTACATTTGCTTTTGTATTGAAGCTTGGTTGGAGTTATTAAATTTCCGCATTGAAAGGACAGTGTCAGTGGGTGAAGTCAACAAGCCATGGATTGATTTTTCACTTTCAGGAACTTCAAGCCGAAATGCTACTTCTACAGTACTAACCTCTGCTTGAAGACAAGAAAGGAAACAGCCATATGGTCAAAATTAGGATAATTGGTGGCCATTTGAACTAATTGGTTCACTATGCTACGGAGAAAAGGTTAAAGCGGTGGGAGATAGACCCTTGTAGGGGTGATGTTTACCAGTACCCGATACCTCCTCCCAAAGTAGGATCAGGGTACTTTTTTGTAGTTTGAAAACTGATGTATGGCTGATTGCTGCTGTTTTAGTGATTTCAGGCTGAGCAGTATCTGGACACAGTTGCTCTCCAAGTACCGATTGAAGGTGTGCTTCGGGAGTGGCATGCTGCACGTTCTCCCATTCCACGATATCTGGACTGGCCTTGAAAGTGGTAGCAGCAGTAATAAGACAAGTTCAGTTGGACAAGGTGCATCGTTAGAGGTCTTTCGGCAGCACTTGCATCCACATAGTGCACGATCAAGGGAGTATTATACCCAGACCACAACGAACAAAGCCCCCGCTGTACTTCAGAACCATTACCTCCAAATACAGTACCCTCCTTGAAACCTGTCATGGAGGGAGGGCATCAGGGGGTACTATGGACCTTGGCCCTTTTGAGGTGCCAAATTTCTTTCTTTCATCGCTATTTGACGTTTTCTGTGACGATAGTATTGTACCAAATTCAAATGGACTTGAACTGTTCTAGTTCTGACCATATTACATTTTGAATTTCTTGCCCTCACGCAGCTGAAGAATAGTACTACAGTAGATGTCTGTTTCGACTCGAAAGCTTATGTAGGGGAAAATCCAAGTTCGAAACTGTCCTCTTTATCCTCACATAGTAAGCCACGAACAGGATGTCTGCTGCGAAGGAAGAATCGAGCTTTCATGCGAAAAAAAAAAACAATCACTATATATAATATACTTTTCTTGAAGTTTTCTTCTGCCCATGGCGGAACTTAAATAATTCGGTTCGGCATAACAACACAGCAATTGTCACGGTGAAAAGGTTTTGTGATAGCTGCACACCGTGGACGGCAACGAAAGAACGGCGAGAGCAGGCGTTCGAGCATGGCGAATACACGTTCAAGATTCCATATAAAAGATCACGTTATTTTACTGAAAGACCAAAATGGTATTTCTACACGCACTCTTTGCACTGGTTCTCCTCTTAGTGAAAGGAGATCCTGTCCAGTTTTTCCCGCTTTTCATAGTGCTAGTATGCAGATGTGAACAAGTGAGTATAGCAGAATAGAATCACTTTTCCACCGCACAACGACCGCTTTGAGGGGTGCTCAGCACACCAAGGTTGTATAAATGAATCTCGTCAACAAACGCTGCTGAAAACTGGGAGAGAGAAACAAGCCAAAAAGGTAAGGACGGACGGGATCTCGAAGTTTTTTTGCTATAAAAGTCACCTATACAGTGAAACACATAACTTACAGACCTTCATCCACTTTTCGAGGGACTGTTGTCCTGGGTTGCGTGAAAGAACAGAAACTATAAATCAAAGTAATACGAGGGATGTCTGCCCTCAATAAGTATCGGTAGTCCAAGCAGTCCTACTATATATAAGGCACCCAAAAAGTTTGTGCGGTTTTTCTGATTGATTATTTCTGTATTAAAAAAACTGATTCTGGTGAGAGGGTAACATTGCATATGCTTTGAAGCTTGATTTATGCAGAATCATTCGGTGTGTGTCTACTTTTTAAGTTTGAATTTTTTAAGTGGAGTATGGCTGTGTCGGATAAGATTTCCAGAAGAAAATTTTTTAAACCACTTCTGACCCGTTCCGCTATGGTACCTTCCCCAAAAGCAGCGCATATCTTACGACAAGCTTCTGCTGCTTTGGTGTCAAGTTTGAACCCGTGAAGTAAACAGGCGCGAGTTATCTTATTCGACACAGCCATACTCCACTTGAGAATTTTAAACTTTAAACGCCATACTCAAACTTATGAGACACACTGAGTGATTCTGCATAACAAGCTTCGAAGTTTATGCAATGTTACCCTTCTACCACAATCAGTTTTTCAATACATGGCATAGAAATAATCAAAAAAAGCGCACGAACTTTTTTGGTTGCCTAATAGTTTAATCCGCTGAGTATGGCTGCTTGTCTGTCTGTACGTGTGTGTTCCGCACGATATTCATATATCACGACACAGCAATGATGAAATCTTGGATTTTACAAGTGATATAGGGGGTAGTAGGTACACATCAGTGGTGAGGGACCGGGGTGATAGCAGATGAAGGAGCTTCGAAAGACGGATCTCACCAAGTTCGGTGCGTTCTACGTGTTCAAGGATGGAGCGTTGTTTTCATGGCTACTACATGAGGTGGTACGGTGACATTGATGGGGTGGGGGAAGCCAAATTTATAAGATTTGATAAGGAACGTGAGAAGTCAAATGTCGGCAATACCGTTTGACGATCCCAGCTGACATTAGGATGTTCGCACTCATAGTTGCTGTGGGGAGTGGCGCGGGAACCTTAATAGTAGCAGATCGAATCTGATAATGATGATAGGGGTTGATAAGGCAAAACTCGAAAGCTGAAATTATCAAATCCTGACGCTTTCCGCCTTAATGGAGGATCATTGATACCCATAGGTACCATGTGTGGGATGGTACGATTGCATTAGCGTAGGCTAGATGGTGGGTGACCGTGGTGACAGCTCACAAGGGCCGATAAGAGGCTCTGAAAGCAACTGGATGTAAGCAACTAGCAACTAGAAGAACTAGAGCAACTAGAGAGCAACTAGAAGTGAATCACTAACTATTACAATACGACTACTATGGTCAAAGTGTGTGATGCTCACAATTAGTGTCACGAAACGAGCATATTTGGTTCGTGTTCTGACGTCAGTTGGAACAATGTATCGATCGCCAAACTGCTTTCTTTCCGAATAATGGCATCTGTTAAAGACACCAGGAGGAGGTAATTTTGGGTTACTGTAGAACAGACGTAGTGTGGACAGTTTGAGTAGCCGTCATTGCACAAACTTGCCAATTTGACGCCTTGGCATGGTGCCAAAAGAAGATAGTTCCATTATAGATTTGTTTTTTCCTTTTAGTTCTTACTTTGTTCTTTCTTATATTGTTTCTAGACGTACTTACGGGTCAAATAAAGTCGGGGGGGGGGAGACGCAAAATTTTCACCCACGTCAAAGCTTCTTTCCCTTCCTAGGGTTAGGCTAAAGCAGATGAGACCTATGCTTCGGCAGATGCTTTTTAATGTGGGAGGAGGGGGTATCAATTTTAGCCTAAGCCTACTAAGGGAAAGGAGCTTCGACGTCAACGCAAAGTTGCGTTTCCCTCCGACTTTATTTGACCCTTCTGAGATTTTCAGGTATAGAAATGCGCAATTAAGAAGATCCATAAGTAAACAAGTAAATTATGCCACTAGAAAACAGTCTAAAGAGGAAATAATTCAAAATAAGGTTACATGAGGCCGAAGACAAGCTTTAAAATGAACGAAGCGTGGCTCGGCCATGGAAGCTTGCAGTTAGCACGGAAGCGCGCCCTGGGGGCAAATAGCGCCCTATTGCGCGTTTTTCAACGCCGGTTTCGTTAAACATTGTATCTACCGAACCCATATGTTTGTTTTCAGACACCATTGTTTTTGTGAACGTTATTCCGCTCTTGCCCCCCCTCCCGGTGCCTTCAATTGATACAGCTACCTACATGAATGATAGGTTGTAGATGCTACCTACATTTGTAATAGCAAAGCAAGCGAACTATTTTCCAATGCGATACCAGGAACAATAGGGGGTATCGACCGCCGCAATCCGTAATTCCAAATAGAGCTGCATGTTCAGCAAATGATAAGAATATATGCTATCTGGCAACTGGGTCTGCTACCAATATATAAGAATTGAATGCTTTGACTAACCGAATTGCTAATAACAAGGACGATCGAATCCAACAGCACCGAACGCTATCTAGGCAACCTCCCAAATAGTGACCAACACAGTCCAAGTGCTAAATGATCAGCGGTTATCGAAATCAGTTGTGAGTAAAGATAGCGACCGCTAAATCATTCGGAGATCTGAAGAGTGGCTGATGTGATATGTAGTGATAAACGAATGATTTACCAACCAACTACAAAGCTCAAGGACTAAATGCTCAGTGAGTGAACGTGGTTCGCGCTCTGATATTAGTAGGAATGTTTCATCCTCCAAGCTACGTTAAATTCTGGATAGCGGTGAATGTTTGTGGAGGTTCCAGTTAAGCCTGCGCTAGTAGTGCGCTTACCAGAGTGTGGAATTATGCGATATGAATTGCTTCAACATCGATTGGTCATGATCTGACAATTCCTCATTACATAATTCTACTATCATTTTCGCGTAGTCCTGTGCGATAGCTCGATTTGCAACAAGCAAGAAGTGTTTCACAGCAGCAACGCAGTTTAGTCTGACAGCACTTGTAATCCAGCTAGTCGCTGTCCTTACAGCTGGTTTCCGCTTGAAGTAACGCATGTAAAATAAAAAGAGAGGAGTTGAGGCAGTTTTTCTTGTGTGACGTGAAAGATGGCGGTCCCTCTCTGGTATTTCTACGATAACTGTTCAACAAAATGCTCCAAATATTCGACGATAAATTGTGACAAAACCGAAGTTTTTGACCATGCATATTTCAACACTGCCATTTTTTACCTTTATCTCTCTTCATCGGGAGGAAAAAAAACCGGTGGACAGATTTCGATCTTTCCCGAAAAAGCATCGATTAGTATCCTACCAATTCGAGCATCTAGCCTACGAAGCGATTCCCATTTCCCATCATCACCACACAAAAGATCGGGATGAACGGCTCGTTTCAAAGCCCTCTAATCACGATCTTCCCTCTCGACTGATAAACGTAGCACCTGGTAATAGGTGCTATTGACGCGCTCCGTTTGTAAAACTCTCAACCCAACCACAAGCGGTATAATATCGTGGCGGGACCCACGATATTATACCGCTTGTGGTGTGGAATTCGAATTCGAGTACTGTCCCAGTTCCGGACTATGCTGAGATGCGGATTCGAATTCATGGCTCTCGCCACGTTTATCATACTGTAGTCCAAACAGGTCGAGCGTCTTGCAAATGGAGCGAGCCATCAGAGTGCCTACGTGGTCGGCGGCGAACACATGATTATGCCGTCGTCGCCGCAGCTCTCGGCGCCGATGTGCAAAGTATTAACGCGGTCTGGGGGCCATACATATTGGTTGACAGGTAGGATCACGGAAAATGAAGAAGATGGTATTGTTCATCTGAAGCAACCCTAGTGCCTCAAACTTTGTTGTGGGTGAAGAGGTTTTTCAGGAAAAGTTTGAATTTTTAAAATTTTGCGTTTTTGAATTTCTGCAATTCTGGTTCTGCGACTTTGCAGTTTTGTGGCGTCGCAATTTCGCTGACCTTGAGATTGTGCAATATCGTGACTTCGCGTGCGGAGCCGCGACACGCAAAATGCATAGCTGCAAAACCACAAGGTCGGACGGAGGCCTTATGTGAGGAAATTTTGGCCCATCGAGCAAGAATTTGACAACCACCTGACGCAGACCGTCCGGCTCCATTTTGGGTGGATCACTAAAGTCTCTTGAAACCAATCCATGGGTTCAGTATGACTTCCTTAGTAGGAGTACTACATTTGCTTCATGCGAAACGCCTGGCACCCGCGCTACAGAAATTCGGAGATTCGCCTCACCTAGTGTCTGTGCTTAAGTCGCGAGTGACAAGTGGTTTCGCGCCAAAGTGCTGTGTTCGACACTCCTTCACTAATCGTGAGAGCAGACGCGAATTTCCTCACCATCATTTGCTGTAGAACATGTTGCTGCCGTGGTTGTTTTGAAAACTAATTGTCGCAACAGTTGATGATCCTCCTCTAAGCCTTAAGTAATGAATTGCGCCAGCTGCAGCCAGCACTTGCCAACAGAAAGGGACCGATTCTTTTGCATGACAACGCCCGCTCACACGTTTCACAAATCACTATCCATAAACTGAACCAATCGCGGAAGACTATCACCTCTTTAAACATTTTCTGAACTTCGTCGCTGGAAGACACTCCATCAATCAGGACCAGACAAAAAATGCCTTCATGGATTCTCGACCACACACTTTTTTCGTGACAGGATTTACCTACTAGTTCACCTCGGTGGAGCATGCTGATCCGAGCAGTGCTTATTTCGATTGAATACGATGAGTATTAAGAAAGTTACGATCCTTCAAAATGAATTACTCAAAACTTAGTACTTTCCGGTCTGACAGTCCAGCGACCTGCCACGATTTTTTGCAATTTTTGCTACCTGCGGTCGTTACTTTCTTACATTTCTGTGATGTAATTTGTTGAAGACAGATTATGTGTAGCAGTAAAAAAAATTCTAAAAGAGCTCTACCGTTTGTTAATGAGGCGGTGAAATAAAGGACAGTTCTTCTTCATTTTCTATTGCACTTACAGATCAGCTTGTGACCATTTAAGTTTTTGAGACTGCCAGGCAGCTCCAGTCGTTGAAGGAGTCTTCAAAAGTCATGTGATATTTGTTATCTGGGCATTGAACAACAACTATGCGCAAGACTCTGTCGTATTCAGAGAAAAAGATCTATGATAGTAGAAAGATTTTCTGATTGTGAGGTCTAAATCGGGAAAATTTTGCACCTAGCCAACGATTTCGATAGATTGTATTTCTTTTGTATGCCAACCATTTGGGGTTTGGCCCTGGGTCAGCGACTAGCGCCTGTACTTGCGATCTGCTTCATGAGCAGAATAGAACAACCAGTACTCGATCGCTTACCTCTGTTGTACTGCAGATATATCGACGACTGCTTCATAGTAACATCAACGCAATCGAAATGGACGAGTGTTTCCACTCATTAAATGAGCAGTCGCGGTACATTAGGCTTACACGGGAAGTACCAAAGCATGGGTGGCTACCATATCTTAATACGCAGGTCAAGATGCCTGGTGGCATTACCAGGGTGAAGTGGTACCGCAAACCTAGCTGTAAAAATATCTTGTGCGACGTCCGCTCACCCTGCTGCTGTGAAACGTGCGGTCACTAAGAACATGTTTGCAACAGCAACCTGCATGTGCACTGGTGGTGAAGAACGGCAGGAATCAAAACGTTTAGCTTTGTGCATTGCTGCTGAAAATGGCTATGCGGTACCATCGCACCAAAGAACGTCATATGCTGATCAACGACGACAAACACCACGCTAAGGGAAACTACCTTTATGCATTCCGTTCATCTCCGAGATTAGCGCTGCAGTAAGCCGCAGTATTGTTCAAGCACAGTTACAAAATGATATTGTTCTAGTGAATATCCCTAACGACAACAACAAACGACAACTCGTTCGCAACAGACTGTACGATAAGCAATGCATAACGCCAAACTGCAATATTTGTTCTTATTGCAAGCCAGGAGATTGTGATAGCTTGCGTTATTTATGAGCTTCGATGTAGGACTTGTAATAGCACATATATTGGAGAAACGGGAAGAGTACTGGCTGTACGCGTCAAAGAACATCTAGCTGGGAAAAGGCGTGGTGTTATACACTTGGCAAGCATAAAGTTGACAAGCATAACGGAAGTGACTTTGATGGTATGTGCTCTATTTTGGCATACGAGACGGAAGTTCCGTTACTGAAAGTATTAGAGTCACTCTGGATTTCCACAAGAAAGCATGAACAACCGAAACGAGTGTCTTTCGATTAGCAATGAACTCCTGCCTTTTGTACCACAGTGCGAGTTGAAGTAAAGGCGACGTGCGCGGCAGTAGTTTCTGCCGTATAAGGAACATCGAGTCAAGTAAGACTCATTCCCCTTTACTGACACATGTGGTTGAGGCGTGAGCTGCTGCTCCGCTGGTGGTATCTTGGGTGAGTCTATTGCTTCATTATGGGTTGTCCGAGAGCGATCTCGAAACGACGCCGGAAACGCTTGAGGGGAGGAGGCGTTTGTTCGGATACTTTGCAAATTAAGAGCTCCGAGCCATCTTCAGGCCTCTGAAGAAGACGAGAAGGTCGAAACGTTAGGCCAATAAAGGTTCCACTTCTAGCCTCGTGTTGGCATACAAAGGAAGTACAATCGACAACTATGCCGAGGTTTCAACAAGGGAGAACATGGAGCTATTAGATTCCGATAGAATTTTGCCAGTATTTTCTAAATTAGCACTGGCCAACAAACTAAAATTGTTCAAGCCACAATAGAGATGATGATATCGAGTTACATTATATAGATGAACTCTGCCTTTGCTCTGAAGTACACTCTTACCGTTTCTTACAAGATCCTCCATAATTTTCTTTTAACTAGTCACTCAGTTATGAGTTAAGGTCATGCAAAATAGCAAAAAAGTACTTCACTGCGATTCTTCATTGTTCAGCGCGGAGCACCTTCGAATTACTTGCGCAGCCATTTCATTTTGTACAGTACAGCAACAAAATATAGTGCTCTGCATAATGATACGGCCACCTATAAATTGTCCAAAAACTCTATTTGCAGAGTGATTCAAAAGTCTCTAAGTGAAAGATGTAGCCAGTGTGGACGCGCGTTCGCGCATCAATATCAAATTGTAACTGGAAAACACAGAAAAATGTCCTCTTTATTTGTTTTGAAAGTGTCGTTTCCTATTCTGCGAAATGATACAGCCACTGAACAGACTGAAGTATCGAACAACGAGAAAACAATAAAAAGGTGAAAAATGCTAATATTATTAGGTTGATCGGAAAGTTTTGATAGGGTCGAGATTTTTTTCTGTTTTATTTTACAACCCAGCAAAAATGCAAGCTAATCAACAATATAATAACTATAGTTTGTCATAACATTGTTCCACCTAACGGGCAGGTCAGCGATTTCCCTCTCCCAGAAGTGGGAGGATTAGGAGTTAAAGAAGTCGCCGATCACTTGTCCAAGGTGGTCATAGTTGAAGAATTTTTTAATGCTTGAAGCCTCGAGAGACCGGAACAAGTAGTAATCTGAGAGGACAATATCAGGTGAATATGGTGGATGTGGAACCGCGTCCCAACCCAGCTCCTCCAATTTTGCCTGGGTCTCTCTCATAGATAATTGACCCGTGCAAAATTGGAGGAGCCAGCTTGAGACACGGTTCCACATCCACTCTATTCATCTGATATTGCCCCGTCAGATTACCACTTGTTCCGGCCCCTCAGGGCATTCCTAGCTAAAAAACCATGACCACCTTGGACAAGTGGTCGGTGACTTCTTTGACTCTCAATCTTCTCAGTTCTGAGAGAAGGGAATGCTGACCTGCCCGTTAGGTGAGACAATGTTATGACTAACTATATTTATTATATTGTTGATCAGCTTGCACTGTTGCTGAGTTATAAAATAAAACAGAAAAAATCTCGACCCTATCAAAAGTTTCCGATCAACCTAATACAAGCGACTGGACCTCCTTCATTTCGTATATCCAGAAATATTGGCTATCTAAGCTATCTATGAATCTTTACAGAATGTTTTCAGTCCACTTGGTACCATGCTTCAAAGAGGTTTCTTTGAATTCCCTAACTCCTTCGAAATGGCTTCTCTCCACGCAGCTCCTTTTCAGCATAAAAGTCCAACGAATTCTCCATCTGATAAAGGTCGGGTCCGTTCGTCGTTCAGGTCAGGAGGTCCATTGGGTAACAGATTCACGACAATGGAGTGTTCAGGTTGACAGGAAACGGCCCATTAAATCGCACGAAACCAAGGTCTTGGTGTAGATTGCAACACGCGCGACGGAGAAGGGTGCGAAGCGTGAAGTTCCGGTGATCGAAAGGCTTATCCTTCCGAGAACGAAACAAAAATTCCAAAGATTACTGGGCTCCACGCCATGACACCTCCTCCTCGAATATCTTTGAAAACCGCAGTCTGTCCCTCATGCTATGATGCCGATAGTGGCCTGGGCAGTCATAAGGCATAAGGACAGCATAGAGAAAAAAACCGTAGGGGAAAGGTGTACAACTTTTAAACGTATCAAGCACCTCAATCCGATCTAGTCTCATCCGTCGCTTGGCGAAACCGACTCTGCTTTCACTATATTCTGGGGCTCTAAACAAAGCTCTCTTCATTTCTCGCCCAGAAATGGATTTTCACTTCTTCAGGTCCTGTAAGTAGCGTTTGTTGACACCTTAAGCTCAAGCGAAGATTTTGTTACAGGGAATGATCTAGGAAAACTTGTCTCAGCCTCTAAAATACTGCGCTTGTCTCTATCTGAAGGCGATGTTGGACCTTCAGTACTCCTTCTGGTTTCATACGCCGCAGAAACCTAGTTGAAATTATCGAGGATTGCGCAAAGCCGTCTCCATTTTCGCGCGATCTGACATTTGGCCGTTTGTAGGCCTTATTTTAGGGGGACTCAATCTTTCTTCAAGTCAAATAGCAGCTTTCCTCTTGTCATTACCTGAAAGTGATTAGCCTACAGCAACAATGCAGCTCCAACAAGTGGAGATCAAAAGCGACGAGAAAATCTGAAGTGGCTGTATCATTTTGCAACAGGAAAAGCGACATTTTCAAAACAGATGAAGAGGAAATTTTTCTGTTTTCCAACCGCAATTTGATATTGATGCGCGAATGCGCGTCCACGCTGGCTACATCTTTTACTTAGAGACTTTCTTTTGAATCATTTTGCAGAAGAGTTCTTGGACTCACGTGTTCTATTTGTTTCCGAGTGAATTTCGAGAAAATAGATGTACATAAGTTTCACTGATAGCTAAGCACTCTGATTAACGATCCGATTGTCAAAAATGTCGTCCATCGGCCGCCAGTCAGGTGGCGTGCCTTGAGAACCAGTTCTTTTCCAACCATCGTCCATATGCAGCTAATTCTACTATCATTATTCGTGCCTTTCGCTGTTTGTCAAAATGCAGCCGATCTCGAATTTTCACCCTACGTCTACTCAGCAGTGAGAATTCCATTCAAAAACGTAGGTTTTCTTGTTTAATTCAAAGGAATCGCTAAGAATGAAAGTTCGCTACCAGGCCCTCGTTATATTATTTAGTTAAGAGTTCCTCTTCATAATCTTAGGGCGGAGAGTGGGATGAAGGGAAAATAGTGAGACGACGAGGTTATCTTAATCCTTATATTATTGGGTTGGGGAATAAGTCCCCGCCGTTCTTTCAACCCCGTTTTTCACACGGTTTCCTTCATCTTTTGATGAAGCACATATGTATTTGATAGAGCTTTTTTTGCTCTACAAAATACTGATATCTGTTTTTCGATTACTTTGCCTGCCTAATATTTATGAGGTTTGGAAATGAAGTAAGCTGAAGGCAAAAAACTGGCACTTGCGCACCTCATCTTTCTCGTCTGCCATCGAGATCAAAAAATGTTTGCGTACATGTTTCGATAGACCTTTTTCAGCTCTACAAAATGATACTCTTTCTTATACAAATCGCTCAACTTTTTGCTGTTATTAAGACTCTCAAATGCAGTACTCGCAAAAGTGTGCACTTTCGTTATCTTCTCTTCCTCGCCTACCATCGAGATTGGAGAGGATGTGCATATATGCATTCGATAGAGCTTTTTTTGCTTTACAAGAGATACCACTCTTCTTTTGTATACTCTACTATTATATTTTAGCATGTAGAGATAAGTTTCCACCTTTTTTTCAACTCAGAATTGCGTACTGAAAATGGATTTTTGTGGCGCAATGTTTTGTGCTATTTGATAGAGCTTCTTTCGCTCTAAGGGCAGTTTTTGTTAGAATTGATTTTTGCTATTTTTTAGATCATTTAAAAGGAGTGTCAAGTCGACGAAATCGAGCCCGATCGACACAAAAATGCTCGATTTCGTCGACTTGGCACTCCTTTTAAATGATCTAAAAAATAACAAAAATTAATTTGAACAAAATTTGTGAGCTTGTCTTGTAGAGCGGAAAGAACTCTATCGATAGTATAGAACATTGTTCCAAAAAAATTCATTTTTATTACGCAGTTTTAAGTTGAAAAAAGTGGAAACTTATCCCTACATGCTAAAGTAGTAGAGTATAGAAAAGAAGAGTGGTATCATCTTGTGGAGCAAAAAAAGCTCCATTGAATGCATACATGCACATCCTCTACTATCGCGATGGTAGGCGAGGAAGAGAAGATAACGAAAGTGCACACTTTTGCGAGTCTTGCATTTGTGAGTCTTAAAAACAGCAAAATGTTGAGCGATTTGTATAAAAAAGAGTACCATTTTGTAGAGCTGAAAAAGCTCTATCGAAACATGTACACAAACATTTTTTGATCTTGATGGCAGACGAGAAAGATGAGGTGCGCAAGTGCCAGTTTTTTGCCTTCAGCTTACTTCATTTCCAAACCTCATAAATATTAGGGTCGTCGAAGCAATCAAAAAACAGATAACAGTATTTTATAGAGCAAAAAAAGCTCTATCAAAAACATATATAAGCTCCGTCAAAAGATGAAGGAACAATGTGAAAAACGGGGTTAGAAAACGGCGGGGACTTATTCCCCAACCCAATACTTTCAAAGCTACCAGTCAAGAGGCACGTATTTATGCGGAAGAATTTGAGCATAAAGTCCATGGAATCGTCAAAGGTATGCTGGGAGAGAATTTATTGTTGGCATATCCTCACATCCTTCGCAGTGTGGCACACTTCAGGACCTTTCCAGTGCAGTCAGTACCTTACCCCTCTATCTGTTTTCCCTCCCAATTCTCCGTGTTTGGAAGCGGTTAAATCAGGTAACCAGAAAAGAACTGAATCCTGAAGACCACGAACTAAGTTGGTGTGCAAGAGTTTAGATATTAGCAATTTTTAAAAAATGATGATGCTGGCACGGCCTTGAAAGTGTGGTTCAAGTGATTGTGCAGCAGTTTAGAAGTTCATAAAGAACTGAATTCGCACCTTAAAATGTTCTCCTTACATCAGCATTATTCTTAACGTCACATCTTCCAAATTCCATATAGCGAAATTCCCGACTTATCAAGGATCGCTAAGTTGTAAATCACTGCACCTGTTTAAAGCCTCTCCTATAAGACAATAGTAGTATCTGGTCCTTCCAGGAGAGCGAAAACTGTGGCTTTTGTGAGATCCAAAATCGTAACTTATAAAGAAGCATCTCTTTACACAGGATATAATTAAAATCATTAATGAAAGAAGGCGGGAACGGAAAGAGTCAGCAAGGCTGGCTGTGATTCATGAAGAGTGATGTGCCATAGGGTTCCAACGCCCTCTTCCACAGTGCAGTGCAGTTTTTATGGCAACAGCACTGAATTACCAGTTGAATATAGGCCATCGAAATACCTTTTTTGTCCCCATATCAGTCAAGGAGTAGCAGCATCCCCAGTGCAGCATTTCCTCCCTAAAAGAAGGACTGAAGGTATACCACGTCCCTCTCTACAGTAGCCATCTCAGGTCATTTTTCAGTATACAAGAACACGTGCGGTTTGTTTATTTGCTTTTCTTGTGGAGTTATGAACATGGGGAGCACATACAGCGCTCAAAAGTATTCGACCAAACACTTTTTGTCATAACTTTCTTTCTACTTGACCAAATTTGACAGTATTTTAATGTGTGGTGCCTGAACCTATTGTCAACATTTCCTTCTACTTGAGTGCCGCTTGACCCTTTTCATGGTTTTCTACAAGAATTTACTACAAATCTACCGGAGAAAAGGAAAAGGCTCAGTCAAGAAAAACGGCTTTCTTTACAAAAATAAAACTAGCAAGCCTCAGAAAACATTAATATTCTGAGGAAAACCACGACTGTTGATGACAGCGCTTGGCGGGACGGCATAGGGATGGCACTCCAAAAACAACAAATTGCATTCAACCACGTAACTTATACCGTTGAGCGCCAAGATAGTATATTCAGTAAGCAGTGTCTCCAAGTACAACATAATAAAATTTCTCTTAGATCGGTCCAGTCGCAAAAAAGTTACAAGTGAACAACTTTAGTGAACAACCATTTGGCCGAATACTTTTGAGCGCTACTGTAAGTGATCCAAATCTCCCCATGCCTTCCGCGATGTCTGATAAGCCTGATGTTCGATCGCATTCATGACAGCTACAAAGCGAGGGTTTGTGCTGCCCTAAAGTTCTGCTTCAGACTTCCTTGAATTCCGGTAACTCGTATAGCGGCGAAGGGAGAAAGTAGTGGGTATCAGCAGGGCCTGCCAGGGATGGCACCATTTTAGTTCACGTGGAAGAGAGGCACAATATTTTCGACCGTTCCATGTCTGCCGCATTAGATGACGAATAAAAGTTTCCTTGTCACTTTGCAAAGAAGTTGGTTGGTAGCTTGTAAATTTTCAAAAAGAGTGTCCTTACAGTCGCTATGTCTGAAACAGGAGCAAGAGGAGATAAGAAATAAGAGCATGAAGTTCTACGGTACAGCGATCATTGCTCATACGCAACTAGGAATAAGCGCTAGCCGCAAAAGCCACGAAACGGGGTCGTATAGGCCATGATTGGTCCCTTGTAATGCATGTATGTTGGGCTGGCTCCCATGTCGAAGCCAGCTGAGTACTCAGAGTAAGAAAAAACCAACATGCGGAAAAGGATTGTTCTCGAAACTACGAAAAAATGAGTTCCTCGACACACCTTTCTGCGGTAACAGCCGTGCGGCAATGTCTGAGAGGTGAGCCTACATGCCCATTTTCTTGAGGAAGAGTAAGGAAGATGAGCTGGCGCGACCATTTTCTGCTCATAGTGCCTCTTTGATCTATTGCGGAAGAGCAACTGATCGTTATCAATAACGATCTTTGTGTTAATCATTCCTTAGTTTTATGTTCAAAAAAAAAACTAAGCTGCTCCTTTTGCAGTCCAACTACGCAAAGGATTGGTTCGGTTCTGATGTGGCTCTAGTTCAACATCCATTACTAGGTATGAGTGAATTTGCTTTGCAACTTTTTCAAACCATACCTCGAAATAGGGGTGAGATATTTACTTACATACAAAGGTTGTCTCATGCATGCTCCTTTCTTACTTTATAGTTCTATCGATCCTAGCTTCATAAAACTACTTTAATTATCCTCCATTGTTCCAATTCAAAGATATCTTACAAGGGAAGGATACCAGGTCGCACTGGCCACTTGTAACGAGACATGTATCATCAGACGCTTATCTGGATGCTGATCTCAAATCAGTTTTTAAAATCTGCAAAGCGATTCTCTGAACTGAGTTATGGAGGTTTTTCTGATGGAATAATACTATTACACGGTAAGTTCGGAAGCACATAGAGCGCGAGCTAGCCCTTTTCGTGCAAAACTAGTGTGATTTTCGTGTTCAGGGAGTCAAATCACCCCAAGAGACAAGTTTTTAGCCAATTCGAGAATTTGACCAAATTCGGAAAAATTCATGGGCTATTGGCTGGCAACCCATCCAACAACGGAGAAGCGGAGAAGTCGTTGACCTTTGCCGATCCAATGATCTTATTTGACTGTTACCTACACTTAGTGCGATGGGCAAGTGTAACAGGTATGTGTAGGGTACCTTGTTCACGTTGTAGGGTTTTTTAGGAGAAAATCCAAAAACTACGCTTTTATCCATTGGCCACCCCCAATTTTCAGAAGTTGGACCAAAAACTTGATTCGGCGAAATTTGCATATGGGGTAACTCGACCCTCTGAGCACGAATAACGTAGTTGTTTCAAACAACAACGCTTAATTCGTGCGTTATGAGAGTCTGCACATCTGCTGTCCTGGATCACGGAGTTTTCTGCAATACTGAAGACAGGGATAGTACACCAACCCCTACATGATCTGGAATCTTAAAATGCATGCATATCATCATAAAAGGGCTTCTCAAGCACAAAGGAAGAATTTCACAAAAGTCAAAGAAAGTCGCAAGCCCAGAACTTGATCCATGGCCTGCCGATTGCAGGACCGCACGCTTACCTCCATGTCATCTGTGCCACATCACATCCATGGATGCCCTCGCTTCAACCCGCCGCAGTGATAAAAACCACGTTCCAACGAGTAGCCGTTCATTCAGAAAAACCTTTATAACTCCGTTCTGAGAATCGCTTTGCAGATTTTGAAAACTGATTTGATATCAGCATCCAGAAACGGTCTGAAGATATATGTCTCGTTACAAATGGCCGGTGCGACCTGATATCCTTCGTCGGACTATAGTAACTAGAACTATTAATAGGAAGCTAGAACCCGGAACAAGAGCTGAGAAGTCATGAGACCAGGACATTTAGCAGATTTCAAAGACGAAATTTAGGAAGGAATCTGTTGTGTACGCAGTGCTGTGTGGACTGCTTTATTGAGTTCGGAGACGACAGGACAATGAACTGAACCTTACTCCATTCTGGAGGCTTATATAACCGACTTGTTTTGAAAACAACATTTGATACACATGTGATAGTGGAGGGATACAACACCTCCCTTTTTTTTAACAAACAATAACAAGTCTTATTGATCACATGGTATCACGCTGACGATACGTCTTCCGGTGTGGATCTATTTGAAGTTGTTCTGGAGGTCTCCGCATGCGTGTCGATCTTCGTGGTTCATTCCTGATGGTTGGATGTGTTGCTTGTTCGTCGGCCTCCTCTGAAGCTTGGAGAGCAGCTGATGATTGCCGCTGTGGGTGGAAAGTTTCCATGATTGCATCCGTGTCTTGGACTTTCACCTTTGTGTCATCGTGGTAACGCAGCCGAAGTTGATTGACGTGTCTGATCCATGTTGTATTTCCGAGAAGAACTTTGTAGAGTACTCGTCCTATCCGTCTGAGTATCTTTCCTTTGCACCATTTTGACCGATTTCCTTCGTACTGGCATACCCAAACTGGATCTCCTGGATTGAATGTGCGTTTTCTGGCGCCGTACTGCTTGTTGAACTGCGATTCCATTGATGTGTTTGGTCTGGATTTTCTCTGTGGGGTTGCTTCGAGCCTATCAAGCTCTTTTTCCACTGCTGTAAGAGCTGCATATGGTACCGGTCGTTTTGGGCGGAATATTGGTTTAGTGCCAGGCTTGAGGTGAAAAGTAGCCTTTGAATGCTTGTATAGCCCAAGGCCGCTATTGAAAACTCCTGGGTGAGTTTCTTGTAGTTTTCTAGCTATCTTGTCGCCGTTTATGCACGAGCTATTGAAGTTGATGGCGGCGGATGCTTCTGGATCCGTGCGGGGAAGACCCATAATGCTGTATATTCCCATCTTGGAAATCCATTCTGAGCCTAGTAGATTTGGCTGAGTGCGTCCGACGTAAAATACACCTTGAGCTGATGCAGATTTGAAACTGTCAGTGCATTTACGCTGACCAAGAAAGTGAATGCGATCTCCTGATGCACTGTGGGCTATCAGTGTTGCAGGCTGTAGCTGAGGCCTGCCCATAGATTTCCATGTCGATTCATTGATGATTGTGATGTCCGCTGCGGTGTCTACTTGGAAATGGATAGGCTTGTCATCCACCAGGATTGTTGCGAATAGCCGATATGAGCAATCTATCTTTGACACTTTGGAGACTGCATCGGATCGCGTGATTGGCTTCGTTGAACGTTGTTCGGAGCGTTTTGCTTGAAATCTGGATCTGGATTGACAAAATCCATCTTTGTGACCTATCTTCTGACATTCGGAGCACTTGTGTCGTCTATATGAGCAGTGTCGCACGAAATGCATTGCTCCGCAAAGCCAGCATGGAGAGGGAGGGGGTTTCGATGAGAAACTCCAACGGTATTCGTTCTTGTTGTGGGCTAAACGAGAGGGTTTACTCGATTGAGGTTGCTTGTGTTGGCGTCTTGGGTTGAAATGATTGACTGCATGCACATTGGCTCTTCCGTCCTCGACCATTTTGGTGTCCTGCTTCAGGTTTACGAGGCGCTTGCATTCTTCTGTAAGTGACTGAACCGTGCATTTGGGGTTGGCTTCGATCTTATCGAGTAATTTTAGCCGCATAAAAGCATCATCACTAGATTGTAAACCACTCACGAAGATGAGGCACTTGAACTGGTTGTCATCACATTCGGATAGCTTGAATTTTTCACATTCACGATTGACACGTCCGGCGTTGGTGTGAAGTCGTCACTTGGATCCCTGGCTAGCTTCATGCAGGCGTAGCGACGGCTGAACAGCGACTGCTGTGGTCCGAACAGATCCGTTAGAGTGGAGACAGCTTCATCGAATTTGATATCCCTTGGTGTCTTCGGCAAAATGTAGTTCGCATACTTCTCATAGGCTGCAGGATTTAAATTGTGCAGGAGAAGGCGAACCCGTGCTGGTTCATCGAGTACTTGCGCTTCCACTGTGAAGGTGTCCAGGTGCCTGCGGTACCATGCCTCGAAAGTGAGGTCCGCATCGGGATCATATGTGAACTCAGTGATTCGTCCTGCGAGCATGTCGAAGGTTCTGCTTGGATCGGCTGTTGCTGAGGTTCCTTGCTGTGCCTGCTTCAGTGCTTCCGTTAATGCCACCAAGAGCTGCTGGAACTGCTGCTCGGTCCTGGTAGTCATCCTGATCGCCACTGTTGTGTACGCAGTGCTGTGTGGACTGCTTTATTGAGTTCGGAGACGACAGGACAATGAACTGAACCTTACTCCATTCTGGAGGCTTTTATAACCGACTTGTTTTGAAAACAACATTTGATACACATGTGATAGTGGAGGGATACAACAGAATCACTTTGTTAATACAAATACCTTTTATAGGCACAAAACGAATGTTTCAATTCTCGAGAGGATCATCGATCATTTGGAATTCAAAAATATGAAAAACTTCAATAATAAATACAAAATACAAAGAATAGGCTCCCTGTGCTTCTCTTGTTCATTGCTGCTGATTTTCCTGAAGCGCGCTATGCGAGGGTGGTCACAAGGATGCTGAGTAACATCAAAAAGAAAATCAGAGTTATAGAAACATAGAAATCAAAATCTACTCAAGTTTGCAGTTCCACTGTGGTTCAGTGCTTACAGTGGCCAATTCCTTTTACAATACTGCTCGCGTCGGGTGAGTAATTTTCGCCTTCCGACGGTTTGTTCGCGAACAAACCGTCGCAAGGCGAAAATTACTCACCCGACGCGAGCGGTATTGTACGTGTGAGTGCTGATAAGCTATGGTAATAACCATCAAAAAGCCGGGTTCAGGTGAAAGCAGTCGACAGTATGATGAATGTAGCGATAGTATAATGGACTATGTATGCCTGGGAAACATGAAGCGCGCATTTGAGCCCTAAAGCTTTCTCCCATAACTCAGCATGCTTATAAGGAATAAACTAGAATCAGACATCTCAGTCGTCTCACCAGACAGAAGTATCAGTTCTTCTTCATCTTTGAGATTCAACGTAACTGCAAACAGATGAGCATATTATCAAGTGATGGAGCATTAGCTTCTCCGCAGCACTCCAAATCAGCACCAAGACTCCTACGAAAGATGCTGTTCCTGTCTTCTTGACATTTCACCACTTCTCCTATTCATGCTCGCTGTAGTTGGTTTATACAGTATGCCTAATTGCAAGCACTACATCACGCACTGGCAACTATGCCTTCTTTAGAACGACTGGTCAGGACATAGTGAGTCTAGTGACACGAAAAACCATATGGCTCGCATTTCCCACCAATTTGAAGAGTTTTTAACTTGAATCTTAGAAACGAAGATTAAGAGGTGTGGATATCAGTCGACTGGCATCCAGAAGTGGACAGCTAGTTCTGGCACTGTAAAATAAGGTCAGTCAATGATTAAGGAATCCTCAAAAGTGGTCGTATTTTTGACTGGATAAAGAGGTCTGATTCGGGAGAAAAATCGCTCATGGCTCCCTCAACGACCGACATGGGTTTGAAGGTTTAATGGCGGTAAACTTATCTTAATAAAACCCTCAGTCGATAACCCTGCGCTGTACTTGGTGGTAGCACTAGCAGTATTACTATTATTATATTACTACACATCTTTGCCGTCACTCATGGGAGGGGATCGCATGGTTGGGATAGTTTGGGAAGGGGTTCATATTTACTGAAACTTTACTTGAGCAAATACTCGATCCTGCTTCAAAATCACTGCCATTATGTCCCCAAAATGAGGCTCACTTAAGAGATGACGAAGTTGTTCTATAGGGGAGTGGCTGTTAGCCAAAAGGCATTTAAAATGGAATACTCCATCATTTTTAACTTTATTATAAGTATCTGAGGCCGAATAATGCTGGAGGGATGGTATAACCACTTCAATGTTACTGTCCTTCCAGTGCCCCATACCGCTGTGCTGCAGATTGTAAGCTTGCTTCATAGCACATGGCGCTTTCCTCAAAAGTACGCTCATCGAAGAAAGTAGCATCGTGTACAAACTGAATATATCGAGCAAAAGGATAAGAGAGACCTCGATTAGAATTCCCAAGGCGGATGGACTAGATAAATACACACAAGGTAGTTTCCGATAAAATTTTTGAAGTCATCTGACATACGATTATTTTTAATTCACTGCCAGCTTTTGATTAAAGGTTTCATACAAGCTAAAAGCGTTTGAAATGAGCGATATTGGATAACATCCGTGAGTGTTGATTCCATGAAGTGGGGCGCAGCAATTCCTAGCCGCTGCGTAATCTGGGGTGCTCATCAGATCTTTCGAACTGAGTCAAGGTCGTCACATTTCTCAGGTGATCAGCAAGGCATCTGTCACACGTAGGACACAATTCACATGGAGCGGTGACGCAACTCGGATGTCCTGGTATCCCTGTAGATACTGTCTTGAGCTTGCAACGGCAAATATCAGACCACTGAATAGTCATTTATGTCAACTATACGCAATCGTACTGATTGTGAGCACTTTTTTGGCAGCCGTCCAACAGTTCTCGCATGATCATCAAGTTACAGATTTCATCTGGGAGTAAGGGATGGTGCGATGTTAGAATTTTCACGGTAAACCAGGTGGTTTCGATTTTTAGGGCCCCTGTACCATTTTCATCCAGATAATAGAGGTTTTTATAGCAACAACTGAGTCAGTGTACAGAGTCATCCCGCATCTTATGCATCCTTCTGACAGCTACCGTATTCGGAGGCTCCAAGGAAGCAATTTGTTCTACTTCACACTGAAATCCGGTGTTGGTTACTTCAATAGAGTGCTCATTTCACCTGCAACTTCTTCTGCGAATGTTTCGAACCTTTTTAGGCTCGAACAGCTTATCTTAGATGCATGTTGTAAGAATATGGCTTTAGTTCTATGTGTACAGCTAAACCACATTTTTTCTATTTGATCGATTCTGTAGCTCCAAAGACTGAGTGATTTGTTTACATTTTCGCCATATCCTTGACGAAGGTTGCTATAGAAACCGGCCGATCATCTAATTGAACACTAACAAAAATTAATTGTCGCGAAACTACACGCATGCACAGGGCTCACTGTTCATACGCAATTCTTGACGTAGTCAGTTTTTGCTTGATTTTTAATCTTTGGCAGCTGGTGCTACGGCTAAAAAAAGCACGATGCACGGATTAGCGAACTCTGAAAACAGCAATATGATATTTGCATCCGGAATTTTAATCGTGGAAGTAGGGGGTGACGTCACCAAAGTTCAGAAATGAGCCAACGGAAAACGCGTTGGTGGGCGTACTACACAAGCAAATGTACAGGGCTTCTGTTTCGCAACAGCTACTTACTTATTTACTTAAAATATACTCGCAAGAGTGTGCCCAATAATGGAATAAAACATATGTACTCACCCAAATGTTGTATGCAACAAATGGAAGTCACGAAACAAAAAAGTCTTATTTATTTATTTACTCATTTACTCATCCATTGCAATGATTGGGTATACCATGCGATTCGTTTCGGAGGTCTAAAGAAATGCACTGGAATGGGTTCATTGGTTGAAAGTAGTTATACTATGTTATTTCTAACGTATGGCAATTGCTCGGGATAGTGCAGGCCGTCCACATGCCATAAAGACCCCTAAATTCCCGAATGTTCGCTCAGTTTAGAAATAAAATCGGTACCCAACGAGCTTTTGGTCACACGCCATGATATATGGGGCCTACACCATATGCAAGGGCTATGATTCCTTCATTGGTGAGTTATTGACCGTGGAGGTAAGGAAACTCGCAGCAAACTGCTTGTAGTGCCTTCTTTGGCGCATTTTCAGCGCGATGCAACGAATCCACGTGGTTTTTCACACGTTCGATAGCTCTTTGAGTTATTCCTGCTGTGTTGTTCTTGGACAGGATCTCTGCCTTAACAAATCTATCTAATCCCAAGGTCTTTGGTCGCTAACGCATCAAAATTGCTCAGGCAGCTCTTGTGTGACTGAGGGGGACGACGGAACAAGAAGCGAAAGTGGGCAATTTCCGCTCTTGAGTAACCGCGCCACTGAAGACAGCCAGCATTGAAGCCCTCTAGAGAATTCCAGGCCATCAACGAGATGCCTTATTCTTTGTTTTCTTGGGAGGCCTACGGGATCATCAGAGGATATTGTGATCCTTCTTATGAGCTTAGTAAACGCGGATAATGTAATCCATAGCACGAATGTTCTCACAATTACGGATAATGCATAGAGAAAGGATGTGTAATGCAATCCTGGGAAAATATTTTCTCGATTCC
This sequence comes from Trichostrongylus colubriformis, assembly GCA_963978905.1. NCBI lineage: Eukaryota > Metazoa > Nematoda > Chromadorea > Rhabditida > Trichostrongylidae > Trichostrongylus > Trichostrongylus colubriformis. The sequence goes on from OZ022256.1 coordinate 41,816,978, forward strand.
ATGCACTAATGCTAACAGATCAGTGACAGGTGACCCTTCCTCTTTTTGAAATCGTCCTTGATCATAGGACCTACGGACGCACCGGCTACATTGCAACTATCCTTGAGGCGAGGGTGAGACGGTGACAAATGATGCCACTCCCTCTCTCGTGGTTATCTCAAAGATCATATCCAGATCAGTACCCATCGGACCGATCGCTGCTTCTGTATAAGTGCTCACTCGGTCCAGTTGAGCTCCCATTTTCGAGGTGCCTGGATTGGGACCAGATAGAATTTGGGGAGTTAAAAGCACTGACTTGCATCACATCGACTGGTTGGACAGACCATGGGAATGGGCAAACTGCATTCGGAGCCCTCACGACTTTGTATGCAAGTGGTGCATGGTGCATTGCAAAAAGATCAACCACCGCTAAACCTTATCATGTATTCTTGAACAGAACTCCTTCAGCAGCGAATGTATGGCAATCAGAGAGACAGGTCATTTTGCTTTCGTTGTCAGCTTCTTTTTTGTGTTTCCCCTCTTTTTTTCCACATAGCTCTTTTCGCAATTCCAGGGCTAGCGTAACGAAGAAGTATTAAGATGCAGGTAAAACTATATGTTGTAATTCATTAAAATCTATTAGGTTGTCGGGAAAGTTCTTTCGTTTTTGAAGCAATTCATTTCATCAATTTATTACAAAACATAGAGCATACTAAGAAACAAGGTGATCACCATCTTGTTCTACCACTCTTCGCCACTTTTCAGGCAAATTTGCTCTGCCATCTGCATAGAACTGATCGGGCTTTGATTTGAAGAAGTCGCACAACCACCGATCCATGTCATCTTCATTATCAAAAGTTTTTCTTTGAATGACGTTAGACTGGGAAAGGAAAAGGTGACAATTCGATGGAGCAGCACCTCCCGTCCAAGCTCGAGAATTTTTTAGCGAGTCACTTTTGCTATATGTGGGCGAGCACTATCGTGTAGGAAATGAATCGTGTCATGGTTTGGACGTTTCTCTGTGATTTTCGCGGCCAGTCTATCCAGCTCCTCAAAGTGTAGGTCTGCTGTTAGTATAGTGTTGCGAGCCAGCACCCGCAATCGTTCGTTGTCAACCTCGAATGGGTGCCCTGACGGTCAGAATCTTTGACAATGTGGTTGGCTTCTCAAAGGTGTTTGAACCTAAGTTGTGCCACAAATTCAGACATTGAACCCTCCCCAAATGCAGCGTTTATACGTCGACTGGATTCGGTTGTTGAGAGACCATTTGAAATCATATAGCAGAAGGCCCCGAAAGTACTCCTTTGATATAGTCATTTAGCCGAACAAGGTTATCCCGGAGATGAAAGACAAAATACCTATAGATGCGTGTGAACTTGTACTACATGTATGTGTACAGAAGAAATTGCTGGAAAGTAGCTTAGCGGGGAAGAAGCACGATTTTAAAAAACGAAAGAACTTTCTCGACAACCTAGTAGTATACGCCATGGAGATTGTTCCTGACCTGCAACTTTCGACAAGCTGCTATTTCTTTCATTTGGAAAGTAGTCGATTTAGAACGAGTTGCTGTAGTTTCAAATTGCATCACTCAAATTGCTGGAGCCAATTCCACCACAGCGACCAGTGCTGTGGTCTTCATCATATTACATCCCTCTAAAAACTACCATATTAGTGGCTATGCAGCCAGTAGAGTTACTGGAGAGTGGTCCTGTTGGGTTATATGGTATAATAAGTACCTAGTACGTCTATAGTCACTATGGCAGTATATGTATGTATAAAGGACACAGGATATTAGCATATTAGCGTATTAGCGGATTAGGGCAATATATGTATGTACGAATAAAGATAAAGGATAAAGTTTTTGCGCTGATTAGTTCCTTCTGTGGGATGCACCGCACAGTCTGATCCCTCCAGAATCGTGGTGGGAGATCAATGCGATTCGGCCTATACAACGATTTGCGGAGCTAGCCGATGTGCGAGAGTGATTTTCCCTCTCAGACGAGTCTGGTCTGTACCAATACACCGGTGCCTGAGGGTTGGAAAGCATGGCTCGCCTGAACGAGCATGAATGGGGGATTTGATCCCCGCACCGTGAGAGTGGGGGTGCACGCCATCTGTTCCTCACCACCTCCACCAGGTATGTATGTCCTGTCAAAAAACAATGCGAAATGCTCCCGATCCACTCAGGTTACACTAAAGTTTTGAAAGTGTACGTTGTGCCTTCAGTGAAATTTCAAAACCGGAAAAACTTATTTTGGAGACACGTCAGAAATTATTGGAGAGGGTGGAGGTGGTGTAGAGGCAGGAGGTGCGCACTCATACCCTCATGGTGCGCGGATCAAATCCTGCAGCAATAGCCGCCCTGCAATCAAGCCTTTCCACACGGGTAGGTGAACTGGAACCAGACTCGCCTGGGAGAATACATATACATAAGCACTGCCTTGTACCTCGGCCGGCCACCGCAAGTCATCGCATAGGTCAAATCGCATTTACCTGCGACCACTATTCAAGATAGAACAAGAAACTTTATCTTTCATCCTTTTGTAGTTGAAGAAAATGACCTGATGCAGTTGTCAACGACTAGTCCGTGCTTCGCTCGAGGCTCTTATCTCAAAAATCATAGAGCTTACCGTAATTTACCGTGAGAGGGAGAGGATACTCCAACCAAATTGGGAATAAACTCAAATATTCTCTTCCCGTTCTTCATTAGCTTTCTCGTTTAGCTCCGACGAAGCCGTCCAAACCAGGCAATGGAGCCGTGTTGCCAACCATTGCACCGTACGTGGTCTCGTGGAAGAATCTGGACGATACCCACATCAACGACGAAAATGTCTGGAACTTCGAGAAACGTGTAGACAGCAAAGTATGGTGGCCAAGTTAAGATAACGATCAATAAATTTTTTTAGAACTCTGTTTTCTCGTTATCGACCAAGAAATTTGTTTCTGCTTTGCTCCATTCTCCTAACAATAAGACAAGCTAATCCTGATGTTCAAATGAAGGGGAATGTATTCACCATAAATGAATGCTGCCAAATCATCGAGACCACGCGTGGTGCGTTTCGCGATGATGGGAGAGTTCTAAGCCCCTCAGCGAGGTCTTGTGACTCGCGGCCAAGCCACGAGTAAAGGTTCTCTCACAAGTGAACGCCCCAATTAACTTTGTATCATTGACAAGTTTTCTTTCATATCACGCTCATAGCAAAACTCGTCTATGCTGGAGCAGCCATGGAAAAGCAACCGGGTCTCATTTTCTTCGATTTTCGCAAGTTCATCTGACTATTTATTCCCTAGCACGTTACCGATAACCCCATTTTTATTTCTAGTGAGCATCTAGATTATGGCTGCCATTCACATTGAGTGCTTCCAGACATATTTCAAATGAGTTACCCTTTTCGAAAAAGTGCACCTGGAACATAAGATTCAACAGGCGAAGAAAGGAAGTGGGCGGGGCCCAATGAATAGGGCGGGAAGTTCTTTTCACTACGAGTGCTGAAAACCGTTTGAGCTCACCCAAACGAAGGAATATGCCTTATCCACCTCATAGGATTTCATTTACGTTTTTGAATTCACAGTGATAGTTGCGATAATTTCAATTATGGCACCTGACAAACAAGCTCTGAACATTTACTGTAATAGCAGTCACTGTTGCTGCAAAACTCGGCACTTAATCATTTTCCTTCTGCTTTCCCTTTTCTGCTCCTCCTACTTCGGCTTACGAATCTTTTTCATTGTTTATATGCGCCTTCAGGTCATGTGAGTGACGGCTGTTCTCGGTGTTGTTCCTCATTTGAGGCTGAAACGAAGTTGCTTACAAGAGAACGAGCCCGACGATCTCTTCATAATCTTTTGTTGACTGCTGAGACTCTCCGTCGATATGTAAGGGCTTCACCATTACGAATTCACAGCGTAAACTCGTGACTTCCGTCTTCTCCGTGTATATCGAATCCATTTGCCCAATAAATGAACGGCGCCCGCAACGGCTCATTACACATTCAAGCGAGAATGGCAACAAATTTACGACGTCGGCTGCAGACTAGACAACCTTTGATGATCTTGAGCGGGCTCTCCAACCAAGCGTTATAACCGTTTTGAAGCGATCTATCGTTACTCGGGTTGAGAAAACGGTTTGTCCCACCATTGGAGCTGAAGAATCCATTCAATGGCCCGAAATCTCGATGCCAGTGAGCCGCAGCTTCCATTATTACGAGATCAATCACAGGCGTCGCAGCTGCTCCTCATAAGCAATAGCGTATAGTAGAGCGCAGAAGGAGAAGAAGGGGCACTTTGAAGATGGGAAACGTTGAATGGAGTGCTGATGAGAAGCTCGGTCAGGATATCGCTCTGAGGAAAACGATGGTGACGGGAGTGAGGCCAGAGGAGGCGTAGAGTAGGGGGAAGGGTGGGGGCAATCGATGAGTTGCAAGCAGCCGTGGCGGTAGTAGCTATACGCACATACACACACAGCAGCGCCACCTGAGAATCCGTTGATGGCTCCCCACGGACCACACCTCATAATTCCAGCCCATAACGGCGCCGTTACGCGCCATACTCGCCACGCTTTTTCTGTCTCTCTCACGAGCTTCCTCAGATAGTCGTCAATCATTGGCATATCCGTGGGCCTGGTTATGCTGTTCGTATGAAGCGACGAATCACACCAGACAACGTAATGAGTCAGCTCTTCCCGTTGCTGCCACCTTGTTGTATGGCCGTTGGCTCTTCCCACTCCTTGAAAAATTAATCTCTCTTTTAAAAAAAATTTCACCATTGCACCACCTCACTCAGCTTATCCTTAAGTCCAATATTTCTATGAAGTATGGGAAAATCAGGCGGGAATTCCATTACGCAGCTCTTACAGAACCAAGGGAAAGGCAAATCACACGTGGGTTTAAGAAGGGTACATAATTAAATCTCAAAGCTCAAAGGATTTTCAATCCAATGACGCTTCCCCATGCTTTACTTTGCCAGAAGGCGGTAGCAATGGGCGTGATAGAAGAGCTTTTTTTTGCCTGCCGATGGACTGCCACAATAATATGAGGCGCAACTATACTTTTGTCACTTTCTCTCTCTCTCTCTGTCGCTCTCTCTTCTCTTCTCTCTCTCCCTCTTTTCCCTCTCTCTCTTCTCTTCTCTCTCTCCCTCTTTTCCCTCTCTCTCTTCTTCTCGCTCTTTCTAAGGCTCTTCTCAACAGATTATGCTTCAGCATTGTCTTGTCCCGAAGCCTCATGTTGATCTGAATGTGTATAAGGCAATGTGAGACTTCCAAAATTTATTCCAAAAGACTCAAAACAGCTTTTACAAAACCGATTGCAAAAATTGGTTGCAAAAGATATTTTAGCCTTATAAGCAAGCTTTCGGCGCCTAGCGCCTTTATCAAGCCTGAAAATGTACAAATTAGATTTTATTTATAGACTCTGTTGGAGAGTCTACAGTCGTATTTGTACTTAATGCTTCAATGATTAGATTATGCTTCATCAACAATGTCATCCTCACCGTGGGAACGCTTTTTGCCACTGTAGAATTTTTAGCCTCTTTTTTCTTCTGAACCCCGAGTAAAGTAGAAGCTAGTCAATTTTCCGTGAAAAACGCGGCAGCAGGGCCGTTCATAATTCCTGTATAGGAGGTTATAATCAAGCTTATTGCAGGGGAAGGGGTGGAGGTGGTGATGGGAGTGAGGGGGTAGCTACACTACTGCGCCCGCTGTCAGGCGCTTCAGCTGTGACTGAAGGAGGAGAAAGGATCCCTTCCCGTCTGCACCAAGGCTTAGGCAATATACAACGGTTGAAGTGTGATTTGGATGTCATTAAGTCTCGAACATTCTGTAAGACGCCTTCCCCGATTGCACTACCATCACAATTTCAATTAGTTTTATGTGAACGACTGCAAGACTAGGCACCATGATCGGATAAAAAATGTGCTTCGTGCAACCAATTTTCCTAGAAATCGGAATTATGTTCCTTCTACTAACTACAAAAAGAAGGAGTATCGCCTATGGTTTTCTACACGAAATATGAAAAACAGCAAAAATGATTCCTCACAAAAACAGGCGATAGTGACAGATATACTCAGTTAGTGAGAATCTACAAACATTCACTTGTTTCACGACTTTTATAATTTCAGAAACTACCATCACTTGCCTCACCATTTCATATTTGATTTTGGGGTCATTAGAGTAGAGTGAAGAGGGTGCGGGCCGTCGGACTGGTTTTTGGCGTTTTCGGCTCGCTCCAACTTCGCCTCACTACATTTCGAGCTTTAAACTCCGGAAACCCACTCGACCACACCCACGAATTAGCAGATCGTCCTGAGTGAAATCTCCTAGTAAGTATTTCTCTTCAAAATTATTTACTTTTGCAAAGTATTCTGCTCATGATTTCTGGTCACACAGTCCAGTTCCGCTCAGTACTTTGAACGAATCATCGTAACTGCTACATCCAATGAAATTAAATCAATTTTCTTTTTTCTTTATTTGGTTTTTTGGAACGTTTCACACGCACTTGTATAACCTTCTTGGTAAGTGAGAGTGCATATGTTTGTACAACGTCATCACAAGAAAATTGAGTGTTTTTATGAGGAAACTGCTTCCAAGGCAATGGAAATTGCAGCTGTGAACGATTTTGCTCCATGTGACTTGATTGCTCGTTTCCTTGAAAAGTCCGCGTCCTGATTGTTTACTGGCACCAGCCATTTCGTATTTCCTAATGCGTTCCAGCCATATACAATGTACACACACCCACTGAATAACATCTGATTTCGCTCTAATAATTTCTCAAACCCAGCTTACAAGCGGTATATACAGTACAGCGGTATATAGCGGTATATAGCGCTTACAGCGGTATATACAGCGGTATATACAAACCCCATGTTGATCACAATACTGCTGTTTTTTACCACATCCCCCCACAGCTATAATTTATTGGTTTTGAAAATTTTCTTTTTAACTTTTGTATCGTACTATATCACACTGTATTATGAAGTATAATATGAATTAGGGTTTATATTACACTACATACTTATGACATTTTATATTAAAGTATGCACTGACCCCAGCATGGTTTCCATTATTGTGCTTACATTAGCACATGGTCGAATCATATGTGATATATTTTGCCTTGCGTATTATTGCATTCAACATTATTGCTTTTATTTTATTATTTGCGATATTATATAAAATAAACTTATGTTATCATGTACAGGAATTTTTGCGATATTATAGTGTATTTCCTCTCAGGAAAACTGGAGCACATTTCTGGTCTTTCTGATTACGTCAAGAAGTTCTCAACTTTTGAAAAATTTTCCACGGTAATATGATTCAATAAGACTTTTCACTAGCAGATAGGTAGCGACTGCCAATTACTGTTAATTATCATGAAACTCTAGAAGTTGCGAGTTTGCCTTAGCAGGCAAGATATTTTGCTGCTTCTCAAACGATCCCGCGCTCTGGTTTAGTCGATGGCAAGAGTTTCCTTGACGGAACTGGCTTTACGGCACTGTTTTACCAGGAATACTCGAGGAATACCTGTCTTAATTTTTGCCTCAAATAGTGAAATAAGAGGTGTTGAAGAATACGCAGTGAAGAAAAGACTAAAAGAAATTTCCAAAACCTCTAGGCCCTCAGGTAGGGTGGGAAGTTAGTACGAGATTACAAAGTGAAACCAAATTTTGAATGAGATTCCACCTGATGTTATTATGCATTATTAACCGATATCATCTTTTATAACTTGAGTAATTCACGAAGGGATTGGGATACCGACATCGTCGTACTACGTATGTGTCCTCAAACTTTAAAAAATAGAAAATTAAATCTGAGAATTTTCCAAATCTGTGATGTCATTTGTATGTGCACGGCTGTTAAGCCTAATTTGAGGCTTCATGCAATGGTCCTGCTTCTCAGCAATGAGCGGTGCCTGTGGCCTAAATTCTTTTGTTGTGTGTTGTTCATAGTTTTGGGAGGCACCCGTGACTGCGATCACAGTCTGGGAATTTGTTCTTCCCATCTCTCAGATGCATCACAGAACTGACACATAACTACTGGCCCACTTGTATTTGTATAATAGAGGTTTTTCGACGTCCATTCTTGGAGTACCCATAATGAACCATTCTGGGAATGTCCATAATGAAACATTCCATGAGTATAAATATACAGTTGTTGAATGCCATCGAATCGCCATCAAACACGGCTATCTTCCCTTCTTTGACATTTTCCTTTCCAGTTTCCCTTTTCATGATCGTACATTCACATTTTCTTCTTTGCTACGACCGATCCCTTGTTCACCAGTAGTTCTTGCTCAATCGTACCCAATAGCGCTGTAATACTCGTCAAACCGATACTCAGTCCTTTAGTTGAGAAGCCGAAATTTCAAAAACTGGAATTTTTTACTTTGGCACTACTTCCCTAAGCAACCCCAACAGTTCTCATTTTGACGCGGTTGAAGATTTTTACGGAATTTTGAACTCGAACCCGGGGTGATTCGACCATTGGAGTATAAAATAACACTCACAACCTGGCGCCCGCGCCGCAAGTCCAGAGAGGAGTGGATCACCAAAAATTGTCCAGAAAGCTAGTTTGATCTCCTAAGTAAGAATACCGCACTTCCTCGAAGCCAAACATTTGGCGCTTGCTCTACAGGAGTTCGAAGATTCAGCCCATTTGGCGACAGCTTATGAGACGCAGGCGTCATGTGTTTTCATGCTAAGCAATTATTATACTGGTTTTCTCAGGGGGAATAACACCCACAGCCTGGCGCCTGCGCCACAGGCCCAGCACGAGGTGGATCACCAAAGTCGCTGAATGGAATAAGTTTTGTAGCTAAATCGGAGTAATCTCTGAAAATCGTGTCTCCCACTCCATCAAAACTCAGGGTTGCTTCGGGTAAAGTGCCGCTTTTTGTTGAACTTCGATTTTTTTGAACCTTTTTATGACTTGCTTCTTCAGCTACTCCAACTTAGATTGGATGGAGACCGGAATTTTCAAACCTCTCGATGTGTCACGTTAAGACCCCCCCCACTTTTCAAAATAATCCTGAACAACGTGTTGGACTTGAACAGAACCAAACGTTCAATGTGAATGCAGGAACATGTGATTACATCGATTTTCGAGTTGATGCTGGCTACTTATCGAACGAAATTCGATTTCTGAACAAATATTCTTATCTATTGGGTTGGGGAATAAGTCCCCGCCGTTTTTTTCAACCCCGTTTTTCACATTGTTCCCTCCATCTTTCGACAAAGCCAATATATGTTTTCGATAGAGCTTTTCTTGCTCTACAGAATGCTACTATCTGTTTTTTGATTTCTTCGACAACCTAATATTTATGAGGTTTGGAAATGAAGTGAGCTGAAGGCAAAAAAGTGGCACTTGCGCACCTCATCTTTCTCGTCTGCCATCGAGACCAAAAAATGTATGTGCATATGTTTTCGATAGAGCTTTTTCAGCTCTACAAAATAGTACCACTATTTATTTAAAACGTTCAAGTTTTTGCTGATTTTAAGATTTACAAATGCAGTACTCGCAAAAGTGTGCTTTTTCGTTATCTCCTTTTCCTCGCCTACCATCGAGATTGGAGAGGGTGTGCATATATGCATTCGATAGAGCTTTCTTTGCTCTACAAGATCATACCACTCTTCTTTTGTATCCTGTCAAATTTTAGCATGTGGGAGTAAGTCTCCACGTGTTTTTCAATTCAAAATTGCGTAATGAAAACAAATTTTTTTGGCAGATCAATCTGTATCCTTCGATAGAGTTCTTTTCGCTCTACAAGATAGTAATTACGGTTTCTGTTTCAACTGTTTTTTGACATTTTTTAGATCATTTAAAAGTCGACGAAATCGAGCATTTTGTCACATGGTGTCGAAAATGCGCGATTTCGTCGACTTTTAAATGATCTAAAAAATGTCAAAAATCAGTTTGAACAAAAAAGGTAATCAATATCTTGTAGAGCGAAAAGAGCTCTATCGAATTTTACAAAACAATCTGCCAAAAAAATTTGTTTTCATTACGCAATTTTGAATTGAAAAACACGTGGAGACTTACTCCCATATGCTAGAATTTGACAGGATACAAAAGAAGAGTGGTATGATCTTGTAGAGCAAAGAAAGCTCTATCGAATGCATATATGCACACCTTCTCCAATCTCGATGGTAGGCGAGGAAAAGGAGATAACGAAAAAGCACACTTTTGCGAGTACTGCATTTGTAAGTCTTAAAAACAGCAAAAAGTTGAGCGATTTGAATAAAAAGTAGTATCTTTTTGTAGAGCTGAAAAAGCTCTATCGAAACATATGCACATTTATTTTTTGACCTCGATGGCAGACGAGAAAGATGAGGTGCGCAAGTGCCACTTTTTTGCCTTCAGCTCACTTCATTTCCAAACCTCATAAATATTAGGTTGTCGAAGAAATCAAAAAACAGATAGTAGCATTCTGTAGAGCAAGAAAAGCTCTATCGAAAACATATATAAGCTCTGTCGAAAGATGAAGGAAACAATATGAAAAACGGAGTTGAAAAAAACGGCGGGGACTTATTCCCCAACCCAATACTTGTCCTCATCTGATCTATTCTGGGGCTCTCTTGTGTCAGTATGGACCCACATACTCTTTCCAACATATCGATCATCCAAGAATAAGAGCGTTACCCTATCAGAAGACTCATTTTCAGAAATTTAATCTCACATGCACAATGTTGTGAACGGAACCGACCTTTCACGGTCGGCCGACACGACGTTGGTCTCAGTTTTCCAGTTGATGTAGTAACCGTATATTCAGTATTCAGTTGTAACCGTATATATGTCAAGTATTGACATTCCAATGCATTCTCTTACTCTTTGATTTATACTTCGTTCTCAGCCATATGTCATTGTAAAGCCAATCTTCTGACCTCTAATCCATGAAATTTTCGAGCGTACGAGGATCGCAATGGCGGCAATCCCCCGCCTTCCTTTTGCATCACGTCATCGTGTACCCTAACAGCAAATCCTTTTCGGAGGGCATTCAAACCTGGAAGAAATCAAAGCACCACTCTGTTTACTTATAAAAATTTTTTCTATTTTTAATCAACAGTATTTTTTGGCAAATTATCATTTCGAGATAATGGCTGCTCTCGTTATTTGAAAGACTACAAAGTCAGAGATTTCAGCTAATGTACTACTAGATTTATTGATGAAACTACGTGTAATTGCTTCAGAAAGGTGAACATTGTATTTTGGGCACTGACTGGGATGCATTACTCGAAGAGCTCCGTCGAACATCATAAATGCACTTAAAGTTTACCTTGGATGCATTTACATTTGCAGCGGAGAAGGGCATGCCCTGAATTGCCACCAGGATTGGAGAGCATCATTTAGTAGAGCAGAGAGTTGGGGCAGTTGTCCCCGCCCCTTCGCATCTCACAAGCTAAGCAAAAACGTTTTTCTGCACCAGTGATTATTCAGAAAAAACCCTCCCTCAGTTATAGTAAGTAGCTATGACCTTTACAAGTATGTACCTATTTGAATAAGAAAGTATAATCATTTCGCTATTTCTATTTTGCTAGAACATCAAAAGGTAGATAGGCAATCCCGGAGCATCTCTGGGTTTCAGTAGATTTAAAAGAACGCAATGCAAGGCCCTGCTGGCGGCGCCTCTCCCACTGCACCACCTCGCTATTTTCCTAATTGGCAACACTCATGAAAATCTGATTCTATAATGCATTGAATGCTGAAATCTCCCACACGCAACTAGAACTCCCTGTTTCCCAATCTGAATAATTCGCATTGATCTTGGAATAAGTGGTCCCACTACCTATCCAGTTGCCTATGCAGATGTGAGACTTCGTGATACTGCGTTTTGCTATTCTGCACGCGATTCCGCAACTTGCGATTCAGTAGAGCTTCGCATGTCAAATCGCATAATCGCAAAGTTGCTGAATCGTGAAGTCTGACATGGGACTTCATGGGCTACACCATTAGGAAACCTATAAACCGCCTCTAATCACTGCACAGTCTAAGGTTTTGCGGAAGTGGAGGCTGTAAAGATGAGAGAGTAGTTTGTTCAAATTTTTGATTCTATCCCAATCATCCATCATGAGGTGAACGCGACTACGAACCATTATTTAGAAACTTTGATTAGTAAATCATCAGTTTACTAGCCAGGCCTTGGTTTTTTACGTTTATCCTTGCACCTACATAACTAGCCCCATAGATATCCAGCTAATCGCGCATGGCAATCTGTTTCCATCTCCATATCGAAGATTGTATTCCTTTATTGCTTTCTTCGTTCAATACCACAAACCGACTTTACTACATATGCCGTTATAGCAGTAGTTGTCAATTGGTTCCAATGACGCCGTTCATCAACCACAGCATGCCGGCTCTTCACATAGATTATGCCGACCACTGCCGATCCATCCTACTCCTTGGCTCATGCTCCCTCTGTTTACTTGCTGGGGCTGTTTCATTGCATTTTGACGCACTGCTTACGCCATTCCTTCAGATGTTTTCGGACAGTGCTTGTGAGCCGTCTCTGTTTCATCATTTTTCCCCCAATTTCTTTATTTCTCTGTGAATTTCTTGCTGTGACTCTGCCTCGCAATAGATAAATGTGCACTCCGTTGCTACGGCTGCTTTTTGCATTGATCTCGTGTGCATAAAGCTGACCGTGTTGTGTGTGTGAATGTGAAAAGTCTAATAAAGCATGCTATGGCTTCAGAGTACCCGTCGATTGGATAATTCCGTTGGAGCGTCGAGTCCTGCGAGGTGGCGTGTCAGCAGCCGAAGGCAACACTCTGTGATCCTTCCACGAGCCATGGATCACTCTTATCCAGGTATGAAACTCTTTCACGTTCAGTGTAAAGCAGTCATGTCGTCCAGCCTACCCATCGGGTCCCTGGAGATTTGGCGGATGCTGAAAGCGACGACATTGAGAGGTTGGTCTTCTGGGAGGGGAGACCCGTATAACCGCCAGTGTACGTCCAGTGACCATCATTATTGGTTTTATCTTTGGCTGCCTGCCAAGCCTGCCACTTTAGATAGTTGAAAAATTCGAGACTGGTCCGGTTTTCGGTCCGGATTGTATCGCTGTCTGTCATTTAGCTTCATAGGAATCAATATTCTTTGCATGGCTATGCGGCCCAATCGATTACGCCCTTTTAACCTCATTTCGCCTTGCCGCTTTCCTCGTCTCGTCTCAATGGCTTTTCCGAAGTAAGCCGGCGGCGCTAAGCCTTCGCGATTGATTTTGTTTCGATACTCATGAATATGTCACCAGTTTTCAACTCGACCAACCGCTCTATTCCAGAAACATATGTAGTTTCGACGTCGTTTCAGAACGATTCACAAAGCTTTTCTAATCCCTCTTCACATGCATACCACCATAGGTAATCTTCACCAGTGAGGCATTCCTGCATAATTCCTGCCAACCAACTGAACTACAACTCATTTTACAAGTATTCTCCAAAATACCCACGGGAGACTTTCCACGGATCTACACGCTAGACATCCGTGGACTCTGCATATCCCCTTCCTTCCATTCGAAAGCCACACGTGAACTTGAAGGAAATTGATGAGATTTCAGTTGTGCAGCAACGAGGTGAAGAGGAGCAGTCTGTCCTCGGCAACTCTTCGTTTGGCTCTATCATTCGAGGTACTCGAGGTCACTTGTCCAGCTTCATCGATAGCGTTAGTCAGGTGCGTCTGCTTGAATCTTTCAAATTCACGGTTCTACTTCATGAAAAGGGCTTCTCAGCATCGAGCGAATGCCCAGCTTCTTTGCCTAGATGGGCGAATTCCTCTAAAAACCTCACCGCTTTCTTGACCACGTAGCTGAAAAAAAACTTTTAAAATCACAAACTGCTATTTACAAAGGTTCATCTCCGAGGCTGGCGAGATGGGACCATTCAATGCTCTTATCTGTCTGCATGAATAAAATATCGTTTATAGTGAAGAAAGAGATGTCTGCACGAAACACATGTTATATCCATCGTCCTAATTGCATTTTGTGAATAGGCATGCCAAGCGCCAGATCCCCTCAAACTCACAATCCGATGATAGTTGCGACGGCTCAAAGGCATCATCAGAAGTACCGTGAAATGGCATTCTTTGAAGGCGATGACTTTTTGTTGATCTATTTGCTCATTCCTTTCACGGAATTTTTTTTTTCTTCAAAAATTAGCAAGAGCAAGTGCCCAGTAACCCCATTTCACTGTTGATATTTGTGTTTGCAAGGACCTACGATACGTGGCAGTGGTACGCAGTGAAATGACGCCTTGGGAAGTTTTGTGAACACTATAGGCCTTTGTACATCATGGAACACACCTTTTATCGCGGCCTTCGCCACACACTGCCTTCTCGATCCTCTTGTGCTCGTACAATGGGCATGTTCCCTTTCGTGAACGCCGAAAATATCGCTCCTGCTGTCACCAACGGAGTTGATGGGATCGTCCAAGCGAATTCTGAACGCAGATGACCAATCATAGCCACTTATTATTATAATCATGAGGTTAACCCATCTGACACGGCTTCTGCAGCGATGTTAATGAAACCACCATGAAAAGTTTGGTTTTGACCATACCATAATTCATTAGATCTCGGAAATATGTATAACCGATATCGGATTACTTACAGAATTATTGGTGCTCCTAGCCCGTCACTAGTTTCCAGGAAATATCGAACCATATACGAAATAAGGCTCCAGCGAGCAGTTCGAAAATGATATGAATAGTCTCTATCTGGGCCTTTGACCCTTTGAAGAAATCGAACGAAAGTAAATCACTGACATTGACTCTTCCCAAAAAAGTTAAAGAAGGCCTCGCATACGATTTCCTTTATGCTCAGTTCTCCATGTTCACTTAGCTCTGTTTGAAATGATCACCGTGACTTGGCTTCTACTGCCGATAATGTTCGAATGTGATCTGTACTCCCTTACTGCTTGAAGTCTGCAGTAGAACCCGTCTCGTTCAAGTAACCTTATTTTTTTTGGGTGGGGGGAGGGGGGAGGGGGAGGGGACAACGATCCTAGCGCGTTAAGGATTCTATAAACACAAACAGCCATACATTGTGCTATCTGCCACTGAAACGAAGCCAAATATTTAGCATATTCCATCTTCGACCCTCTTTTAATCCTTGCATAGATAGACACTTTTGCTAATTTTTGTTGAGGCCTGCTTCGGAAGACTTCAACAAAAATTAGCCGAAGCCAAATATTGTTTCCGCTTTACCGCTGCAGCATTTGAGATAAGTAATTTCTCCTTGACTCAAATGCTTTATATCACTTGCTAGCATTGAATCAGGATGTTCTAATTACGTAGCCCCGTACTGGGCGCCTGATGGGTGCGAAGAAAGCGGAAATGACCCGCTGCATACCATTGCGAAGGAAGTTAATTGGAATGCACAGTGAGAATAGTTGTCACAAAGATCCATGGGAGAATATTGCACCTACTTCGTCGTACGTAGTGCTCCGGTACCATTGGTTGGCCTAATGACTCTTATCAGCCCCGAGCCGATTTCGCATATCTCAAGTTCAGTATTGGACGATGGAAGCCTTAGCGCGAATTGAATGATTTTTTCTCTCTCATGTTTGGCGGAGGTGGTGTAGTGGCAGGTGATGTGCATTCCCACTTTCACGGTAAGGAGATCAAATCCCGCACCAAAGCCCTCTCGGGCCAAATAAGCCTTCCATTTCTCCGGGATCGGTGAATTGCTAGGAGACCCTTCTGAGAGCATAAAAGTGCTGACTTGTACATCGGCTGGCCCCGCAATTCATTGTACATATGAGACAAATCCAATTCTCTTGCCACCACGATTTTGAATGGAACTAGAATGCTTGGCGCATCCAACAGAAAGGATTGATAAACGCCAAAAACATTAGACCTTTTCGATTTTATGCTTGGCTGGAACCCATTACGCAGAAAAAACCCAAAGTCTTCGCGTGTTTGGATCCGCAGGCGAAGTTGAAAGAGGACGGAGAAACGGCGCTCGCACAGAGCACAAAGAACGTTCGGCCCGCTAGCGTGCGGGTGGCGATGCGGTCGAAGAAATTTGAGCGAATCAATGTTGGCTCTTCGCGAACAACTTTTTCTTCGGGTTTTTCATGCTTGTGTCATGTACCCCCAAGGAGATGTAAAAGCTGCTTTTGAATTATCACCACATGCGCCGCTACTTTCATTAGATCACTGATCTTGGGTTTATATGGTGACTCAGCATGCAGTTTTCCGCTTACTCATATGTTTGTCATTATACCTCACTTGTGCACGCCCACGCAACCATTTGGAGGATTTTCATATTTAAATCAAGGTGTGGGTACAACAAGAAATGATTCACAAACGTCTTCTCGTTGTTTTGTGTCAGCTGGTTGTTTGCCTTTATAGCCATCTGTTAGTATATGGATGCCAATGAGGTCATTAAAAACCCAATTCTTTCTTTGCACATCCTCTATGTGTTTCATTTCCTCCCTTTATTATTAAGTTCTGTGAAGCTCGAAAGGTTTGATGTGGCATCGCTGCACAACCCATATTATAGGGACTGTCTCCTTACCGGTTTTTTTTAAACTTCCTGCGCTTTTCTTTGGATTCTGTGCTACTTTTTTATTTCTTTGAATTCGTTAACTCACATGGACTTCACCTTGCTGGCTGCCTCTTGGCATTTCACTGTGCTCTCCCCTCTAACTCTTTCCCATATTGAAGTTGTGTGTCGGGAAAGTGCATCATGTTTGTCAGGAAAGTGCAGCTCCCGAATTCTCCAATGAAAATAGTCATTGCGAATATGTCTCCGTTTCTCGGCATTCTATTCAACAATTATAACGCGCTGACTTAGCTGGGCCAAAACGTCTGAAGATAATTTGCGAATGTTGTGCAATACAGGTTGCCTCCTCTCCCTGGCCCTGGTCGTGAAATCATATATGATCGGGTAGAAGACGTTATAACTCTCCATCTTTCTTCTAATCCTTGCATAAAATTCTACGGTGTTTTCGGTATAGTGTTAATGTGTCTTGTTCTAGTGGCTGGCCACGACTTCAGGAGCTCGTGAGGACGAGCTCTCGCTCGATAGCTGCCACAGTGCATTCAGCCCGGTGCCTAGAAAGTGAGTTTTCATGAACAATCTTCGTTTCAGTGCTAATTTCTGAGAGTTCGAGGTCTCTATGTTACTTTCTATGTTTTTCCCATGCAGCTTCGTGGTCGGATGGTTGTAAAATCATTTTCGTTTTCAATTTTGAATTCATTCAATTGCTTCTGCTTGCTTAGCTCATTAGCCTATAGTCGAGGTCAAGTGTGCGTGTAAAACTGAGTTGCATACTCAGTGACGTAGGAGGGAGCTTTTTTGCTTCCTCCTACGTCACTGAGTTGCTTATTCCCTTTATTGGAATTCTATGCATAGGTGATTCTTCTTGTTACATATTTCGTTTTTTTCCTACCGTAACTTGCAAGTTACGTAGATCGGTGATTTATACCGGTAGCTGTAATTTAAGTGTAAAGCGTGAGGATTGCAGGTTTTTGCTTGATCCAGTGAATTTTTTGATTGCCACAAAAAATACTTTTTTCTAAGGCGTCACGAACTGGAGTTTATTTTTATGCTTCGAGATCAAATGATGCGTTTTCATTATCTTGAGTTCCACCCCCTCCGACTTTAGGGGAGTGCCAGATGCTTACTATTGCTGTGTACTTTTGTGGGTCGCCACATGGTCAAATTTTAGCGCAAATTTTTTTTATTGCTGGTCAAATTTTTTTATTGCTTACCTTCAATTCGAACAATGGCCGCAACATGTTATCCAAATTTGCTCGAATGTTTAACATAGGTGAGAATTCGCCGTGGCGTTGCTATATTTTCCTACTGTAGCATTCGAACTTTCTCAAGACTAGAAATAGCCTCAGTTCCGTATAGAAAGAGCCGTCTAGGACGGCTTGGTAATCGATCAATTACTCCATAGACTTTCTTCGGTCATACTAGTTTTGGACGAACTTCATTTTCGTTGCAGAGATTGAGTATTTGTTCTTCCGTGAAAGTAATTAAATTTTTGACGCGACTGCTTTTATACCGTTTGCAACATTTCCGTAAAGGGCCTTATAATTCTAGGTTATTCTAAATTGTAAGCGATCTGTGAAATCTACAAGTCCCGTACGGAACGTAGGTTCAACCGAAGTAGGTCCGAAATGCAGAAAAGAGTTTCTATCTTTTACAGTCAGTTGTGGGCGCAACATCACTGCATAATTCGAGGTGTTACGGCTGACAAAAACGGTGCAGTGCAGCGCCATTGCATTTGCAGACAAAGATCCTCCGCTCACTTTTGCCTATAGTTGTGATATTTCTGGATCATGTTAGATCTGCTCTCTATGCTGGTTTTGTCGAGTGGCTCATCAGGCACTGAATAAAAAATCGGGCTTCTTCCCAATATCAAGAGATAAAAGCTTCAAGAGGGAGATTAGAAAGCACGTGGCTGCCAAACCAATAAAATATTGCATTGCCAATCAAGTTATTGCATTGCATTATTGGTACCGCAATAATCAGAAAGTTCATCGTTAAAAGGCGCTGTTACCCTGTGCAAGAATTCAGAATTGGAGAGATTTTCCTCTCTGCTGTGAATTCGATTGATGTCCCTACGCGGCTCCTGGAGTTTGCTCAGTATGCTCGTCTTTCAGATTTTTTGGACACCCCTCTCACATTTTGTTCGAAGCTGCTGTTCCTCGATTACTTTTCTACAAAGGAATGATTTTAAATATTAATAAAAGCACTGAATGTTTTTGAAAGGGAATAGTTCATCCATCGATCACGATTTGTGTAATACTTACTGCATATTGGCTAAGTTATCATTGCTAGCTATGATTTTATGCGATTTTTATTCAATTTTATGAAAACCACAGTTCTCGGGGACTTCTAGTTTTTTGTATCCATTGCTAAGGGATGTTTGGTACGTATCTGACCTTTGTCCTCATAGTTACCTGCTGATGTAGCTTTTTCAGTTGTGGCACCTATCCAATGGCGTCCACTTCTGTACCGGAAAACTACTATGCAGTTCCGGTTGGAGAGACGCAAATGGTGGTCCTGAAGAGATACGAAAATCTTCGCCTGATCGGGTCGGGAGCCCAAGGGATTGTTTGGTACGTTCCTAATTATCCCACTCATGAATTTTCGAGGAAATTTTTGTGCAGCTGCACCAAATCCTCATAATATGCTTTGTTTTTGTTGCTAACGTTATGAATGACCGTGGCCTTGCTTTACGTTTTTCACTGTTTTCAAGGGTTTTTTTTAAATCGAAATCATGTTAATTTAAGTAGCGTTCGCTAAGAATACTTTTTTTAGTGCTGCAACTGATACAGTTACGAACAAGCCAGTTGCCATTAAAAAGTTATCCAGGCCCTTCCAAAATGTGACGCATGCCAAGCGAGCATATAGAGAATTTATTCTTATGAATCTAGTCAATCATAAAAATGTGGGTTTTCGTTCTCGTTATCAATTTTACGTGCAAAAAGTTTTTCGTGAAGATTTTCTTCATTCAGATCATTGGGTTGTTGAACGCCTTCTCCCCTCAAAGAGAAGTCGACGAGTTTAATGATCTCTACATTGTCATGGAACTTATGGATGCAAATCTTTGTCAGGTATAATTTTATGATTGCAATGTAGCACCACATACTACTGCAGCGAGGGATAAATATCACCGGAGAATGATGGCATGCTAAACTCGTCATAACACGTGCATATTTATCCCCCCATCGCGTTCTGCAATCTACATAATGTAACACAAATAGTACCACAAAAGAAGTGCTTTCCTCTCTTAATCTTGTTCACATGTTTTTTTCATCAATTTGACGATTTTATCTCAGTATGTATCGTAGGACAAATAGGTCAGAACAGTTCCTATTCAGGTTATACAAATGGATTTGGATCATGAACGATTATCCTATTTATTATATCAGATGTTGTGTGGAATTAAGCACTTACATAGCGCAGGAATTATTCATAGGGTTGGTTTGCTTGTATCAGGAATAAGTTTGTTATGTCAGAAAAGTAGGTACCGGAAGTCTGTCTTCGGGTATATCTGGTTCAAAACCTGAATCAATTTTCGACAGTGTGCGGAATACCGATTTAATATGATATTTATTTAAATGAATCATTTTCGGTCTCCATTACTCCATTGATTATACGATTTTGAGAAAGTTTAAACCTCCTTAGTTACCGCATTACCTCTTTATAGTGGTTACATTGGCATTTTTAGGACCTGAAACCCTCTAATATTGTGGTAAAAAGTGATTGTACACTGAAGATTTTGGATTTCGGGCTGGCACGAACAGCTGTTGAGGCATTTATGATGACTCCATATGTAGTCACTCGGTACTACCGTGCACCTGAAGTCATTCTGGGAATGGGATATGGAGAAAATGGTTAGTTATGATTTTAGTCCTTCTTTGCGATCTCTTTCTTTTCTTTCTGTCTTTAAGTATATTTTCTACCAGAGTATACCAAACATTTGCAGTGAAAAGTTACGAGGTTTTTTGCTTTTTTTAACTAGAAAACTTTTGTAATATGTTACATTTTGAGACGTTTAGTTCAGTTTCATTTTAGTTTTTTTTTTGTTCAGTTTACAAGAGCGATATTCATGTATACTTTGGTATTCTGATCTGTCTGAGTTCGCCTCCGAATTTCGTTTTGGACAAACTGTCTATTTTTATAGTGGTGCTTGTGTTTATTTGTAGCTAAGTATGTTTAGTAAAGCTTGATTTCTATGCCCCTTGAATTTAGTTGATGTGTGGTCTATCGGCTGCATATTTGGTGAGCTGATTAGAGGTCGAGTGTTGTTCCCCGGAGCTGATCACATAGATCAATGGACACGAATCATTGAATTACTCGGTACACCAGACTCACAGTTTCTCAGCCGGCTGCAGACCACTGTGCGGAATTATGTTGAGAATAGGCCTAAGTGAGTCACATACTCTGTAGCCTTAGTATTTATTCTGATCATCTTGGAATCATTTAATACCTCGTAGGTATCAACCAGTACCGTTTGAAACATTGTTCGCTGACAATATGTTTCCTCCTGGTGCGGACAATGCACGTTTAACAGGTTGGTCAACATTAAAAATATCGCATTAGTGTACATAATACTGTTAAGAGACTGTAGCTTTTCACTTCCTACTTTTTTTTCAGCTGCAAAGGCTCGAGATCTCCTTGCGCGAATGCTAGTGATCGACCCTGAAAAAAGAATATCTGTCGATGATGCTATAGCTCATGAATATGTGAATGTCTGGTACGATGCTTCCGAAGTGAGCGATTTTCCTTTCATATCATTCAGAACGAGTACATGATTCACTCTCAGATATTCTATTATTTTGTAATCTAACACATGCGGCCGGTCATTTAACCAACTATCATTAGCAGTGTTATTTTTGAATTTCTTGGTGACGTAGGATATTGTAAAGACCTCCTACATTGTGGTGAAGCGATTTTTCGTGAAATGCTTCATTCCAAGTGCAAACCCAGTGTTGCAAAAGCGTATGGAAAAGTGACAAAGTATGGAACATGAGATTGTAGACAGTTCGGGACACTGCCACTCAGTGCGAAATGTTTAAATTGCTATCGAAATTATTTTAGAACGTATTTGAGCGCTCTGTAATAGTCTAAGGAATTTACACGATTGACAACCCGGATCTCGATAACCGATTATTTTTCGGTTGTTTTCTGCGTGAAAGTATTTATGATCTTCAATTATATATTTTTCTGTGAATTTCTAGGTCTACAGATTTGTTGAAATTCGAGCAAAAGTG
This sequence comes from Trichostrongylus colubriformis, assembly GCA_963978905.1. NCBI lineage: Eukaryota > Metazoa > Nematoda > Chromadorea > Rhabditida > Trichostrongylidae > Trichostrongylus > Trichostrongylus colubriformis. Next base: position 41,838,677 of record OZ022256.1, read on the forward strand.
TGAGGTGATCTTTCAGGTGCATGCTCCTCCACCAGGTCACTATGATCCTACGGTAGATGGTGAACACACCGTGGAAGAATGGAGAGGTAAAATTCAATCCTCCCCTCATTAATGAAGCTATGTGAGCAAAGCACATTTCCGTTTGTATATTTCTACAGCTGCGCTATGATTGAATGTGTACGCAAACATTCCCTGTCTAATGTGGTAACTCGTGCACGTCTCTAAGTTCAGTTGCTAAGTTATGTAAAGTAGTTACTCTTACTGGCCTTCGTGAGTGTTTTCGCAAACACACATTGCTCCCACGCCCGAATTTGTAAAGTATTTTTTCCTCTGAAATAGAAATAGGGGCTACTATTATCGTTTCAAAGACGCTCTGACAACTGTTTCCCGTGTCTGCTTCGTCCGCTCATAGGACACTTATGTAAAATGTGATGATAACTCGCAATTGTAAGGCCGCCGTCGCTTCGCTATCACTCATTCGCACGCACTGCTGCTACCTCGAGATCGTGCACTGCAGCGTCTTCCCGTGCGGGGCTACTCGCGATGAGCGCGTCGTGCCAGCAATGCCTTTTGACCATTACCCGAGGTGCGGACAGCGTAAGTCGCTGGTTTACGTCACCATCAGACTGCCGCGTCAAAGCCGCGACACTGCAAAAACGCCTAATCGCGAACTCTGACGGTGACCTATACCAGTGATTTAGGCGCGTTTTTTGAACTTTTTGCTTTTCCTATGACGTTTTGCAAGGACCAAACATACTGACAAAGGAGCGGGATCACATTTGCCAAAGTTTCGAGCTGATGATTAGTCGCTAAGAAAGTTGCCTTTCGGCCTGAGTTGAAGGTTCCCGCCTACATCTAAAATACCACAAGTCGAACGATAAGCTCAAAATTCGTATGAGAATGAGGGTCTCCATTGGTACTGGCGCCCTTGTGATAAGTGGGACAAAGCTGTCCGAAACAAGAGCAATTTTCGGGGCTTTGCACTGCGAGAGGCACCCGATCCCTGAATTTTCTCACGTATTCATCATATCTTTCTTTTTTTAATGGCGAATTCGTAGATCGTAATCTATTCTTATCCGCCTGTTTCAGCGATGCTATTTGCGGAGTTGCAGAATTACTATAGGACGCACGATGTGTACGGTGTGACGCAGCGTCGGTAAACGGGTCAATTTCTCTGTTTCTTCACCTCGAATAATCAGCGTTTTCACTCAATTAGGAGCAGGAACTCCGGACTTATCTTCGCATCTCTTCTAGTCTTTATACCGCAGAATATTTTATGTTGAGGTGAAAATGTTAAATTTCAAGCCTTAACTTAAAGCTCATCGTTGTGAGTTATTGCTGCAATTGATTGTTATGAGAACTATAATTTTTCCATTTTGTTATTTTTATTTCATACGAGAGATTCTCTTCTCGTCGTTCTGTGATTATGGGCAAGATCAGCTTTACCGTACTAGTTCATTTTCTCTTATCTTATTTGTTCAGTTTCCCACAACTCGAATTGTGAAAAATCGGTTCCATTAGTACATTAGTACACTGTTGTCCTGCTGTGCAGTTCATGTTGCCTTTGATAAAAGATTTTCAGATCTTGTTTTGGCTGTGTCTTAGTATCTGGAACTTGATGTGGCAGAAATGAAGCACATATCTATCTGGTTACTGTTCAGTATTGTACAACCTGAATCTTTAGCCTTGCTTCTTCTACACACCTTTACTATTCCGATTAGCTAGCCAGGTCATTTGCGCTACGTCTGTCCGGGCTATGATACCAATTTTGTGCCAAGCGCTTCTAGACCTCGTTTGTCACGAGCTCCTCTTGGGATCTCGGGGAATGGCGTTGTGTGCAGGATTAGCCATGTATCCGCTTAGTTTATGCGCTCTCTTGTGTGCTGAGGGTTGCCACAGTTCATTCACGTGTGATTTTCTTTCCTTATGAAAAGGGTCGTAATCGCGCTGGCAATTTCGATAGTCAAAGCTTGAACTCATCAAAAAAAGCACCTTCATCTCGATCAACAGCAAGCAAGTGAGCTGTGCACTGATAGCTTTCACCTTTTTATGCTTCTATTTCTGCGAATGAGAGGCTACGTATTTAGGTGAAATGAACAACAACTCAGATTTTGTTTTTTCATGGTGATTCTGAACTTCCACTGTTATTTTGCTCTCCAGCTCACGTTGTTCACCTCACAAACGCCAATCACATCACATTGCTCACTGGGTCACTTCATTCAAAGCACACTACGCAACAATCGGATTGGGGCTTACTGTCTTGTAGCAAGTAGGTCCTAATATAACTGCTCAGGCTGCACCTTTAGTACAATGGTTGTACAATGTCCCTTCACGCTGTTGTGCATGCAAGAAAGCAACCAAGCCACGTCCACCCAACCAAATCACACGTGGTCTTAAACGAACAAATTTCCATCGTGGAAGCAGCCTCCATTATCGAAATGGCTATTTCATTGAAGTATCCTCTCTTATCTCAATTGTCCTTTCCCACGTGAGCTTCACGCTAAGAATTCGTCCGTCTAAAGCTAGGAGCGATTTGGGTAGGTGGGCGTGGCTTGGTTGTGTTCAAGCGGGCACAGCACCCTGAGGGTGCACCGTGCATTCGTAAAAAAGATATAGCCTGAGAAGTTATCCGGAGCCTGCTTACCCCAACAGAGAAGCCACTAATGTGAACTCGCGTGGTGTGCCTTTAAAGACACATATTGGGGTAAATTTGGCAGACTGTGTAATATGAACATATGGGTACTCGACAATATCAAAGTAAAGAAAGAACGAGACAAAACAGTGAAAAACCCGCGGAATAGGAACTCGAAAACCTCTCTCTCTCGCATCCTTCCGCGTCATTAGCTTGGGTAGGCTGCAGACGGGTGGAGGCTGACAGCCGGCCGCGAATGTCGTCCGCCTTTGCCGGCAACTCGGGCTGCAGGATTGCAGGACGACACGCCATGCTGGATCGCGCTGAGACCCCAATTGGGCTTTTCCAATGCAGGTTTCACTACACAACACTCTTCTGAAGTGGAAGGTTTGCTTCAGAGAACATCTATACCCAGCTCTTACTTCCTCCTTACCCATCTCGGTGCCTGTAAGGTCAGGACCAATTGGTTTTGCCCGTCATAACCAGTCTTCATCGTGTCGCGGATGAACACTCATCTTGTGCGGTCATCGGTGGTACACCCGCTCTCAAGCTCCCGACGCTCCAACCTTTTGAATCAGAGCCCCATCGGACCGCTACGCCTCGCCAGGACACCCGCTCCTGGCTCGGCAGACCTACCCCGGGGACCTAGGGGCCTTCAGCTCTGTGCTGGACCGTGAGGAGTGTCTCTAGCTCTGCGCCAGGCACACAGCACTCCCTCTGGTCTCCCCCGTAATAACAAGATATTAACACGACAATAGAATAGCACACCGCATTATAGGAGCACATCCTATGTTTCAAGACATAACACAAAATAACATAATACACATAACATACATAATACATTTGTTACCTACGCAATAACATCATATCTGCTATCATCCCTCCCAAGTCGCCTCAGTTGAAGCGACTCCATCAGTCGGCTATATGTAGTAGACCCCCATCCGGGCGTTTCCTATTGACCATGTGGCTGACGGTGCCGAGAAGGGACCTGAACCACATGGCTGCTCCCAGTCGGGGAGCAGGGGTGGACACCGGCTTACTCATGCGCCAGCGCTCCACTACCCGAGCACCAGAGTGCGACGACACCCTGGGTCCCGAGTAGCTTCATGGCGTTACCCGGTGAAAACCGACTGACAGTCGGCGACCAGCCTTTTATACTGGTCTCAGCCACAGAGGGCGGCGCCAACCGGGAGCGCGAAGCGCTGCCGCAGTTGCAACCGCACGCGGATGGGCCGAGCGCGATGCGCCCGGTGGCCACCGTCGCGATCCGCGACACATCGCGTATATAATAGCATATTATTGAAGTAAGTAGTCGCCGGCTGGACATATATGTAGGTAGAAGTCTCAAATAGGACCCCTGTAAGAGCTATCTTTTTAATGTGTCTTGTCTGTTTGAGGATTGAATCTACGGTGCAAGCTAGTTCCACCTCCACGGAATCTTCAGCCAACTCAGTGTCTAGGAGTCAGCGCCTTTCTCACCTTCAGCGATACCCTGTCTGTACCAGTCGACTTCGTAGTCATAATTTTCCTCGGCAAAAAACTTATCACTACTCAGTACTTAATGTTTTCCCCTGCTATTTCAGGAACTATTTTTTCACGACTATACTGTCAATTTTCGTTTGCGTTCTTCCACTGCTGAGAGTCCTTGGATTACGAGAGAATCAGTGCAACCCTTTAAGTCGTACGCACTAGTCGAGTCGTGAACCCTCCTTCCTTCACCGTTCCCTGCCCCAATTACATGCCTCTGTGCACCCTTTCCCGGGTCCTTCTGTCATTGCCGACTTACAAACGCCTGCTACGATGCTACGATTAAGTAATTGCACACCGGAATTAACCTATTGGCCTCATCGATTCTTAGACGAATTAGTCGAGCCTCAAAGCGAAGGTAACCGATCTATGGTGGGTGAATATTTTTCCACTCCAGTGCCTCATCACTTTGCTCCTCCGCACAATCATTATTCGGTTGCTTCTTTTTTAGAGCTGAGACGTCCCTTCCTGAGGGCTCTGCTAACGGTGCGGCTGCTTCACTGCCCTCGAACCTTCCAACGCGATTGCTACTTTACTACTGTTGTACTCAGTGGTTTCCTGAGGCGGTACCCATCAGCACGATGGAAAGATTATCGCATGATTTTGTTCGATTCTGTAAATTACTCGATTTTTTGGGACTGGAGTGTGATCCTGTCACGGTGTATAGGATGGGAAAATCATCGCAAGGAAGGATCCGACTACTAATGGTAGTTCTTCCTTCGCCATGGTTTCAGCGTGTGCTCCTTGGGCATTTTTCTCTGAACATAGGATTTTCATAAGGGAATCTTTCACGAAGGAGGAGCGGGAGTGGAGAGGAGTGGTACGTGGTGACCAAAGTGCTTGACTCCAGTTCTCCTCCGGTTAGCGATCAACGACCAGCGAAGAGTAACGCGGAGCCATGGCCAAACTTGGTCACGTCAAGAAACTGACAGCCCTTCCGTGGAAGAAGTTGAGTGCCTTTAAAATTTTTTTATTGTAACGTGCGCCCAATCTCAAGAAATTCGCATTACGTGGGAGTTGTTTTGTCTAATAAATTTGATCTCCACGCTTTCACTGGAACCTAGCCTAAACCTAGGCAGATGCTCCCTAATACCGTGAGTAGTCTATGCTGTGGCTATGTAGTTTTGAGATGTGACAACCGATGAGGGCTGGTGGAGGGGTGGCTTTGTTCGTGCATTCTAAGTTTCCACAGCAGCAGGAATCGGTTCGGGACGCATACGAAATACTTTGTGGCGATGTGTTCAGTAAAATTGCTGGTTTTCGATTGTTCTTGTTTATAGGGCTTTTTTGTATATAACATTCGCTACAGTCCAGTTTACTACAGTTCATAGTAAACTGGTAGCATGTGAACATCACAGTAAGATTTTAAGAAATTTCAACACACCAGACTGACGCTATGAGGCTTGTCCAGAAAAAATCCGTTCAGCCTTATCGTCATTTTACGAGCTGATATATTGTCCTAATCTTAGCCAACATGTAAAAGAGCCAACAAGGCTTGGTAATCTTCCGGATCTGGTCTTCAGCAGTAGCAAAAACTTACAAGGGAGGTCTTTCAGGTCATGACGCGCTTTCGGGAAACGGTCTTTTCCATTATATGGGGGTATCTACATGAAACATATAACTGACTTCCATTTTTGCTGCGCGGCCCTATAAATGCCAAAAAAGGAGTAAAAAAAATTTTCTTCAAAAAGGCGATTTTAACCCAGTTATAGTAACGCATCCTCCTTGTAACTCTAATCATGTGCAGATCGAAAGGTGTTCTTGCATTTCACATCCAAAACAAAGTGAAATACGGAAAAAATAACACCTTGTCTCCACCATGTACTAAAAGCGCGTAGCAGTCTCATAACGGCTCCCCGATGAGTGGGTACTGCGGCGACTGGATGGTCTACTGGATGCGACGATGGACCTTTAACCGGATGAAGGGCGGGGTTGGTGGTTCGAATCCCGGCTCTGCCGAAGTTTTGCATTTTTTGCATTCACTTTTTCGTCTTTTAATATGTCTGTTTATGCCAAATGACTACGATTTTCGTTGACAGCATGCCAAAATGACTCTATTTACGAATTGTCAATGAATTTGGTGATATGACCTTTTTGGACACGAAAGGGCCCGTAGCGTTCGAAATTCGCGATTTCGCAGGAAATGAGTGTCACATTCGTGTTCAGGGGGTCAAACTACCCTTGGGGACATATTTCTAGCCAATTCCAAATTTTGACCCTAACTTTGAAAAAGATGTTTGGTCATGGGTACTACATGGTGCGCTTTCTACTTGTAGAAGTGAGTAACTCACAAAATCGATGAAAATCAATGGATTATGCACAGCACAGATGCCTATCGCTATAATTTCAGCTATCAAGCACCAAGCAAGAGAAATAGAGAGAATTTCCTAACGAGTGATATCGTCGTCTCTTTCATCGAATGTGCAGTCGATGGTACACCAATGCCCAGCTCAAATTTTCGAATTTGGGTCAAAATCTCGATTGGGCTGGAAATCTATCCCTGGGGGTAGTTCGACCTCCTGAACACGAATATCAAATCTGTTTCGCGCAAAAACGCCTCGTTCGTGTGCTATGAGCGCCGAAAGGCTAAAAATTGGACTGTCAAACTTGCCGAAAACTGGCAACAGAGGGCAGTTCGGAGTTCTAAATGTGATTACTGCACTTAACCTTCATATTCGAATGTTTACGAGCCCAAAAGCTGAAAATCTAAACTTTGCAAAAATCTGTCCTCAGTGGGGGTCGAACCATCAACCCCGTTCTTGGCATTTGTAGGGCCGCGCAGCAAAAACGGACATCAGTTATGTGATTCTTGTGCGTACCCCCACACATGCGAAAAACAGCTTTCAAAAAGCGCGTCATGAGTTGGAAGACCTTCCTCGTTTGCTCGTAACGTAGATATCCTTTCTCCGGTAGGGTGCAGTAGCTTTTCATTCGACATTACCAGGCACGAAACCTACCTAGGCCCCTTTTACGTGAAGCATACGCTGCTTGCAATTTCAGTGAGCTATGTAGAGATACAGTGCTCTGCATAATGATACACCCGCCTATAAATAGTTCAGAAACTCTGTTGGCAGAGTGATTCAAAAAAGTCTTCAAGTAAAAATGTAGCCAGTGTGGACGCGCATTCGCGCATAAAATCAAATTGTGGCTGGAAAGCACGGAAAAATTTTCTCTTTACTTGTTTTGAAAATGTCGTTTTTCCTATTCTGCAAAATGATACAGCCACTTCGGATCGGACTCTTTTGACCTCTAATTGCCGAAGCTGTATTGTTGCTATAGGCTCATCATTCTCAGGTGATGACAAGCAGAAAACTACTTTTTGACTTGAAGAAAATGAATTCACCTCAAAATAAGGCCTGCAGACATCAAAATATCAGATCGCGCGAAAATGGAGACGGCATTGCGCATCCTCGATGATTTCAACTGGGATTCTGCAGGCTATGAAATCAGAAGGAGTACTAAGGTCCTGCTACGCCTTTATACAGAGACAGGGCAGTATTTCGAAAGATGAGTCAAGTTTTCCTAGATCATTCCCTGTAACAAGATCTTCGCTTGAGCTTAAGATGTCAACAAACGCTGCTTACAGGAACCTGAAGAAGTGAAAATCCATTTCTGGGCGAGAAATGAAGAGAGCCTTGTTCAGAACCCCAGAATATCGTGAAAGCAGGATCGGTTTCGACAAGCGACGGATGAGAGTAGATCGGATTTAGGTGCTTGATACGTTCAAAAGTTTGTACACCTTTCCCCTACGGTTTTTTTCTCTATGCTGTCCTTATTCCTTATGACTGCCCAGGCCACTATCGGCATCATAGCATGAGGGACAGACTGCGGTTTTCAAAGATCTTCGAGGAGGAGGGGTCATGGCGTGGAGCCCAGTAATCTTTGGAATTTTTGTTTCGTTCTCGGAAGGATAAGCCTTTCGATCACCGGAACTTCACGCTTCGCACCCTTCTCTCGTCGCGCGTGTTGAAATCTACACCAAAACCTTGTTTTCGTGCGAGTTAATGGGCCATTTCCTGTCAACCGGAACAGTCTCGTGAATCCATTACCCAATGGACCTTCTGACCTTAACGATGTACGGACCCGACCTTTATCAGATGGAGAATTCGTTGGAGATTTATGCTAAGGAGTTTCGTGGAGAGAAGCCATTTCGAAGGAGTTGGGGAATTCAAAGAAGCCCTCATCGAAGCATGGTAGCAAGTGGACCAAAAACATTCTGAAAAGATTCATATGGGCTTAGATAGCCAAAATTTTTGGGTATACAAAATGAAGGAGGTCCAGTCGCTTGTAATATTAGTATTTTCACCTTTTCATTGTTTTCTCGTTGTTCGATACTTCAATCTGTTCAGTGGCTTATTATTTCGCAGAATAAGAAAAGCGACACTTTCAAAATAAATGACGAGGAAATTTTTCTGTTTTCCAGTTACAATCTGATATTGATGCACGAACGCGCGTTCACACTGGCTACATCTTTCACTTAACTTTTGAATCAGTCTGCAAATAGAGTTCTTGGACAATTTATAGGTGGCTGTATCATTATGCAGAGCACTATACTTTTGTTGCTGTACTGTACAAAATGAAATGGCTGCGCAAATAAATCGAAGGTGCTCCGCTCTGAACAATGAAGAATCGCAGTGAAGTACTTTTTTTGCGATTTTGCATGATCTTGACTCATAGCTGAGTGACTAGTTAAAAGAAAATTATGGAGGATCTTGTAAGAAACGGTAAGAGTGTACTTCAGAGCAAAGGCGGAGTTCATCTATATAATGTAACTCGATATCATCATCTCTATTGTGGCTTGAACAATTTCAGTTTGTTGGCCAGTGGTAGTTTAGAAAATACTGGCAAAATTCTATCGGAATCTAATAGCTCCCATGTTCTCCCTCGATGAAACCTCGGCATAGTTGTCGATTGTACTTCTTTTGTATGCCAACACGAGGTTCGAAGTGTAACCTTTACTGGCCTAACGTTTCGACCTTCTCGTCTTCTTCAGAGGCCTGAAGATGGCTCGAAGCTCTTGATTTGCAAAGTATCCGAACAAACGCCTCCTCTCCTCTAGCGTTTCCGGCGTCGTCTCGAGATCGCTCTCGGACAACCCAGTGATGAAGCAATAGACTCACCCAAGATTCCACCAGCGGAGCAGCAGCCCACGCCTCAATCACATGTGTCAGTAAAGGCGAATGAGTCTTACTTGACTCGATGTCCCTTATACGGCAGAAACTACTGCCGCGCACGTCGCCTTTATTTACTTCAACTAATACTGTGATACAAAGGGCAGGAGTTCATTGCTAATCGAAAGACACTAGTTTCGGTTGTTCATTCGTGGCCTTCTTGTGGAAATCCAGAATGACTTTAACACTTTCCGTGACGAAACTTCCGTCTCGTATGCCAAAATAAAGCACATAACATCAAAGTCACTTCCGTTATGCTCCTCAACTTTATGCTTGCCAAGTGGGGTTGTTATAACACCACGCCTTTTCCCAGCTAGATGTTCTTCGACGCGTACAACCAGTACTCTTCCCGTTTCTCCAATATATGTGCTATTACAAGTCCTACATCGAAGCTCATAAATAACGCAAGCCCTATCACAATCTCCTGGCTTTCCATAAGGACAAATAATGCAGTTTGGCGTTATGCACTGCTTATCGTACAGTTTGTTGCGAACAAGTTTTCGTTAGATGTTGTCGTTAGGGATATTCACTAAGACAACAGCATTTTGTAACTGTGCTCGAACAATACTGCGGTTTATTGCAGCGCTAACCCTGTCGGAGATGAACGGAATGCATAAAGGTAGTTTCCCTTGGCGTGGTGTTTGTCTTGACCAGCATATGACGTATTTGGTGCGATGGTACCGCATAGCCATTTTCAGCAGCAATGCACAAAGCTAAACGTTTTGATTCCTGCCGTTCCTCTCCACCAGTGCACGTACAGGTTGCTGTTGCAAACATGTTCTTAATGACTGCACGTTTCACAGCAGCAGGGTGAGCGGATGTCGCATGAATCAAGATATTTCAACAGCTAGGCTTGCGGTACAACTTTACCCTGGTAATGCCACCAGACATCTTGACCTGCGTATTAAGATATGGTAGCCACCCATGCTTTGGTACTTCCCGTGTACCTAATGTACTGCCTTCTCATTTAATAAGTGAAAACACTCGTTCCTTTCGGATTGTGTTGATGTTACTATGAAGCAGTCGTCGATATATCTGCAGTACAACAGAGGTAAGCGACCGAGTACTGGTTGTTCTATTCTGCTCATGAGGCAGATCGCAAGTACAGGCGCTAGTCGCTGACCCATGGCCAAACCCCTAATGATTGGCATACAAAAGAAGTACAATCTATCGGAATCGTTGGCTAGTGGCAAAATTTTCCCGATCTAGACTTCACAATCAGAAAATCTTTCTAGTACCATATATTTTTCTCTGAATACGACAGAGTCTTGTGCATAGTTGTTGTTCAATGCCCAGATGACAAATATCATGGCTTTTGAAGACTCCTTCACCGACTGTAGCTTCCTGGCAGTCCCAAAAACTCAAATGGTCACAAGCAAGGAGGTCCAGCTGCTTATATATTAACATTTTTCTCCTTTCTGCTGTTTTCCCGTTGTTCGGTACTTCAATCTGTTCAGTGGCTGTATTTGCAGTACAGGAGAAGCGGTATTTTAAAAACAAGTGAGGAGAGAATTTCTCTGTGTTTTCCAGCTACAATTTGATATTGATACGCGAATGCGCGTCTACACGGCTACATTTTTTACTTACAGTCTTTTTTGACCTACTCTGCAAACAGAGCTTTTGGACAATTTATAGGTGGCTGTATCATTATGCAGAGCACTGCATGTCAAGCATACACAGGGTTAGCCTGCTTGAAACATGTCGTGGCGTCAACGGGAAGTGCTAGCTTCTGTTGAATATGTTGCACGTAGCCATAGAATACTGTTTTCTAGGAGCGTGTCACTTCTTTCGTATCGTTGGCACTGCAGACCATGAGTGAGCATCGTGAATGTCTTTACGAAGAAGCTAGACACTGATGAGTGAACAAAATATGAAGAATTTACAGTTGAATTCCTCGCTCGCCTAGGAAGTGTAGTTGTAGCATTGAGAAGAAAACTATTGAGGGTGGAAATAGTCGAAAGTTCCACGGTATTTAAGTAACAAAATACAAGATGGAAAGTTGTGGCCTTTTTCAGGAGGAGGGGTTTGCGTAGACTGTGAACATGACAGAGCAAACTTATTAACGGAGCAGTTCTTGAGATCCTTTCTGCTGATGATAGTAAAATACCTGATTATCAAGCCGTCGACTTCGATTATGATTGAGGTCCTTGATTTCAACCGAATCAACTTTATAAGCTGATCATTGCTTTGCCCAAATCTTCCTCGATGACTCCTGATTGTATCCCGCTATTCTTTGTCAAGAAAATAGCGGAGGTTATTTGTGGACCACTGGCGTACGTATACAATCAATCGTTAATGACGGGGGAAGTTCCTATGCGCTTGTAGCTTCTTTTTAACTCCGGTGAATCTTCCGATCTGGCAACTGCTGTCCCTGAAAATCATCCCGGATGCCCAACATGATTTTACCCCTGGCTGTTCAGTGGAGACTAATGTTATTCAAAGTCTAGGGTACTGGTCACGGAGCTTGACAACAGTCACTGTTATATATTTGACTTTGGAAAAGCCTTTGACAGAGTTACGAGATGGGGTACTGAGCTTTCATACATTTTTGAATGCTTGACAAACTTCCTCTACGACCAAAATTTTCAGGTATGGGTGGACAAGCTACTCGGATTGGAAGTATGTGATTAGTGGAGTGCCGCAGGAAGGACAATATCTCCGGCTCCATTCAACATTTACTCTTCTGAGACTTGGACCTGTTTGAAGGACTAGGTGTTGTAACTAAAATGTATGCTGATGGTGTAAAAGTTTCCAAAGGCATTAGTGAAACAACGAATAAAGAGCATTTGCCGTCACTCGGCTAGGTGGGTGGATAAAGCGATGGGAGTCACCTTTGGCGTTGAATAAGACAATGTGCATGTTAATCGCTTCTGATCCAGGGGATGTTCATTGCCTTTACGTAATTGATGGGATTACAATCTCCCCTGTCAATCTCATACGGGCTCTTGTTTTCTGCAGCATCAATAGTCTAGACTTCTCTATGCTTAAGTCACTGTCCACGACGAGTAAGTCTATTCTGATGAATGCCTATAACACCTTTGTCTGAGCCTTGATCGACTCGGGTGCCATGTGTCGCTCCATGAAGGAGAGGATATCAATGCTCTGGAAAAGGTGCAGAATAACTTCACGCGCAAAATACTTTTTGAAGTGAGAGTTTTCAAACTCAAAAATTCCTGAAGCTTTTATTCGAAACAGGTATCTGGGACCAGCAACCGTGGAATCAAGCGAGAAATTTCGTTGAAGCGTATAGTATATGTTGTGGGCGCTACAGACCGAAGAAAATGATTTACCTCTTTTAACAGTGAGACGGTGGTTAAATGGTAAAGTAATGATAATACATAGGAGTCAGCGGAGTAGAACAGAGTCAGCACGTGAACGCCTTCTTTGTACGAATTATTAAAACAGGGATGAAGCCTCGACCCCCCTCTTGCCATACAGTTTGAGCCCAGCCTCCACCAGACGCAGGTTGTGAGGAATCATCGCATGCTTGGCGATGATAGTATATAAAATTCTTGAATCAGAGTAATGACTTTGGCTCCCAAAATATAATTTCGTACAAGAGGTGACGAGGTAGGGATTTGCTTTTCCAGGCCTAGAACTAAGGTAAGGGTAAGAAAATTCACAAAGTGGCTATTCACATGACAAAGTAAGCACAGATTCTGTGGTAGTTTAAAAGAATCCAAGCGACATGAAACTAAAGCACTAGGTGAGTATGCCACTCCCTAGTTCTTTGGAGTTCTCTTGCACACGTGCTCCTTGTGGCAAAATGTTTGTTGAAGAGGCGGACAAGCTGCAGCATCAACTTTTTCTCACCAAATTCGCTCTTAAATGGGGATGATTTGGAGCACTGATCATAGCATGATATTTGTTCGGAGTGCTAGCGCCTTAGAGCCACTACAGCGCTACCAATGTGGCAGGACCACACTGCGCCCGGCGTCCGGCGTGGGCTTTTCGCCAAAAATGAAAAGGAGCGGTCACTTTAGTTTTCCGCTAAAACTTGAAAGAGAATATGCGCTTCGATGTGCAGATTGATGGCTGCAGGGTAGTTTTGGATGAAAGACGACGGCGAGAAAATGGATGCTATTTCCCTTTAATTGAAAGATACATTTGCACACTAGTATAGCCACAATATGACTGGCGTACCTTGGAAGCGAACGGCATCCACGCTGAATGAATGCTATATGTGCAGCATGTTGTATCACCCCTGTGCGACAGCTTTAAACGAGTTTCGCGAGAAAAGTTGTTGCGCTAGTATGATGTAATTGCATCAAATGAGCGTCAGCGCAAAAACGGAGGTCATACTTGCGACCAGCGCCCCAAATAACGCTTGTAGGCGAAGTTTCTATATATTGGCCAGCGGTAGCACAGCCATTTGCTTGTTCGCTTCTTCCATTAGTGGTGCCACAATAACACTTCGCCATCACACGTTTACAATTAAACAAAGAATATTGAACGAAAAAGATTACTAGAATCTCGCATTCGACATAAACAGTTTAGAAAAGTAGCTAAAGCGCAAAATGATAAGAAACATGGAGAAAGCCATTAACAAGCTAGGATCTAAAACTCAGGAAAAATTACACATAAAGAAAGGAACGGGAAAATGAGGCGCTGCGCTCTTTGAGGCTGATGGACGTCGACAAATAAGTTGATGGGCATGCCAGCATCCTCTTGTACGAGAGTCGCATTCTCTGTCTCCGCAATTACAGGCAATAAGGCGAAAGCTAACAAAACAAACTTGCATTAGTATAGGAAAATTCCTTTCAGCTTTTTTTCCTTTCCTTTTTATGACAATACGGCAATGCTGGGCCACTCTTGACAATAAAACCGTGGTCGGATATGTATACGAAGTCATTATAGCCACACAGAACCATTCATTTCTCATAGAAATTGCCTTAGAATCGCAGTGACACTATGCACCACTTCCGTCGTGTATCCCTCCCGAACAGCGGCCTTGTAATTATTCCGGCCGTTTGCTGCAGTACTTCCTTGTTTTCCATGGCAACATGTATACACTAAACACGATAGTTTGTAGCATTTGCTTTTTCCAAAATTCGCTGTTACGCGGAGTGCATTCGTATTCATATAAGGCTCAGATTCTGATGTAGACTTCGCCGTTTTGCGATGACGCGTTCCGCATGCGGAGACGAAACATGACAGATCGTAAGATCCCGGTCTCGAGCGGGTTTGCGACATTACGGAAACGCAAAGTCTGGTATCGGCTTGAGACTGCTGCTGCCTTCTGGAGGATCATGAACACTCACTAAAGAGAGCACATCGAGTAGAAAAGCGCGAAATCAGTGTCCAGATCAGCCGCTTCTTGATATGGAAAGTTCACAGGTGAGATTACCGGTAGGGGTAAATTTGGCAAGGTGGGGGATTACGAAAGTAGAGGTGCTCAGCAATATAACAGTAAAGAACGAACGACATAAAACGGCGAAAAAACCGAGAAATAGGAACTCGAAAATCCCCCTTTTCTTTCTCGTCCTCAGCGTATCTAGCCGGATTGGACTGAAGACAGGCCAGAGTCTGAACTAGCCGGCGTGATTGTTGTCCCACCCCTCCACGGCGACTCCCCCGGCCGCATAACCGCATAACGACATGCCGAGCCGCGAGGTCGTTATAAGACCCCAAGCCGCGTTCACTTAATGCCTTTTTCATCACATGTGACCTCTTCTGAAGTAGACGCTTCGTTTAGAGAACATGTACCCCGAATCTCAGTTTTCCCCCCTACTGGTGCCTTTAAAGACAGTGACAGGAATAATGTAGGTGATAAGCAACCCCCAAAAGAATATATTCACTTGAAAACAATATCTGCGGCGCAATCCCCCACGAAAAAAGCAATCTTGAGCTGACACCGGCGGTCTTTTTAGCTCCAGCCGCTTTCCTTAGCTCGGTCAACCTCCTAGGGTCGACTTTGTCGAGGAATGACAGAGGGGTAAAGTAATGAACATGATAGCAAAACGATACTTATCGTATCGTGCTGTAGCCGTATCGATTGAAATTACGTGGTGCTTGATGAGTCGGTTTTGTGGTGAAAACATCCACCGGTCAAACATTGGAATGAAGGATGCTACCGAATTCCCCTAAGGCCGCGGTCATACTTTGCGGTGCCGACGGCAGGACGTGGCTGCGTGTCTCTGCGTCTCCGCCTATGCCACCCTGCCTCGTTGCCTGCGTCATCTCTGCACCTCCCCCGTGTCACTCTCCCTCGCTGTCTGTGAACGCAGCCACACCCCACCCTGTGAGCGGTGAGTATGACCGCGGCCTAACACTGCCAAGGACATCGGAAAGCGTAAATTTTGCAGGTTATGGAATATGAAAGTTGGCATGCTTAGCAGTGTAACAGTAGAGAGGGAACGAAGGAATCAGCGGGAGACCCGGGAAGTAAGAACTCGTACCTCCCTCCACTCAGCCCCTCTCCGCGTTATTTACCGGGGGTGGATTGCAGACGGACTAGAGGCAAAATCAGCCGGCCGCGAAAGTCGTCTCATCATCGCCGGCGGTGAAGTACAGAACGACACACCGCGCTACGGGATCGTAATAAGATCCCAAACCTTTTTCAATGCAAGTTTCGGTGCTTTCGCAGTGGGAGGGGGGGGGCATACCACTATGGACATTATTTTTACCTAGGCCTAAGGGAAGAAAGGAGCCCCTTCTTTCCTCCAACAAGGCTTATGCAAAAGATACGCCTGAATGTGCGGATTGACCGCTCAAGGTTCCCCTCATGATGCTTAGATAGGCAACTTTTTATAAGACGTCTCCCCCCCCCCCCTCCCTCGTTGCGATTGCACCCGGGTTTCGCTACACATCAGCTGTTTTGAAGTGGAAGGTTTGTTTTCAGAGAATATGTATTCACAGTTCTCCCTTACCCCCCCCCCCCATGCCTTTAATCTATGTAATCCGGGTCGCACCTCCCCTTGTTGGTTTGCTTCGGTTGTGCTGAGACGTGAATTTACTAGCTACATTGGCCAAGAATGCTCCCATGGCCACTCAGCTTATTTGTGCCAGGCGGGTGAACCTGGAAGCGAGAGCAACTGCACTCGGCCAGCCGTACGAGTGTGCTTTGTTGCTTGGCACAGGGCGCCCCATTCGCAAATGGAGCGCTAGCGAGAAGCAAACGACCTGTGCAACTGGTTCTGAATCACATGGGTGTTGGTGTTTGTCATTCGTCTCAGCTTCTTGTATCATAGTCTGTTAAGCTCTTTAGCTGTTAATCACTTGATTACGTCAAAGTAGTTGTAGCGCACCTCAAGAACTGCTCTGGCTAGTATATCTAGCTGATTTTCAGAATATTTGCCTCCAGAAGAACATATTTCGCTTCGCCTCATTTAATTCTTCAGATCAGTTCAATGTGTTCAATTGAATGAGGTTTCCAGAGATTGCGGTTGGTCGCATCGACCGGCGATGTCGAATAAAGATGACGACCGACGTCTCTTTGAACATTTTGTGATCGCAGGTCTCTCGCAGGTATCACCTTCATGCAGTTGGACTTTGGTTTTTCTACCAGTTGGATATGAAGTTTAGGGAAAAAGTATGGCATAGTTAAGGTCGCGTTAACACAACGCCGTGTCGCAGAAATACTGCTTAGAACAAGCCATGAATTTCCCAAAGCTTAGCTTTTTATAAAGCAGTTTGTCACGTGGGATGGCTGCGAACTATGCCTCATGAAATATATTCTTGTACGTATTTTGAGCCCCTTTCTCAAAGCAAAATTTTACTGGAAAGATTGTTCTCTAACAGTAGGCAATCGGATATGTACGTCATGCTTTTTTGTCTGGGTTATGTCTAAACATGAAATGATTTTGTCATATTGGGCTTGCTATTTTGGTCTTCTCTTGTCATAGTAATGCTCCCTTGTCTTGTAAATATCAACATATCTTTTTTTTAGTAGAAAGAAAATTTACAGTGCCATCACCCTCGTGTACAATGTAGTACATTTTTCTGCGGCGTTGGGTGGAAAGAAGCCTCATAAGTATATGAGTCATTCAAACATTCACTGTGAAATTCGAATCCCTTTGCACTTGTCAAGGAAACCTTACGATAGGCTACTACTATAATTGTCGTTTTTTGTCTGGTGCATCTTTTCTCTTTGACTTTACTCAAATCCGTTACAATTGATCAAGCGAATTCTAACAAATTCTGAATGTTTCTTCAGGAGTCTCCTGAAAAAGCCGTTCCGTCATCACAAGAATTTGGCTTCCGAAATAGTTCTCCTTTGGCCCCAATTACTGACATCTGTGTTATCTTTCCTAGTCTTGGTGAAACGGTACATTCATCATAGTCTTTCATTTTTGTAAGCTGGCATTTTTGACTTATTTTTGAGCTCTTCTAAAGATTCGTGATTACAGGCTCCCGAGGGATACGAGATAATCGAAACCACACAGCTGGGGTACCCCGCAGATCTTAATCATGGTTCAATACGTATGCCAAGTGTGTTTCTCTGCTATCGCAGGGGGTATCACAAGCCTCCACTGCTAGACATAGGATTGATCGAATATGGTGTGTTTTCGGCCTCAGCTTTACCACGTCATTTTTTGGCCACCTCGTTCATATAAATAACTAAAACTGGAAGGGAGTTGATCCTAGTACATGCCATGTTGTAGGTCGGGGGGAGAAGCCAATGGTGGATACTAACATCGTGCAGACAACTCCTTTTGGACGTCCAGCGAATGTTAATAACGCGTCTCAAGTTAGTTCACCACAGTTATAAGCCATTGTGAGCTTTATAAACCTTGTTTTCAAAAGTTTTTTTTCCTCTTCAGAATATCTTCTTAACCTATCGACGAGCCGTTCCAAGCAGTGCACCTAGCCAGTTTGTTGTAACTGACATTTGTGTTATACTCGCTAATAAGGGAGAGATTCCTCTGCATACTTACTATAAAATCCCGAAGAATCTGAACAAGGTTGCTTCATTTGTAGACTTGTCACTTCCTCAATAGTTTTTGAGTAATGTCTTTCAGGGTATGGTTGGATCGGATGTGTACATCTGCTATAAAAAATCTCAGTGTTCTACTAAAAGACTAGCATACAAGCCATCGGTAAGCTCATTCTATTATAGTCAAGCTATTGTAACCACCGTATTAGTGCTTTTTTTTTGCAGGTACTTGATTATTTTCCAAAATCAAAATCAGGAGACAATAATGACGATGATTTCAAATTGGCTCAGAATATATCTCTCTTCTGTCTTCCAATGGGGGCACTCATCGAATGCTGGCCTGTAAAGTGCCAACCACCAGATCGAGTTTTCTCAACGTTTGTCCTTACCGATGAAGTTCGTAGGAGTTTTGATACTGTTTAGCACTTCCTTTCTCATTCCGGTCGGTTCCATTTCAGAACGGAACAAAATTTTATGGCGCCTCTGTATCTTTCTTCGAGAAGTATGATGAAAAATTGTCGGATGAGCAATTAGAACAATTAGAACTCAATTCAACAGGTCGAGTAGACGAAGCAGGTGCTGTGGAAGATAGTTCCAGCAACAATGATCCTGCTGACGAGGTTAGTCATAGAAACGTTTTTTTTTCGATTTTTGGTTGGGAACTTTTACTTATTCTATTTTATCGCACTTCATCTTTCAGATGACTTTCTACACAAACATTGCCATATGCATAATCTCGCGATATCCATTTTTCAACTCATTCAAACGTTTTCTTTACTACATACACAGGATGTCTATAGGAGGAGGAGTACACGCTGTACCTATCGAACGTTATATATCTCACATGGTGGGCTTGTCTTCCAGTTATGGTGGCATACAAATATCCTTCTTATTATGGGAATATTTTCGGCCTTCCTTGTGATAGCGTCATAAATCCATTCAATTGTCTACATATTTGCTCTCGCTTAACGCCTTAAACTTCTTTGTTAGTAGTTCTTGTGGCTTGCCATGTAGAGAAGTTGCGTCAGCAGCGACCCGTGCTTTTCGTATGAGAGTCTCTCTATACTGATAGAGATAGACAATAAACTGTTTAGCTCTTTTTAAATGCTACATTTCAGATGTATGAGGTCTCTTTCCCAACGCCACGTCGTCCTTATGTTCTAATGCAGCTGGGATCTGAAACAATTAGCTTCGACTCTTACGATGAGAGCCAGCTACCACTGAGCGGTAACATATTCTTACTATCACCCATACTCACTTTGGTTCATAATTATTAGGTTGTCGGGAAAGTTCTTTCATTTTTTAAAAACTTGCTTTTTTCCCTCAAAACTGCTTTCCAGAAATTTCTTCTGTACATATATATGTAGTACAAGTTCTCACGCATCTATAGGTATTGTTGTCTTCCATCTCCCGGATAACCCTTTTCGGCAAAATTAAAATATCAAAAGTCACCTCATTTTCAATTCCAATTTTTTTTCTTTGAATGGCGTTAGACAGGGAAAGGAAAAGGTGATAATCCGATGGAGCAAGATCAGGGCTATAAGGCAGCAATTTTTATCCAAGCTCAAAAATTTTTTAAAAAAAATTTAAAGTTTTTTTACCACTATTGAAAAAATGACTTGCCAAAAAATTCTCGAGCTTGGCTAAAAATTGCTACCCCATCCACCTATAGCCCTGATCTTGCTCCATCGGATTATCACCTTTTCCTTTCCCTCTAACGCCATTCAAAGAAAATTTTCTTTATAATTTTTGTATTGAAAATGAGGTTGACCTTTGATATGTTTATTTTGCCGAAAAAGGTTATCCGGGAGATGGAAGACAATAATACCTATAGATGCGTGAGAACTTGTACTACATATACCGTCCGTACCAAAAGTATGTGGACACCACAAATTTTGGTCTGGCAAAAATACCGTTCAATTTCGCAACACGCGGTTTTCACTAATCGATTCCCTGCATGCGATAACCTTGGAATACTTTACCTGAGAGGGTTTTGTGGACGATTTTACAATTTTTTATCATTGAGAAAAGTTTTCTTTGTACCAAAAGTATGTGGACACTTAATAAAAATTAAGCACATAGCGGGAATTGAGAAACACTGGGTCCTCCAAGGTTTCAAATCAGCTTGAACAACTTGTTCGGCATGCTCTGAACCAGGTTTTGCATACTTGCTTCATCGATGGAGTTCCAGGCAATCAGAACCGCCTCCATCAGTTCATTGACGGTACAGCGTTGCTTGTTATTTCAAAGGAATCGCTGAAAAACAGCTCCCCACGGGGTTTCAGGTGCATTGCGGTCAGAAGACAGGCCGGCTAATCCCTCGCCTTGACTTCATTGCATTTGAGTAATATTTTGGACAAATGTGAGACGTGGACGCCTGCATTGCCCTGCTTTGAGATGTGTGTCCGACGCCGCGTCTCTTTCAGAAATGGTGGCAAATGGTAGTAAAGCACTCCCCGCTACTCTTAAGGGTCTATGCGGCACGAAGGGAGTGCAAGTTGTAACTTGTCGCTGCCTCCGAAGCTACCGCGTACCAGCAAAGAGCCACTTCCGCAGCCTCTGAAAGTATGGGCTTTCAAACAATTTCTAGTTTTGGAACAAGCAGCTCTTTTGGCACGTTTTCTTTTGTGGTGACCTTGAATAACAAGAAGAAGTTCAATCTCGACTGGTCAGATGATTTCGTCGCTAATGGAGGTACCTACGCCATGACCACCCTTTGTGTTTGAAAAGGAAGTCCGGAGGTGGTTTGGTGTGGCTGCGGAGGCAGCGGAAAGTTACAGCTCGCACTCCCTTCGTGCCGCGTAGACCCTTAAGAGTAGCGGGGAGTGCTTTACTACCATTTGCCACCATTTCTGAAAGAGACGCGGCGTCGGACACACATCTCAAAGCAGGGCAATGCAGGCGTCCACGTCTCACATTTGTCCAAAATATTACTCAAATGCAATGAAGTCAAGGCGAGGGATTAGCCAGCCTGTCTTCTGACTGCAATGCACCTAAAACCCCGTGGGGGCTGTTGTTCAGCGATTCCTTTGAATTAACAAGCAATGCTGTACCGTCAATGAACTGATGGAGGCGGTTCTGATTGCCTGGGACTCCATCGATGGAGCAAGTAGGCAAAACCTGCTTCAGAGCATGCCGAACAAGTTGTTCGAGCTAATTTGAAACCTCGGAGGACCCAGTGTTTTTCAATTCTCGCTATGCGCTCAATTTTTATTAAGTGTCCACATACTTTTGGTACAAAGAAAACTTTTCTCAATAATAAAAAATTGTAAAATCGTCCACAAAACCCTCTCAGGTAAAGTATTCCAAGGTTATCGCATGCAAGGAATCGAATAGTGAAAACCGCGTGTTGCGAAATTGAACGGTGTTTTTGCCAGACCAAAATTTGAGGTGTCCACATACTTTTGGTACGGACTGTATATGTACAGAAGAAATTTCTGGAAAGCAGTTTTGAGGGAAAAAAGCAAGTTTTAAAAAACGAGAGAACTTTCCCGACAACCTAATACATTCGTCTTTTCTGCTATTCCTTCCTTTCTGTGGATTTTGGGTTATTGCGAAGCCTATTACTTATTATTCGTTATCATTCTTTCCAGGCGCGCAGTTATGCGATACGCTGAGAGCACTCGGCACAGATAACCTCATATATCTGATGATGCTTGCCCTGTTGGAGCAAAAAATATTGGTGCATTCATTGAGGTTTGTCTTTTGACTGGATTATTTTATTAAATTTCTATTGTGAAATGTTTTTTGTTGTGTAGGTCGTGGATGCTTACTGCTGTTGCTGAAAGCGTTTGTGCCCTGATGTTTCCTTTCCACTGGCAGTGTCCATATGTTCCACAGTGTCCTCTCGGCCTGGCCGGAGTTCTCCATGCTCCTCTGCCCTTCATTGCTGGAGTCGACTCAAGGTTGCCTATCTACCCTTTCGTTTTACAGAACCAGTATCTATTCGTCCTTTCAATCTTTGTATAGATATTTCGACTTGTATGAAGATCCGCCTCCTGATGTTACCTGCTTTGATTTGGATACAGCTACGATCAGTCAGTCGCACAATCGACAAACTTTGAAGTTGTCCATTCTCCCGAAGAAGCCAACAAAACAACTAAAATCGACTCTGGATGATTTGTTTAGAAGGTTAGGAGGATTCCGCTTACTCGAATAGTCATTGCGGAATATATGTCGCTTGTTGGGGCGTTAGGAGGATAGCATTACGAACTTCGACTTGCTTTTTTGGGTAACCTATCTATTGTACCCTCCGATTCACGTTGCGGATCATTCGAAGTCCTCATTTTTCAGGCTGAATAAGGAAGCCTTCGATCTCGGAAGCAAAAAGGCGGATTATGTCCCCGTAGATCGCGAAATGGTGATTCAGAAGAAGCGAAAGGAGTTGGAGATGGCGATACATGATGCGTTCTTGAGGTTGATTCAATTCAACTTGATCATGCATCTATTTGAACTATAACCTGTCAGTTCTGTAATTTTAAAGCGAGTTTGTTTAGATTCATGGCCAGTTTGATGCGTGGATACCAGTCATTTTTAAAACCCATCAAAAGCGCTCCGGCAAGTGTGAGCGCAACCGACACTGGGAACCTGTTCGACTTGGATGGTTTTCTGAAATCAAGAGATAAATCTGGAGTGGAATTCTTCAAAAGGTATTTTATTTCATTTCGTCTGTCTTATCGAGTCGTTTTATATTTATTTGTAGGTTTGGCGCCACTCAATCTTTTATTCGCTTTATTGAAGAGCGCAGCTTTATATCTGACAAGAGCACTTACAATGCCTTTTTCGATGACTGTATAGCGAAAGTGGACGCAAATGGTGGGTATTTTTGATTGCAGGATGTTAGTGTGCCTTATTCTAGCGTCGATATTCTAGAAGGGACTGACATTCCACTTCTTGAGACCGATTCCTCGGCCCATCTTAATAATACTTCTGTGAGTTATATGTGTTTAATCTCTCTCTTTGTTGTTAAAAGAGACTTGCAATGAGCAATTGACCTACCCTAAAGTCCCATAGATAAGAGCGGCCCGTGGATAAGAGCGGTTTGTGCTAGAAAATGAAAATTGACGTTTGTATACGTTTTTCTTTGACGCTGATTATCGCATTAATAGCCTACAACTTTACCTTTATTCTTACTGTTCTCTATACTTTTTCTATGCAATTTTTTTATTAGGTTGTAAGGAAAATTCTGGCCGCATTCGCGCGTTCACAAGATAAACTCAAATTTCGAAGCGCGTCTACATGAATTAAATTACAAGTTGTGCTTCTTAGATAGAAAAAAAAGTTGCTCTTCCCGGATATATGGTTTTCTTGAAATGTTACAAGTTTTTCGAGTTATTAGGAAAATTATAAAGTTCTGCGAAAATGGCACTTTTTAGATGACTTCACTTCACGAGTTTTTGTTTAGCTGAGTCCCAGCGAAGGTGACTACAAATGTGAGTGCTGCAAGGGGAGGGGGTGAAGCATTGTACTGAACACTTTGTCTCTGGTTTCAGAAGTGCAGAAATGAGAACGAGTTGCTCGAATTTTCAATTGATCAAATCGCTTTAACTAAAGAGACATAAAGCGATGAGCGCCCATACTTGCAGGGGATATCCATAAGTATTGGCCCTCAACAAACAAGCTTGACTAACCACCTCAAGTAGCCTCGATTTGGAAAAACCCAAAGAAATGGGTGCCGAGGGACCCCTCAGGGCAGCTATGCGCAAGCGCATTTTCCACAAATCCTCTTCCAGTAATCGAAGCAGTTGAAGGCTGAAGCCATTACTCGTCTATCATATTCACCAGATCTAGCGCTAACTATGCCCCACTTTTCCCACTTTTCCAAACATCTGGGCAGCTTCTTCAGCAGCAGTGTGTTCGGAAAGAATGATGGTTTGAAGTCGACTTTTTTCGTTTTCGCGCTCTATGAATCATCAGCCCTTCTTCAAAATAAGATATGCAAATATCCACAATACTTCCAGAAGTGTAGCGAATCAAATGGTGCTTATTCTGTGAGAAAAGATGCAGTCTGAGCCGAGTTATGATCTCCCGAAGTTGAAATTGCGAAACCGGCTATGAGAAATCTATACTGTTGCATTGGGAGTGACTGCTGCTGGAGAGAAATTTGAAACAATGCTAATTTTTAAAAAATTTTTAAAGAATTTTAAGAATTTTGAAGAATTTTTCACCGGTAGATCAAACCGCTCTTATCTAAAGGACTTTAGGGTAATGTTTTTGTCAGTGGTGGCCAGTACATGAAACATAATTTACAGGTGTTCATTGCGCCTCCAGAACCGATCATTGATCCGGCTACAGGACTTGAGCGAGAATTCAGATATGAACGGTTCCCTCGTCGTTTGGATCCTGCGTTGTTCCAACTAGACCAGCTGAACATGAAACGTAACCCGGATCAACACACTGTACCACTGCAGTACGGTATGTTGGGACGACCATTAGCATTAACATTCCCACAAAGTGGAAAGCGTCTAAAAACCGTATCGAGCATCGCAATGGCACCATAGATGACAATTCCAATAATTTCGTCCAGGCTAATCAAACCAACTAGTTGCGTATCTTCTGGTTGTAAACGGTTTGCGAACATGCACTTTGAGAAGTATTTATCACATTGAATTTCCACCTGAGGGTGTAGGCGGTAATGAGATATAAATACTATTCAATATTTCAGAACCTAATCGATGTGCTGCTGTACGCACGAAGCCCGAGATGAAATCGTCTATTCTTGCGGCAACCAACTCAGTACGAACGAATCCATTACATTGGCCTAAAACTCTCCTCTTCTACGCGTATTCCTTGTGGTTTATGCAATTACCTAGTCTCGTCTCGATTGCTCCGAATAAGCGGAAAATCCTTTTGTTGGCTTTTCATGTAAGCGTTCTCCTTCATTGTACTTTTGCTGTTCTTGAAGAAAAGTCCCAGTTTTTTGAGATATTGGATAGAATGGAACATACAGAAGTTTTTCCTCTGGATCAAGTTTGTTATCGTATCCTAATTGAGCTCTGTGGGGAATGTGGTGAGCCTTCACTCGCTGTGAAGGTGCTTCAGGTATGTGAGGGTCCAAATTTCGTCCAGCTTCAGTTGACGACTTTCATTCATAGCATGTATCTTGCATATCCTTTTTCAATGTTGTAGGCTATGCATCGTGCTGGAGTGGAACAGAACGCAGTCACGTATGGAATTTATCACCGTGCGGTGTTGAATGCAAAGTGGCCCACTCCTTCACGACAACGTGCAATATCTGCATGGGCCACATTACGGTTTGTTCAGTTTCCCATGTTTGACCTATTTTGAACTATTGTTCACTGCATTTTGTTTCATCAGTTGTCAAAGTTTTGAATTCAAGTCACTCTGTATTTATAAGCTCTTCTCAGACTACATCTGGAAGTTGTAACCAAATTCAAAGCATGTATAAAGTCGAATGCCCACATGACGTATCCCGTGACAGATACACAATCAGTGAGCGATAGCGGATACCACAGCGATAAAGCAGCCGAAGAAAAGCGTCTGGTACAAATCAGTAACGGTTCTGTCCATATGTATTCTGTCTACATAAAAAATGCTTAAGGAAGCACTCGAGTTGGAAACGAAACCCTATGTTATTTCGTATCAGCCCGTTCAAGGAAGTGATAAAGAACAGGCCAACGCTGATGTGAGTCGCATGTGCTAAACAATTTTCAAGAGAGTTGTGAGCTGCAAGTTCCTACTACTGTAGTCAATGTTCAGGACGGCTCTGACAATAAAATCAACCCACTGGATCCTCTTGGGGCTCTGTCAAATGCAGAAACTCCAAAAACTCCAAGTACACCTAAGGTAAGCTAACTCTTATGTTCGCAAACTCTAGATTCATTTCTGTTGAATTCCAGCTTTCCACGAATTACATGCCAATGAGTCCAAGCAGGGCCAAGTTCATGGCTGAGTTGGAATCCACTCCTTTTGCCAGCGAGCTTAATTCTAAGTCAGATAATAAGGTGCTGTTATTATTATTCTCACGAGTTGATGTCTTCGTAATCTTTCAATTCCAGACACCAAGTAAATCCCTTGGTTGGTTGAAAGGAATAACGAACAGTCCAATATTGAAGATGATCCGTAGTCAGACCGGTGGGTTCATCTTCACGCAATGTAGCTTAGTCCGTAATTACGTAAAAGCAGTGTTCACGGCAATAGTCTTTGAAGGAAAGATAGCTGAATGGTTTAAGTAGTAGCATGCTTTGGCTTTCATCGTTAAAGAAAAGGAATGTAGTCTGTATTGATTCGCGTTCTGTAGGTATCGGCAGATCGCGCCATTTCTTGCAATTTTCATCTTAAATGAAACTTGAAGTCCATTTTGTAATTTACTGTAGAATTGCAATGTAAGATTTTTTCTGTCGAGAACACTGCCTTACAATGTTGAACGCTGTTTCTAGAAAGTCCAAAGCATGGAGATCTGGAAACGCAAGGAATGACAGTGAGTCCAAGTCTACATGCTATTGTCAATCAAGTATGGAAGGGTTACGATGACGTTCGGATGGATGGCAAGTATAATTTTCATTTGTTTCTGAATTTGTCACTTCATTTTCATTTATCGAACTTAATCTGTTCGAAAAAAACCAAGTCCCTATTTCCAGTCACTCAACATTTTCAGCTGTCTCTTCGAAGTTGAAGCTGGGAGTTTCCTCATTGGTACGAGATTTCAAAAGTTTAAACCGCTCGTATCGTGAACGAGGTAGTGGCACGATATTTGGTGACGACTCGGTATGTATTCTATTATGGCTTTAAAGGAACCGGAAGGGGTTCGAAACAAGAGAAAAATACAAAGAAATGAGCATTTTGTAACGAGCGCAGAAGGTTAGAAGCGATCATCGGTGAAAAAACCCGAATTAAAAAGTGCATCGCTGCGGTGTGTATTCGCGCCTCAATCGCATCATCGCACTGACTTTCCGAGTTGTCCGCAGCAGGAGACGGCCGCGGGCCAACTTTGGTTGTAGCACCTGACTCCCAGCGCAGTGGAGTGGCCATTCCCACTACATTAGCATTTATGTAAGTACATCTAGAAACGAGAAAGAACAAAGGAAAAAAGGAAAAAAGAAATTTGTAACAGATCTACTTTTGGCACCATGCCAAGGCGTCAAATTGGCGAGTTTGTGCAATGGCGGCCACTTGAACTCGTCCACACTACGTCTGTTCTACCGTAAGCCGAAATTACTCCCTTACGGTGTCTTTAATCGAATCGATCGAGGCAATTATATATACCTATGAGCCAACTTATAGGAAATTTTTGGTCATAACGATCGCTAGGAAGTTTTCGGTTAGTGTAAAGCCATTGTGAGGGGTAAGGAGAAAATGAGAAATGAGCATGCATGCTCTCTGAAAACAAACAATCCATTTTCAAAGAGAGAGTGTGGCGAAACTCGCATTGAAAAGCCCAACTTGTCTTATAACGACCCCGCTGTTCTGCAAGTCGTAGTACCGTTCATCCGCCTGGGGAGTTACCGAGGAAGGCGGGACAATGTTCGCTTCCGGCTGATCTAGCACTTTGCCATTTAGCATCCATCCTACCGCTAATGACGCAGAGAAGCGCGGAAGACAAGACGCTCCGTGGTCCTATTTCTTGGTTGATTTCGCCGTTTCATTTCGTTCTTTACACCTACACTTCTGAGCACCCCCTACCTTCATATTCCACATTCTGCCACATTCACCCCTTCCGGTGTCCTTCAATGTAGTGCTGTTCAGCTGTACAGCTCCATGAATTTATTATCCACAGGATGATGATGCAGTGGATATAGATGAAGAGGACAACGCATATCAACTAGATTGCGGCAAAGCGGACTCAATTATAAGTGATGATTGGTGGCTCAAAGAGGTTTGTATAGCGTGCTATCAAACATCATCGTTGTTGTGTCTATGGTAATGTTTTAAGGTCTACTTACAATTACGTCGAAATGAAATGCGTAAAGCAGAGAGAGGTGAGGCGAAAGAAGCTTGTCATTCTGGACTGGGTATCGTTGACGTGACACTCTCATCGTGCACTCCTTGTCCAAACTGTCGAATGATGATATACGATGAGGAGATTATGTCGGGGTGGAAGGTAAGCCAAAGTGAAACAGAATTCAAAGTGATTTGATTCTTGAAATGAGATGGATGTTGCAGGTTGATGACCAGAATCTCAACACAATTTGTCCATATTGCTTTCCACAAGAAGAAAGAAAATCTGGAACTGAGCGAAATGGGGTGATGCTTCACTTGTCTTTTCAGTGGGAGATTGTTCAGTTTGATAACGCGAAGTACCTCTCCTCAGATCTTCGCTCCAAGGCTCACTGTCCATCTTGAAAAACGAGACAAACCAACAACGAGTTGGTATCGACTAAACACTTTCGATGCTGATTTACAGGTATGATTAATGCCTTCTTACTGTTGATCTTATCTCATTGTCAAGCTTACGTTATTTTTGAGTTACATTTTCTTCAGCAAAGTACACCCGCCTCGACACCAGATTCTCCGGAAGATATCTGCGTGTCGTATGTAAATCCTTTAGTGCTGCGCCGCGAGGTGGAAACACTTCTTGCTGCCGATCTTTACGCCTTGAAGGTACCGTTCAAAACCTCACCTCTCAGTTTTTGGATAGTTATGCGCTAAGTGATAGTCACATAGGATCCGCAAATTATGGCGAGTCATCCTGTTGTCTTCTGGAATCTCGTGTATTATCTCCGACGGCTTTCGTTACCGACACATCTCTACATGTAATTTGTTTATGTACCATCCACTAAGGCAGTGCTCAAAGGGCGTGTTCAGGTGGATATCACCTCGGGCGCACGTAAGATGTGTCTTTGATCGTCCACTAGATCATGTTGGTCCGACACCTCTCTATTTGATAAATCCAAACCACAAGGTAATCTTTTCCATTATTTTAATGAGATGTTATGTTAACCGAATTTTAGGCCATTTTTCAGTTTTTGTCACAAGAGAAGATGAGTCGTTCATTACCCGTATGGAAAACTGTCACCCAGTCAGTGCAAGACAATCGGCTGTTTACTGCGATCCAAACTCTGATCAATGACAGCAGAAGGGTGTCTGAGAACGGACAAATCGCTCTTGGTTCCCATTTCCCAATATTCCGGTATTCGTTTGCTATTTTTTTGCTTTTACGGAACTTCATTTCTTCAAAAGCACAAACTCGGGGCCGCGCAGCAGCCGGCCCCTAGCTGCTTTCCCAGAAGTTTGGAATTTCCGAGTCGGCTGTGAAAGGATCACTCAAGCGTCAAAGAATCAAGAGAAGCCACTATTACAAAAAGAAATAAGGAAGATTTTGCATAATCTTCTTGATGGTCACTAGGAATATCAATCGCTGCGGGGACCCATGTTCTAATTGTGGCGAACGTTCAGAAGAAAACTTTATGGTCAAAGCAATTGAGCTGTCGTATTTCTAATGTCCGCCGTTGTTAATGCGGCAGAATTGTAAGAAAGGTTCTTTGTTGAAATTGCACATTTTGCAGTCACTGGAAAGGCCCGAGTAGAATGAGCGCGTGAGCAGCTTGCAATTAGCTGGGTAATTCGCACTCCCCTATAACTACAAAACCATATTTGTGTTGTTGCAAGAGTGTGTTCGGGCAGCTACAACTCCATGGTAGAAAACGTTCTGAGTTCAATCATCATCTTCCGTTCTTAGAGTGGGGTTGACGCTCGGTTATGGCTTTGGAATGAAATCGAAAATAAGAGGCCCCAGTCCAAAGGCTTCAAGGTGTCATGATTGCGGATGCATACAAGAAGATCTTCGAGGACATTGTGTATCTTGTACACATGACACTTCTATGGTTAAGATTTTATGCTGAAGCACTACAAGGGCTCAGAGAACATACTGCAGCCAAGTCAAATCATTTCCATTAGAGCCAAATGCATTTATCGGTGTGGCCAAGCCAGTCGCCTAATCAAAATTCAGGCCCACTACAGTAAAAGCCATCGAAACCCTCTTGAAACCCTCAAAGCCGCGTTCATACTTTGCGCACCGACGCCGACGCTGGCTGTGACGGCGGCCGAATCATGTGCCTCCCGCCGACCACGGCAGCACTCCGGGCACTCCGGTAACGCGCTCCATAGGCCATAATTTTGCTGCCGTCGCCGCCGGTGTCGGCGTCGGTGCGCAAAATATGAACGCGGTCAAAGGAATCGTGCACGGAAAATGAAATTTTCTGTACCCGTGTATTTATTCGGTATTTACCTAACAAGGACCGGTACAGCGTTCTTTGCGAAAAAGTTAAAATTCGACAAAGATACAGTCTTAAAGGGTGGCTCTAGGGCGCGCGTTAGAGTGAATGCCCGTCCCGTCGTCCGCCGCGGTCGTAGACGCATAGTGGGAACAGAAAAACACGTAAACGTCCCACTTTTCGTCCTAGGAAAATGTTATCCAGTTTGAGGAAAGGTGGAACACTGACCCTTAGTCCACAGTCAGAGAAGTCACTCACTGACTCACAATCAGCGTCCGGCGCTGTGGAGCTCCCATTATTTCAAATAATGTGTAACAATTCAGTAGGACTTTCTTGACAGTTAACAACAAAGGTTTCCGACTTTTATTTCCCTTTTTTTCTCGGTTTGCTCGTAGCACACTTGCTCGTTTCGTGAGTTTGTATTGAGCTTGTAATGGCTAATTGAATTTTTGATAATTATGGTCAAAAATTTGGGCGAGATATGTAAGCGTTTGCCAAAGTTATGGTCAAAAATCCAAAACCGCATATACATATTTTCGAACTCTGCTGTATATTGTCATAATATTCATCCCTTCTTTTTTTCAGGGATATACAATTTGCCAGTTTGGATGTGTTTGGACGTGCCCTTTTGAGGGACAGTCTGGATAAGCAATACGTCGAGGAATACCAGAAATTACCGCCTCGTATCATGTGTATCATGCCGCACCAAGATAGACCTCAGAGTCCCGTGCAGCGTGCCTGTCGTAAAGTTTTCCTTCCACTGGATCTGTTCTGATCCTCACGGGTTCTATTTAGTAGCTTGCTAATGTGATAATAGCTTTTTCTTTGTGTCGGATTCCGAATAATTCGTTTTCAAGAGTTTTTTGATTGGTAATGAAACGATCTCGGTGTAGAGTGTTACGATGAAGCTGGTAACGATGCTGTGTTTCTCGTTTTAATTTTGTTTTTCACATTTTCGTGAATCTCTGCGGGATCTGTTTTCGGACTGTCAGGTCAACAGAAAATCGTTTCATTTATGCTCTTTTTTCCTCGCTTTCAGTTACTATTAGGAGAAATGTGAGGTAAGTGAAACAGTGTCTTTTCACGATTAGTACATTTTCATAGAATATAACAGTTTGTTTAGTGTTACTATGTTTCATTCTTTACTCATGTGTTGTACATGCAACTGAATGCACGGATTTTTGATGAAGCAAATGTTTCTGCTGTTTTTTTTTGTTGCATTTAATGCACAGTCGAGTGGTGAATAGCCTCTGGATTAGTATCCTCAACTAGTCTGTTAACTCATGTGCGTGTCCTTTCGCTTAGCGGGCTTTATAACTTTGCTTTTTCGGATAGCTCTCCGCCCGTACCAGTTGTGATGACAGTATTCTGGTCTGTAGTAGTTGTGGATGCTTTCTTGATTCGTGGTCTGAATCCTTGGTCCTCGCCTTCACTTCTAGAGTTTCTTTCCTTTGCATCTGTGAATAGCTTGCATCACTGTGTGCACCACTTTCACCATAATAAAAGTGAGTTCTACGTTTTACACTCTGCATTGCTACACGTGGATTTCGTAAACCTTACTGTTAGCAAGCAAAATCGACGAGATGAACTTTGTTGTTGGATCAACTTACCCACGATGCAATGTTAATTTTGAAAATAGAGTTCATTTTGAGGGTACTGACAAGGACAATGAGGCTCTTATAGCCATGAATTTCATTAAGCGCCATATCGAAGATCGCTGTTGATCTTTTAGTTTCACTGTTTCCACTATTCTTCATTTACGAACTTTTCCAAAAATATCGATGCTGCTTTTCTGTTCCGTTAGCGAGTCTTATATATGTGCCATATGAGGGTGGCCGTAAGCATGTTGTCTCAACAAAGAATACGCTGTTACCCTCGTAATATTAGGTTGTACCAAAAGTCTTTAGGATTTTTTTTCCGATCATCAATTTTTATTATTATTTCTTCCAACCAACAACAATTGGCTACAACGTATTCACCATTGTTATCGACAACACTGTCCCACCACATAGGTAGGTCGCTGATTTCATCCTCCCAAACCCTGGGTTCCGAAAGTCGAAGAAGTCAGCGATCGCCTTTGCAGCCAAGTCATGATCAACGAATTTTGTTTTGGCCAGGAAGGGTTCCAGAGGATGGGAAAGGTGGTAGTCAGAAGAGGCAATGTCTGGAGAGTATGGCAGGTAGGGCAAGACATCCAAGCCGAGCTCTTGTAACTTGACCTGGATACTTTTCGTGACGTGGGAGCGAGCGTTGTCATGGAGGACGGTGACCACGGACCTTCTCCTGCGCTTTTCTCGAACAGCGATGGTGGACTGCTGAAGCTGGCGTATGTATACGGCAACGGAGAATGTCTCGCCTTGTACCAGCACCTCGTGGAAAGCGTTCCTTCCGCGTCCGAGAAGTAGCACAGTCCCGAGCGTGGTTTGTCTTCCATGTCAAACTCGCCGTTGCTGAAGCTGATGAACCAGCGGCGTACGGTCTCGCAGCTCACACATCCCTTGCCCAATGCAGCGTTGATGGAGTCGCAAGCTTCCGTCGCCTTGGTGCCGCGGGACCACTCATAGTAGATGGCATCGCGTGTTTGGCGGGTATCGACTACGAGCACTGTAGCTTTCTCCACGGAATCCGACGGGTCAATATAAACTTCGTTAGGAAGGTTAGTGAACGTTCCATATTCCTGAAGCGCCTAGATCTGTCTCGAAGTAAACAAAAGTTATTGATGTTTTTGTAAAAATCATAGATCTTGGTACAACCTAATACATTGCGTCCGTTGTTTTGGAGACGATGGGAAAGTTTCCTCATGTATACCATTCTATTGTTCCTTTC
This sequence comes from Trichostrongylus colubriformis, assembly GCA_963978905.1. Lineage (NCBI taxonomy): Eukaryota > Metazoa > Nematoda > Chromadorea > Rhabditida > Trichostrongylidae > Trichostrongylus > Trichostrongylus colubriformis. Next base: position 41,871,881 of record OZ022256.1, read on the forward strand.
ATCACTTTTATTCATTTCATATTTCATCGTGTAGTGCGGCAGCATCCAGTCCATTCAAACTAGAATTATAGCAATTTGATGCCATAGATTCAGAGATCAATGGAAGAAGAAGTCATTGCAACATCGCCTCCAGCGAAACGGCATGTTGAAGATGCAATTGGAAATATGGCGGAGAGCGAACCTCCAAGGGACAATCCACAAAGTGGTCCTAGTATGTTTCTATTTTGAGATTTTCAGTTCCTAGTATGTTTCTATTTGGAGATTTTCAATATTGATATAAAGTTCTTGAATGGGAGTCATGTCAGCTTCAACAGAGTATGAAATCTCGCCAATCTAATCACAAGATCTCACCAGCCATTTACTCTAGCGCCGTAACTAAGGGGGAGTATCAACAAAAAACGCTCCAAAAGAGAAGAAGAACTCATGAAAGAAAAACAATTAAAAGAAGAACAAACATAAGGAGAAGTTCGAAACATCAGGTGAATGGCTCCTTGGAGCAGACAGCAGCCCAGGGGTTGAGGATTAGTGTTGCCACTCGAAAAATGATCGCTTCTAGACTTGGAGATATGCTGTCGGTCTATGCTCTAATAAACATATCCAACTCGCCAGTGGCTGTACCATCAGACCTTCTAACTGAAACGTACATCAGCCGGCTGCGATGCCCCCCCCCCCCCCTAGGGGCAGGGGTCACAGGAGCTTGCCGCAACTCCTAAACACGGGCATACCGGCCACACACGTGGAAATGGCGAGCTAGGTGACAGCGGAGGCCATGGCAGTGTGGCAGTTGGTGAGGGAGATCACTATGTGCTAGCTGGAATATTAGTTCAAATCATATGCAGCTGAACCGTAGACAGGTTGGCCATTTGATTGCACCAGGAAGCATTCACCTTATACCATAGGAAACTGAACATAGGAAACTACTCCGCAGTGTTCTCAGAGATTAAGTCATGTAGTTAACAAAGATCAGAAACAGAAGCAACTATCAGGGACACAAAGAATTCTATAGGCTGGACACCACCCTTTATGCAATCACAATTGCAAGAAATAGATTTGCATAGCGAAGCGAGACATGATCAAGCTGTTAAAGAGAGTTCAGTCAAGCACCGCAGGTCGTCATATCCGCCAGGCATGTGAACAAACATCTATGTCAAACGCTAGAGTCCATCTCTAACGCAAGAGATACCCTGACCATATTTGATACTTCGTAGCCGCACCGCCAAAACCAAGCAAAAATGCCATTGATAATAGAGGTGGGCTAAACATAGATGGGCTACAACCGGAAGCGTTACAAATTAGATACACTCGTTCACGCCCAAAGCAGTGAATATATCAATTTGTATCGTTTGGTTATGAAAGCCCAGCTATTCTCGGTAACACTACTTGGTAGAAAAACCAACGGGGGCACGATAAAGGGAGTAGTTGAAAAGGAGGGATTCTCGTCTCAAATATTTTGATTATGGAGGTTGAAACCATTGCCTCTCACACTGCATGGCCTAAATATCCAAAATCTGCTTGGGCTCAGTTCAATTTCCCCACGAAGTGTGCGGAAACCAAATACGAGGTCGGAAACGATCCTCCTAAACAGCAAACAAATTATCAAGCCGAACATCTCAACCGATCATCATAGCTGGGAAGATTATGCTTGCTAGTTCCTTGTTTATCCGGTACAAAACCAACCTGGTCGCCAGACGTTGAACATTCTCAGTCTTCAGTTTTTTTGCGATTTGACTCCAAATCTGAAAGCAGTATTCTAAATGGGGCAATACACATGCTCTGTACAGACGTAGGAGGATTTCGGGCTCGTCGCAGCGGGCTCTGCGAAAAATACTGAAAAGTGCTGCATAGGCTTACTCAACCACCTTGTCGATATGAGCAGAAAATTTTAAATTGTGGATGTAGACCCCTGAGTCTTCAACTACACCACATCTTCTTAGAGGGACACCATTGGGATTATACTCTGCGCCCCCCCCCCCCTTTTTCCGAGAAGAAGCAACATTTATCCACATTGGCTCCTAGGTCGAGATCAGCTGCCCACACAGATAGTTTTTGAACGACAGCTTCAGAGCATCGCTAACCATGCGACGGCTACCATCATCGTATATGCCATACAGCTTAACATCATCGACATAGATTTGCACGTTGTTTTCGGCGATGTATGGAGGTAATATGGCAGGTCAGCTGTATAAAGAAGAACATTGTGAAAGTGCACATCCCTGCGGTAGTGCACTGGTGAAGAGATGCTTATCGGAGAATTCGTGTCCTACCCTGACAGCCATAAGCCGGGCACATTGCTAGGACTTCAGTCAACCCAGCAAATAACCATATACACCAGGTCTCAATGTCCACAGCAATTTATGATGGTTAACCTTATCAATTGCCTTGGACAAGTCAAGGTAAATCATGTCGATCGTTTTACCTCAACTTCTAGCAAGATTCAGGCATGTAAGCTGTCGTTCTTCCTAATAGAATGAAGTTTCAGGACTTCTCTTATTGATATGACCTTTCCACTGTCCATGTCTTCACTTTCCATTTATGAGCTTGTCTTCAGAGCAGAAATCATCTTCTGAAAGAGAGAAGAACAGTAAATATGCACACAAGGAACGCAAGGAACCGAAACCGATGTCGTGTAGACGCTCTGCGTAAGGGCCTACACATTCCTGTTATCTTCTTCTTTTCATCTCTTTTTTTTTGACACAATGAAGTTTCAGGGCATCTCTTATTCATATGAGCTTTAACCGTGAGTACTCAATTTTTGAAGTGACACAGAAGCGTGTGAGTTTTAGCTTTGATTGTGAGATGATGGGTTCCGTGCAGAAATAGGTAGCTCAATAAGATTCGAAGTACAACAGGAGTTTGTTTTGTTGCCAGATACCTTGATACACTTCCTGCGCAGCTTTGAACGGGTTCCAGTTTCATCTTGGGATGATGCGTCTTTTAATCCAATGTGAGCTGTCTTAAAGGCAGTGATTCGGGCCGAATATGGAAGCATCATTAAATATGAAGGTCAAGGTGCTTAATAGTACGGAAGTGAAGAAATAACCGAACGAAGCGGTCAAAAACCTGAAAAAAATATCACCCTTCTCCCGACGTTTATTCTCAAAGTGGGTCGCCCTGAAAAAAGGGGTAGGCTGCCATGAAACAAGTGGTAGCTGTTGAAAAAGACGGCTCTCTTGAGCCCGGAGGCACTCTTTCTCATGGGAAATTTCACCACATTCAGTCTTTTTAGACCCCTAGATTTCATTTGTGTGACCCTTTTTAGAAGTTCCCATTACCCTCATTACTCCTATGGCTGTCTTCAAAGACACATAGGTAACCTTAGGTTTCATTTGCGTGACCCTTTTTAGGAGTCCCCATCACCCACATTACCCCTATCGCTGTCTTTAAAGACACATAGGTAACCCCTCAATAATCACCGTAACGCTTGCAACATACCAGCCGAATAGTGCAGGATCTCGTTAAGAGCTTATAGGACGCCTTCGTTACAGTCGCGCCTTTCATCGTCTCCTTGGACTGCAGTCATTTTTTTCGCATTTAATGTCGTTAACAAGTTGGCCTGCGCGCACTATTAGGCGCATCCTACCATTGGAATTAATGCTTCTTCACTAGTTGTGGGTAATACTGCTATTTCCATGATCCTCCCGGACCCTAGCCAATTTAGGGCCGGATCGCAATTTCTCGCAGTGAGTAGTACCATCTGATCAGGTGCGTGCTGCGCCCATTGTGGGAGATCCACTCGCTGTAAAGACGCTGAGAGAGGGTAAATTTGGTCATTGTGGATTATATGTAGGGGTGCTCAACTGTGAAAACTGTGAAAGAACGAAACAAAACGGCGGAAAACACGAAAAAATATCAACCCGACCCCCCCCCCCCTTTTTTTTTTCTTTCGCGCCATCGTTAACCGGGCGTAGATTGCAGACGGACGAGAGGCTAAGTCAGCCGGCTACTACCGTATCTCGCCCTCGCCGGCAACTCCCCCGGCGAGTAAACGGCTGTGCTACGGGATGGTGAAAGGACTGCGTGCCGCGCTTTATTAATGCGCTATTCGCCGCACATACCTCTTTCAGAGTGAAAGATTTGTTCAAAAAAAAACTGCAATCACTCAGGTAAAAACAAAAATAAAATCCTACTACGTGATGAAATAACAGAATACCGAACGCAAGGTAATGACCGTATTGATCGATGAAGTGGGAAGGGGGTTGGACCTACAGCTTGACAACTTGCCAGAGCAGCCGGCTTTGAGACAACTTGGACAATTGGCGAAGCGTAGCCGCGCGTAGCGAGCCGAAAACAGGCAAAGGTCGACATCCGTGTGTCCCCACCCCGTCACAGTGGGCGGAGCCTCATTCAGTTCATGTTTGCGCCTTTAAGACACTGGGAGGGGTAAATTTGGCATTGTGGGGGGGGGGGGGGGGGGTTATGAAAGTAAAAGTGCACAGCTGTATGAGAGTAGAGAGAACCACATAAAACTGCGAAAAAACCTTGAATAGGAACCCAGAAATCCCTCCTCTCCTCTCGTCCCTCTGCGTCACTAGGTGGGGTGGACTGAAGACAGGTTAGAGGCTGAATCAGCCGGTCGCGATCGTTCTTCCGTCCCTCCCCGCGACCCGCCCGGTCGCAGGACCGCAGGACGACATGCTTAGCCGCGGGACCTTCATAAGACCCCAGGCCGCGTTTTTTTTTCAATGCGATTATCGCCAAATATGACCCCTTCTGAAGTAGAAGGCTGGTTTTCAGAGAACATTTACTCTCAAATCTGTTTTTCCTTACCCATACTGGTGCCTTTAATTTATGTCCCATGCCCCGCCCATCCCAAACTTGTACACTCCAGTTCGACGTCTGGTAGGGCGTGGCCCACGGATTTGGGTGTCTGGCGAGAGTGAGTGTGTGGCGGGGTGAGAGTGATCTATACACGTTCATCCAGGTCCGTAGGCCTCGCCCTGCCAGGCTTTGGGAAATGGACAGTACCTCTGTATTGGTTGATATGCGGGTAATTCCAAATTTTGTGACAGTCAAAGGACGGGTAGGCAGACGAAGAGTTTTGTATATAAGGTTTGGGGATACGCGATATTTTCTGTACGATACATTTACAGAAAAACTATCTTAAAATCATGGGCGTTCCTCTCAAGAACGGTGGACACGTGCTGTTTCCAGAAGAAGTAGTGTTTCTTATGGAGGTGATTGTTGCTGTTGGCGTTGTCGCTTTTTCGAGCGTCATGGTATGTCTACTTCAGCATTGGAGTGCGTGCGCTACTGATGAAGGGCGTCTTCTTACGCTTTATGATGGGTTTCACATTCTCGCTCAAACCGGGATACCTTTCCACAAGTACCGTGCCTACTCAGCACTTCGCAAGGCTGGATTTGTCGTGCTACGACCAGAGTAAGTCCGCTCTTTGTTTTTCCGTGATGGAAGCTGCAAGAAACCTATTCAGCTGTATAATCCAAAGTATCTCAGAACGATGGATTTTTTTGACCCTACAATTGACCGAGTGGCAGCAGAATTGTTTGAGAGAATAAATATGAACTTAAACCAGGTGACTCCAATAAGTCGATGTATGGTGTATATGTAATTATGTCTGCATTAATCAGAATAGATTGAGATACATCACATTACCCTAACTACTCACACTTTTCTATGTTGAAAATGGGGGAATAGTTTTGCTAGTGAACCTCAAAGGTCGTACTTGGGTACGGGTTAAGAAATATCATTCTTAGCTGTGCGTTGGTAGCATAGATCGAAACGGCGTGATGACGTTTAGAGTGGTACAAAGTATACAGGGGGTGATCAAAAGGCATGTTTCTCATGGCTGACCTCCGCCAAGGCAGAAAAGAGAGTAATGAAAAAGATAGAAGGAAGTATTGCGTCACTCCATAAGTAATGTATTTTTTTCGAGCAAACATTTTTCCTACAAAATTACAAGTTTTGCTGCATTTTATATATTGTTCGAAAAAATTTCCCTGCTTTACAAAACGCGTTGTTCAGTTTTTGAGTAGGTTAGATCACTTTAGGAAAATCAGCCATTTATGTGTCTTCCGTACTTACCCCGATCTCTTCTGCAAGTCACAATACTTGGTTAATGAAGAAGTCGCGTCGTTGGTTTTCCAAGTGCCTTTTTGCGAAAGCACTCATTTTTATTTGAAAGAAATTTTTTACCAAATCCCTTGCTCAGCATTGCTTTATAAAGCACTCGTGAGGATTCTTCCTGCTCTATTAAAATAAGTCTCAATTCGTTTTGACTGCGATTCATATTGAATTTTAAGACTATGCAGTAGGGGTTCTATTGACATTATTTTACAATTTATATTTTCAAAAGAAAGTCAAGAAATGGGTCAGTAATGTTTCCCCGTCCCTGCTCACAAGCTCTTTTTGACATTTCACCACTCTTTCAGTGGACTGGTTGAGAAAATTATCTTGCCTCAATTCTATGAACTTGTCCAAATCCTCCTAGTTGTGGTGGCAAAACCAAATTTGAAAAAAGAGCGACTTGACTTTTCAAGTAACAATTGGTGAATCTTATAGAAAAGGTTGGGGCTAAATACAAGACACATGATTGATTGGTTTTTCCAGAGGCAAAGATGATGTTTCCATCAATTGCCGGTGCTATCAATTTTAGGCGACTAGACTTACTGCTTCACCGGCCTGAAAACTGGCCACATCACGACTCCAGCAAAGCTAAGCGTGCCATTTTGTGGGAAAGAAAAATTCTTTCGAACGTCCTATGAAATACTGCACAATTGTAATTTTACAAGAAAAAATTTTTGTTTGAAAAAGGGTTATTACTTATAGAATGACCCAATAGAAGCGACCTGTGATTCACGGCTCCCACCATCAGAGAATATGATGCTTTCATTTGGAGCTGTTGGGCTTTGCAGCACCTACGGCATCTGCGTCTGCCTAGAACAGCACAGCCATTTCCTGTGGTGGGCCTCTCCTTGAAAGTTTCCTTAGGGTTGTCATTCTTGTAGGACACGGTCGTCTCACTGCTTGTACAGTACTGTTAAGGTCCGCAATGTCAATTCTCATGCCCTGAACCTGCCTCCGGGAAGGTAGCAGTGGCTATGACACGTCGGAAACAGAGCGCAGGGAATCTGGAGGAAACGGAGTATTCAAAGACACACTTAATATGAATCTCCTCAACTATCCTGTGTGGACAGAACCCTAGCAACCTGTGAACGAGGGCGGTGAAATGTGGATATTGCCGAGCGGAGGTGACGCATCATGTTATTTAGGAAGAAGCTACCGATCCTGTTTGTGCAGAAGGCCCGGAGTCTTACAATACTGTGGAATGAGTTCTCAATTTCGGGATAGAAGATATCCCTCAAAAATTGCTTAAGTCTGATTAATTTGGTGTTGAAAGCGGAGAAAAACGTGATTCTTCCGACACCCACTGTAAATGACGCGCTCGACACCACTTGCTCACCCTCAGCTTTTGGATACGAGAAATTTTTTGTGGATTATAGAGACGCTGTCCGCTGCAAAAAGCGAGATGTTTTCTGTAATTCCATCATCCTGACTATGAGCGAACCAATTTTTTTATACTTCCTGTACATAGTCGGCCCTCGAAATTGGCCATCTATCTGGGAAAACTTGAGAAAATTTCAGTCGAACCCGTGTGCAATATCTTCCTCTACAAGAGCAATGCAAGGACATCACGGAAGCACCAACCCTAAGCGTCCATTCTTCCGACAATTGTCATGTGAAGTAAGTTGTTTTTCCTCTCATTTCTGTGACTTTAATAACGGTTCCTTTTTCAAGGTATCCCAAACATCTCCTTGATGATTTTCCTACAGTGAAAGACAGTCAGTGGCTCATTTCGGCTATGCTTCATCGTAATAGTCAGCTCGTTCCAACTGAAGATTTGAAAGGCTTCCCGTACGATCCGCGCAGTTACCGAATTCCTCGCAAGGTTCTTAATCCTATACTTGTCGTGAAGTTCTATGTTTCGATCGTTGAAGGCAACGTGGTCTATGCTAATCCCATTCATCAAGTCATTCTTTTGATTACTGAACTTTAGGAGCTGCGTTCCTATGGACAGAAGTTAGCGAAAATGTTCTCTTAGCAATAGAGCGTAGTTCCAGGTTTCAAGAGTAAAACTATGGCTTTCTGGGTGCGCACGCAAGTGTTGATATGTATAAAATTAGATTGTCTTAGAAGCTTTACGACGCTTTGGATTTGCTTGTGTTTAGGCTGCTCAGAATCTATCAAGGATTATTCATTAGAGTGAGGAAGAGCATACACCGATGGTACTCCATTCATTATCCTTCAATAAGCATCAGTAAGGGTAGCAGTTCAGAGCTTTGATTGCTAAATAAGGGCTATAGAAGGAGAGAGAATAAACGAAGCGTTGATCGATTCTTTTTGGGATTGCACATCGCGTCTACCTCCGTTCGGCATACAACAGCACTTGAATGGATTTGATTTATACCACTGCGCATACATGGGCCAACGAATATGACAATTTTTCATCTTTCTGTGCTGTCAGTCTGGTATCAATTTTCTGACAGTGGGGATAAGGTTTGGTGGGTCTGGCTGACCCAGGTTTCGTACCAAGACCTTGACCATTGGGAGCGGTGCCACTTGCTGTTGCCCCAGCTGCGCCGCTAGATGCTCAGCGAATGAAAAATGTGGTTGGCATGTTTGAGCTGAATTGAGATCTGCAGTTGCGCGGCGATTAACATGTGAACCTTCACATTTTCTTAGCTTATTTAACTGAAAAGTATGCAAAAGGTTGGAATGGTTTTAAGACGCTATCACGAATATCTTGAACACTACGCTTCGTACGAGTAGAACAATGAGGCATGTTGCAGCCGTTGCGAAATTCCCGAAAATTGCTGCGTCCTGCGTACTGGCCAGATTTTGATGCCATCACAAGTACGGTGTCATCCTGGAGTGAATACGCCAGTGAACGGAAGTCTTTCATAAAATCGGCGAGAGAGGCTGCTGATATTCGCCGTCAAGCGCGTGCACAGTGAGTTATTCCCTCATTCGTTTCGTGTCGAAGGACCAAAGTGTTTCAGGGAAGTTCACAGTGAGTACGACTTTGAGGTGTTCCTTTCGGATCGATTTATGCACAGTCTATCACTATCACCTGCATTTCGAGTGATTTGTTTCGAGTTAGTTACAATTACATTTTTGCTTCTGCAGTGGTCGTAGTTTTAGGTTGTCTCAGGATAGAGTCAGTGCTTTCCAGAGATACCCCTGTCAGGAGTGATTAGTCGGTTTATCAAATGTGTGACTAGGAAATTTATTCGAGGATGCACACACTTGAAGATGCATTCGTTATTCGCCGAGTGGGAGGCATTCCTTAGGTATCGTGGGTGGGAGCCTTCAGAGAGGTGTGGTTTCCTTTACACGCAGGAGGTGTGGCCAAAACTTTCCCCAACGACTTTGATCTATGACCAAACTATGGAATGCTTCCCTCCGAACGACTGTGGAATGTGCATTCAGGTGAACGATCGCTCGAAAATCAATATTTGAAAATCTCGGGAACTTTCTCGTCGGGCTACTTTTGATTGAATATTGCCCTACGTTTAGGATCCCGAAACAGCTTGAATTTAAGCAGCTTGAATCATTACGAGGCCCATGTGTGTCGTAAATTGCGTTGAAATTCGCTTCTTATGAAGGCCCACAGCACGATAAACGATCAGAAGACCCTCGGGTAACCATCCAGTTGCATCAAAGCTGACTGGGTGCCGTAGCTTGGCCTTGAGCTGTGCCGTGATGATACACTGTGGATGCGCAAGGATGGTGGAATGGGGATAGCTACCCAAGGATCGACTGCAGCAAGAAGCTAGCTCAGTATCATGGGCCTACTGCGGTGCGTGTGATGCGACCGACTAGCTGCAAAGCCAAGTGGATGGCCGTTGCTCCTCTATGCAGTAATGGAGAGGGCTTAAACATGTCAGGTTGCAAGAAAAGTTCTGGCTGGCTTTGCGCGTTCAAGATAAGTTTAAATCTGAAAAGGTGTCAACATGCATTAATCAATATATTGTGCTCCTTAGATAGACAAGGAGCTGCTTTCTTTCTGAAGTCTCTAATATATGTTTCCCTTCGGAGGCCACAAGGTTGTCGAATTATTAGGGGGATTTTAAAGTACTTCGAATATGGCACTTTTTAGATGGTTTCCCTTCAGGGCTTCCCTTTTTAGATGGCTCTTACTCGTCCACCATAATCACCACATCTAGTGCTAACTACGCCCACTTTCCCAAACATCTGAACCGCTTCCTCAGTAGTAGCATGTGCAAAGAGAATGGTGATTTGGAATCGTCTTTTTTGGTTTCAAGCATTATAAACCGTCAGCCCTTCATCAAAATAAAATGTGAGCATGCATAGTGTTGCCAAAAGTGTAGCGAATCGAGCGGTGCTTATTCTGTGAGGGAAGATGCAGAGTGCCGAGTTATTATCTCCGGAAGTTGAATTTGCAAAACCTGCCGAAAATTCCCTTACAACGTGATATTAGATGGAAATGGACAAGAAGAATGTGTCGCATTTATCGGTATCGGCCGTTGACACTGACACGTCGTATTAATCGGTATCGGCCGTTTGGCACTGTTTAGCACCTCTGCTTTCATATACAGGATGGTCCACATGAAGTGTGACGGAAAAACTACCTATTAGTTTGCACTAATCGAGCTTAATAAGAAAATTTTTTTATTTATTTAAACCGTCATAAAATTCTACATAAGGGGTTACATATCGTGTTCGAAATGTCCGCCATCAGCTTCAATACAAGCATCCAATCTCTTCCTGAAATCTTTTGGATGCGTGCAGTCATTTTCGGCGTCCCATGCTTTCTCCAGAGCCCTCTTCAGTGAATCCACTGACTTGTGCTTGGAAGAGCAGGCTTTTTGCTCCAAAATCGACCATACGACAAAATCCGATTGGTTGAGATCGGGCGACTTTGATGGCCAAACATCCTTACAAGGGAGGGTCATCAGATCAGTCCGGCCTTTTGCGATGGGATGTATACCACTGTACTCGTCTTGGGACGAGAAACTCAAATCTGTCTTCCAAATTTGCGAAACGATTCTGTGAGCAAAGTTATGAAGGGTAGTCTCCCGACATGGTCGACTCTCTCTCTCGCATGTTCGCATGAGTGGACGTGGAATGCTAGCACAGCAAGGTGAGTTGTGGTGTACTGGATACAATGGTAGTTTCACAGGAGATGGGTCGCAGGTTCGGATCCTTTGTGCGACTGCTCTTTTGCTTTTTCTCCCTTCAGCTCATATGAACCCAGAAAGTGCGTATTAGTAAGTATTTGAAAGGTTTACCTCTTCATTCAACATCAAGAGGGGACAAAAATTCACGTTTCCTGATTTATGCATTTTTCCAAGACTTTCATTGAGGGCATATGGTGAATAGGAGATACAAGAATATTTGAAAACCAGTAATTTACGAACACATGTGGTATTCCTGCACAAAGTGGGCGAAACAGTATAATCTCTCACAGTGTGCACAACGAATAAAGAAAAAATTTCCACACACACAGCAGTCGGAGCCCTCAACCACTTCAGATGGGAAACAATATTGAAGAGGTGTTTCATATTCGCCAGGGTGTGCACTAAAATATCCCGCCGCATACCAGGAATAAGATAAGAAATTTTAAAATTTGGGCGAACAAAACTGAGAATAAACTAAAGACAAAAGGCGGAGGATAGAGTCTCGGTTGTGCAGTGAAAAATTTACATCATGTGCAATTACATAGGAAGTGAAGTGCTATTCTCTGAACTCTTTTCTCCCCTCTTATAGCAAGTGATCGGGCTGTGTGCATTTCCTTCAGAAAAGCACTCTGATCAGCGTTGCAAACCGATCCCAGCGGCCGTTCTTCCAATTCTGGCAAAAAATTGCGCTAATGATACACTGCTGTCATTTATCCATAAAATTTTTGAACATTTCTTCACCTTTTTTCACTTCCACGACCAATTTTTGTGCTTCCGCAGCTATGCGGTCTCTGTCCTGGAAGTTTTTCCTCGAAACAAAAGAGGTGACACGACGCGAAACGATGCCGCAACTCTTTTTGAAGTCCCTGATCCAACCATGACTTGCCTTGAAGTTTTGTATCAGAGCAAATTCCTTGTTTATTTTCAAAGCCATTCGTTGGATGTCACTCTCATGCAAGGTGATATCCGAGTTCAACTTTGACATCACCTCACACTTCAGCTTATCCATAAGCTCTCGCAGGCGCATCAGGCGGTTGGCACGAGCAGTTCCTAGTAGTCGAAGCGATACAAGGTGAAAAATGGAATCAATCTATGGATGGAATATTAGGAAGTTGACTTACGATCTCGCTCAATTTGTCGCAGTTTTTCCAGATGGTATTTACAGGAAATGAAGCGATACTTATTACTGATACAGGAAAAAGAACGGCTTCCTTTAGCCGAAGATCTGTAGAATGCTATCGCTTCGTCCACCTGTATTAAAACAGCAGCAATTCTTAACTTATATGGATGTCTTCATCGGAAACTGGCAATATACCTTATGTTTCCCACTTGCACATCACCAAAAACGATACTCCCTTGTGATACACTTGCCAGTCTACGACACTCGGCGTCCTCTGGACTCCATGATGGGTCTTCCTCATCTTCTTCGAAGCATGGCTCCTCGTCAGACTCAATTATTACGTTGTCGAGTGCAGCTTCCCGCAAAATAAACGAGAACTTTTCGATAACTTTTTGTTTCTTCCGAGAAGGCAGACGTCTCACTTCACAGGAACCGAAGTCCTTCAACAAGTACGCCAACACTAGCTTTGGGCAGAACACTGGGATTGAGTATGAGAGAAACTACTGTTTTTCTCTGCTAGACAACGCTACGTCACCTTATACCACATACTTATCTGTACAACTGTACGCTCTGTTCAAGTCTACAGGATATAACGTACCACATGCCCTCTATAAATGAAAGTCTTGAAAAAATGCATAAATCAGGAAACGTGAAATTTTGTCCCCTCTTGATGTTGAATGAAGAGGTAAACCTTTCAAATACTTACTAATACGCACTTTCTGGGTTCATATGAGCTGAAGGGAGAAAAAGCAAAAGAGCAGTCGCATAAAGGATCCGAACCTACGACCCATCTCCTGTGAAACAACCATCGTATCCAGTACACCACAACTCACCTTGCTGTGCTAGCATTCCACGTCCACTCATGCGAACATGCGAGAGAGAGAGAGTCGACCATGTCGGGAGACTACCCTTCATAACTTTGCTCACAGAATCGTTTCGCAAATTTGGAAGGCAGATTTGAGTTTCTCGTCCCAAGACGAGTACAGTGGTACACATCCCATCGCAAAAGGCCGGACTGACCTGATGACCCTCCTTTGTTAGTCCAAAACTCCGTGCGATTCGTCTTACAGCACTCCAGTGTTTCTTTGCACTGTGGGCTGGCGCCCAGTCCTGTTGTAAGGCAATCGGTGTTTCTTGCTCACTCATTTAAATCCCTCTCACACTATCAGGACGAAAATCTCACAACCGAATGTTGCCATTATTATGTTGAATGTCAGAAATTTGCGTCAATTTCAATTGGTCTCAATATATTATATTCCAGTTCTCGACAAGCTGCTCTGAGTTGTGCGTATACACATCGATTTGCCAGTGACATTCCACTGGTGCTGTCAATATTTGACTGTGGATATATCTGTTTTATTGAAATTAGTGGAGAATCGATAGATCTGAATCGGTATTTGGAGAACCTTCGACGAGGCAAAATGGGTGCGAGTCAATAGCGGTGGATTGAAACAGAATCCCGTTCCCTATGGTAGTTGTGCCCTGCTAAGCACTCAGGACAATTCTTCGCTTCGAAGAGCCCGCGGCAAGGAACAGGGCTACGGTGAAGTGGTGGTGTCGTACGAACCCTTCCATGTTTTCCCTTTTTATTTCATCCTCTTCAAACTGGCATGTCTATGCTGCTTATGCATATTTTATGGTGTCCTCTCGGGTAGAAACTACTTCGATTCGGTTGTTTTCTGTTGTGTTCAGTTTTCAAGGTTTCCGTGCCTCTTACAGCTTACAGCTATTTGGTAAACATAGCTTCGATAGATGGCTCGCCAATTTCGACATTAGCCCACCATCTCCCAATTTGCTGCCATGGTTAGCGATTTATTTATTTTTTTTACTAATTTTGTTGTACGATGTAGCTTGCGCGGCATACGGCTCTGGTGAGGAGTTCTATACGCGGAAGATATTGTTACCAGGAGTTTATTAGTGTCTTGCTTCAAGAGAGATGCATTTATGAGCGTGAGCCACGCGCGTGAATGTGAGTTCCACAATGTTATGTCTGCATTAGTGCGACCCAATACTGCACTTCCTTGATGCTCTGTCCCATCACCCGTTCCGAATCCATGCGCAGAATACGATGACTACTGAGCTGACTATAACTTCTTTGGAGACGCGGTCGCTTTCATGTACTCAGTTTCCCACAACCTCAGCGGTAGTGTCTACCCCTCCCCTAATAATCAACTCATCTTAGCATATCTCTTCCGTGTTGACACCATTGGGATGTTAATAGCTCCCAGAATGGCTGCGAGAGTACTACGTAGACGTTTATATGAGTGGAAAGTGCTCTCCTCGTGATAGCGTGATCCTGCACTCCAATACCAATTGGTTTCTCCTTCATTGAGCGGTCGATTTTCTCTGCCATCTCCGATTTGATCACAGTCACTCACGAACCAGACACACCAAGCAAATGGTTTATGTATTACAAGGATAGTACGTAACCAATGAGCTACTCAAAATTGCATTCTTGAGAAGGTAAGTGAGAAATCCCTGAAGTCACCTATGGAAACTATAGGTGTAAGACGGCTATCTATGGTCGAATCCCGGTGGAAAAAGCGTGACTCCAAGCTGTGAAAACGGCGCACCGGATAACACCTGACGCCTTGGATGACCGACCCCGCCTGCTATAGTCGACTTTGCCGAAGAATGACTGAGGTGTAGAGCAAGGAGAATGATAGCAGAATCATACTTATCGTATTGATGCCGTATCGATCGAACTGACGTGGTACTCGATGTGTCAGCTTTCGTGTGGTGAAGACGTCCACCGGTCAACGTCAAAGTTTGGAAGGAATGAAACGATCGAATTACCCCTAACACTGCCTTTGAGCTCTCCTCGTCGTCAAAAAAATCTTGAGGAGTCGGAGAAAGAGAAAGATGGAAAGAAATGATTATCCTGAAACGAACACCCGAGGTTAAGAGCGATAATCGGTAGAGAACATCACGGTAGGTCTTACAGTAGATCGAAATCGCCACTTTCCGGTGTCTTTGATTGAAGGAAAAAGCTAGTGATTCTCTTCAGATTAGTGTGGGATTAGAAACGATCAACTAATGCTTCGAACGTTAAGTCTAAGATGTGAGCTTGGATACGTTGAGAGTAACTGAACCGGGTGTTGAAATGTTTACATGCAATCAGGAGGTTGGATAAGAAGAATTGGTGACCAGAATCGAAAATGGGAGACGAGAGAACGAGGTCAAATTTCTTTGGAGTCAGCCATTAGGCATGTGGTACCACTGCGATTCGGGACAAACTGCCCTCATTTGCAGTCACTGCTTATTTACTTGCGAGACGCAGAGCAGAACATCACGTGGTGTATCGTGACTGTCGACCGAATGCGGTTCTATTTTACTAGTTGAGCATGCAAAAAGTCGAGAATCGAGAATATCTAAGGCTAACAACAAAACCACGGTCAAAACGCAATATCCACGGTCTCACTTGTGCTTCGCATTTCAATGGATCAGAAAGGAAAGCTTTTTGGTCATTTGCAGCCCTAGTGAATGGATAGGAAAGAACTTGTCGCGAAAAGGGCAATATAAGAGAGTAGCAAGCGTAAATTTTCACTTGCATAGTGACGCTCAGCCACATGTTTTCAAGAGAGCTAGAGCGGGGAATCCTCCTGAGACAAGCGTAATCACTCCACCAGACGTAGGGCCTTATGGAAAATCCGCTGCATGTGTATCATAGACCAGCTGCGACGAATTCCAAAAACTGGAGAGTGTGAGAAATGACTTGGTGATTTATGGCTTCGTCAGCGACATCGCATTATTGCGACGGTATCATCAAATTACCAAAAAGAGGGTACAGGCTGTGGAGATTCACGGAAATTGGAACAACTTGTGCATTTTCTAATGAATGATTGTGTCAGTAAAAAAATCAAATTCAAGTTTACCCGCTAATAGTGTCATTGTCTACTGGCTCTTTCTTGCATTTCTTTTTTGGATTTTTTTGCTCCATCTGCTGGTGTATAATCACCTCTGGGCTGGTGACTTTGTATCGTTAAATAATATAGCAATTTTTTTACTCGATCATGTTTCATCGGTCATAAAATCTTCTATCATGTTGTCAAATGCTTTTTTCAATACAAGGCCGCCGTCACAAGGATTTTCTTAATCGGCCGATTATTTTGACTGGAGTGCTGGAGTGCGGATAGGTCTGTCATGCTATGTAATGTAGTGAAGTGAGAAATGTCTTTCCCTATCCCTCAAGACCATACAGTGATCCCAGGGTACAACCATGATTGTGGCTTTCACGAGGGAATCTAAAGCAAATAGATCTGCTCCGAAATTCGGCCACTGTCCCACGTGGAGGCGATTGCTCAATACTCCGCCGACAGTGCACTAATGGTTAACATAAAGTATCCAGCTTTCATCTCCACCAGTGTTTTGCAGGCTTTCCGTCATTAAGACCAGCACATTAATTATATACGTGCCCACCAGTCGTCGCGCTGCCTTGTCTTACTCTCTTGGTGAGGCACTCCAACTTATATTGTTAGTCGTCCAAGTCCAAGTCGTGAGTATTTAAAGACCTACCAGTCGTCGCATGGGTACAGTAAGAGTTACTGTTGCCTGTCGCATGCCTATCTTCCGATCCACTCTCAGACATCCAGAACCTAAACCAAGAATATCAATCCCTCCAGGTACGTCGAACCATCTGTATTTCCCAATCCAAAACGAACGAAGCAGCGAGACACTGTATAGTAATCCGTGGTATACACAGTGAGTACATCACAAATGTCAGCAACTGTTTCCTCAACTGAGGATCCTCGAATTACTGTGAAAAGTTACAAATCCAAGTATATGAAATTTAACTGATCGTGGACACCTCATACACATACAATCAAATTACCGGAGTACTCTCTGATTCACACCGGTGATTACCTAATGAATTGTTTCTGACGCAGATGAGAAATGAGGGCTCGAAAAAGGTGATAGTCTGTGGGGAAAAGGTTGAGAGAATACGTGGGTGAAGGAGAACTTCTATACTCAAGTGGGTCAATTTTCGCCGGGTGATTTGCAAGGCGCGAGGAATTGCGTTGCACTGCAGCAGGAGCGGCCCTCCTCTATTCACCACCGCCGGCACAATTTTCGCAACTTCCTATACATTTGCTCCTGATCACAACAGTAAGACTCTGCTGGGACTGGTAGACCAGGTTGCAAGAAACTATTATGGTTTACACCTTTACAACACCACACAGTAATCATAACCATTTTAGGGTGAAGGTCAGGTTTGGGAAAAGTTTTTGGAAGAGCATTCTTATCTACCCAGAGTAATACTATGAACTCCTGTTATCATAAAGAATCCATTTTCCATAAACAGTTATGATACGGTTTACAAATGATTTATTTTAATAGCGAAGAGGGAGGTTAGAGCAGGTGTAGAAGCGTGCCAGACGCTGCTCATCGGTCAGCTCATGAGGCACCCACTTCGACATATTCTTCACCTTGCCGATTTCCAGCGAATGTCTGGCTGCTGTAATGTACTTCTAGTTCTTCTGCTAACCTACCAGTATCCGTCTCCGGATTTGTTACGACGGCCCTCCCTGAATCTTCATCATTAAGCGACGACCTGCGGCCTCGACTCGACTTTTCTTGAAGATCAAAATCACTAAAAGCAATTTTTTAAACCACAATTCCACAGCCCGTTTGCAAGACAATTCGTCCCAAAAACAGTGCTGTGATTACGGGCTGCCTCCGCTGCAGAGTGTCCTAATTTAAACTCGTAAAGCATGATGACTCTATAGTCACGTCGATTTATGACTATACGCAGCCCTGGAAAAGGCCGTCTGGAAAAATAGAGCAACATTCATAGAAGTTTTTAAAAGGCAGAAAAAACCTACCAAAGGGTATGTCTGGCTATTCTTTGGACGGGACAGTTCAGGGTAAAAAAAGTCTTATTTATCTTCTTATATTTACATACCTTGAAACCGAAATTAACTCTGCAACAACCTAATAGTTTGTTCAGATCCTCATAAAGTCGGGGTGCAAGAATCAGGGAAAGGCGGGGTCCCTTGAGTAACAGGCAAGAAGTAGTTTTCCAAGTTGTGATTGATTCCTTGCGATTCATCTATTTCATACATCCGTTGCAGAGTGACAAGAAATATGGTGCTTGTTCGCTGAATATTATGCTTATGTAGAGGCTCGGGCATTACAACGAAGTATCCATGTTAGTCATGCATGAAGTCTCAAAAGGACACAATTCTTCGAAATAGGCGCTGTCATTCTCCATTCGTTCCGTCTTCTTCGAGAAATTCGCATCTGGTGAAATGTCACTGTTATGGCTTCGAATGAAGATCCACTATAAAGCTGGTACACCTTTCACATCGGCTACATTCAAAAAAGTGCGAGGATGAACAAAAAACGGCTTAAACATACGAAGCACACCTGGCACAAGCTATGTAGATGTCATGGAAACTTTCCAGCTCTTTCTGAAAGGTCCGCGCTTGCGATAGACTCTAGAGACAACTGAACCATAATTTGGACACATTTTGAATAAGGGATAAGACGTCCAGAATCCCTAGAGTGATTCGCCCGTTCACTCCCGTGTCGTGTCTCACCACGAAGCAACACGATGTATCGGCGTAAAGCACGCGGGTCTGGATAAAGAGTCAGATGATGCATTCCGCGGTAATAGTCTGTACGCGGATAGTCTGCTACCCACCAGAGGGTTTTGTTAAAGCCGAGAAGCTTAGAAGGGCTTTGACCGCGGATTATTCCACCCATTACGCTTGTTTGAAATGAACATAATCCCCCTTTATGTTTCACCAATCATGTTGTTTTTTAGGAAATCCTTGGGACAGTCGAGGACGGGCGTCCCGGGACATTATAGAATCCCCCCTACGACATAATATTTCCAAATTATGTATGGTATAGGGAAATAATTATCGAAGTGACTCAATTTTCAAGACCTATGACGTCGCATCTGCAACGTACTTGAATTCGGAGCACCACGGTTTGTGGGACGGTCTCTGCTTTGCACAGCAGTGATGAAGCTAATTTTTCGAATTTCTTACTGGTTGACATCTGGGATTATTGTCAGTCGTTTCATTCATTGCTGCGATCTGTTCCCTGTTTAAAATGCTGGTAAATCGCATGCAAGCGTTTAATTATGAAAGCGCGCTAGCTAGCCATAATGCACTGAAACTGGACCAGATAAGATTAGTAAGTCACAGGTTCAGTTTCTGGGAGAATTATTTGTCTCTTCATCTGAAAAGTACTATGTAGTTGGTTTTCTGAAATAAGAAATGCATCTTGTTTAGTAGTTTAGTAGTGCACCTTATTCAATCATTTGCTTGCTTCATCTCCCATAGCTTTGTGTTTTATGATGCATAAATAAATAAACAAGTATGTAAATAAGCGTTCTTCTGTTGGTACTCTCTATCTTATTCATGTTTATTTTTAAGTATTGGCTAGAGGATGGGTAGACCAATCTTCAGCTGAATGGAGCCAAGCACAGGGCTACACCAGCTGCCGGCCTACGCAGTTTCAAGTCGACAAGAGAGAGCATGCAGTAAAGATGAAAAAACTGAACTGCCGGTGAAAGCTCACAGGCTGGTAATCACGAGGTGAGGTTAAGCGCAGATGACAATGAGATACGAGGTGAACGGTCATATGGCTGATAAGGGAAATGAAGCGTTGGCGGTACAATTATTTATGGGCTATGAAATATAATAGATGGATGGTGGTTTCACCTGATCCTATATTTGCCTCATTCTTTGGCTACCAATTCAGAAAGGAGAGATTCTGTTTAGAAGAGCGAAATCCGTGCGCTCCTACTCGGGATTTTCAATAGAAGTTTACACAAATTAGGTTTCTGAGTATGGTTTGTCCCGAAGCCTCACTCCAATCTGAATATGTGAAGAATAAAGTGAGGCTCCAAAATTTTTTAATTACTTTTTAAAATAAATTTTGGAGCCTCACAATGTTCTTCACACTAATTAGATTATTCATGAGTCGCTCATTGTCGTACATACACGTTACCTGGTCTAGAATTAGCTGCTCTACTACCGGCGGCTTAACGGACTAACGAACTCGCTAGGCAAATACTTGAACTGCTCATTAAATTGCAGCTTTTGTAAAATACGTCTTGTTCCGGTTTTTGTAGTAATACTGTCCCTTTTGGTCAAATAAGGACGCGTATTGAGTATCATTATATCCCTCGCTGTATTCTCTTAGCACTGTCAAAAAATAAAACTGCAGCGCCATCTTATCGCGATCTCAACGTTCTCCCGAATAAATAACATTCAGGAGATGACAACTTAGCAGGTTGCACAAAAAGTGCTAGTCGGACTGAGCGAATTTCGGAGAACGGGTAGAGGAGTGGACTGGAAAGCGTGATTTCCTTCTGAGGACCAAGAAGTGGCAAGGATTACCGTGGAATCTTTTTTCCAAGTCAATAGGAAAAAATACTGGGACTCATAGCTGATGCGCCAAAGCACCAAATTAATTCATTTTCGCAAAATCTCGGGTCATCCGATCAAACGGTGTTTTTAGATACCGGAGTCATGTCTTGCGATCCATTTTCAGCGCCATTACGCCCACAGCAGAAACTGGAGGTTCTTATTTACTCGCTAGCGAAGGTAAATGAACCAAAACCTCAAAAACCCCAAAAATAAGGCCCTTTGACCAAAGCACTCGTACGAGTGCTGCAGCCTTGGAAAGAGTATTGGTTTGATGGTAAAAAATAAAAGATAGAAATAAGGTATAAAGTAAAAAAGGGTGAATTGAACTTTTTCGTCCGCTTTGTTTTCGCCACTACAGTTTCTCTCTTAAGAGCACTTTCCAGGATGACTTCGAATAGTGAAAGCGCTGAATTATGAAATCAGAGGTGCTGAGGAATACGCCGACAAACAAGGATCCGATTCCGAAGGAGGCTCCTGGAAATAGCAAAAATGAACCCCCCCCCCCTGCCAACTGTCCTCAGATTACCGCACGAAAGTGAGCCATTGAATCGTTCAGCGCTGGATGGTATCATGAGGAACTCTGAGATATCATCTGTTCCCCTTATCAACGTGTCCTTCACTATTGAAATTTCCTCTTTATCTTATCTTTTCGCATGACTCACAGGCATCATTTGCCACGCCGTTGCCACCGTTGCCAGAGTCATTGCCAGCAATCACGTCTGGAGTGGGCGGGCCCGGGCTGCATGGTGGAGTCCCGCTATCTTAATTGGCTCCCCACGCTTCAGAAACCCACACTCGCGCCTCGGCAAAGGCACAGCCTACGTGGTTGGGTCGATCTATCAGACCACGGAGGGGCTGCATTACCACCACAATCCTGGAATAATCCTTTAAATCATCCTATCGCAATGGCTCATAAACGTCTTTTTGAAAAATGCGCTGTCCACTGCCAGAAGTGGTTGACGGGGGTGGGCCGAGTCGGAGTAAATTTGAGCAGGCTTAACGCAGTGAGGATTCACCGTGAAACCGCAAAGTGTGTACAATCTGGTTACCCAAAGATTTAATCGCCTTGGAAGGGAAGGCAGCGGTCATAGAGATGGAATCTGCAAAAAAAAAAACGATTAGATACGTATCGATCGAACGCAGTTTATTAATTGGGTTTTTTGTGGAAATGCGAAGTTGAGAAATATTCATTTCACTCCCGAACCTTTTCCCTGACCGCATTTTCCACAAAAACGCAAATTCCGCAATTTCCTCTGATGGTACATATCACGGAAACCCACCAATAAGAACGTCGCCTAAGCGGCTAATTTGAATCGCGTGATGTGCCTTTGATGAGTTGTGAACCTCGAATATAAGTTTGACAAATGTAGCAAGGATCTCTCTAGTTGATCTGTTTCACTGAAATCGATATCGACACAAGTGTCGCCTAGTGATCTTAGAAATCTACCATTAGATGAGGGTACATAGTTTGCAGAAGTGGCAATTGCTCATATTATTACTTCGTCATTTCACTGAAGATTAAGATAAGATGGGGAGAAGTTTTATATTCTGTGTATCTCTCTCCTTATTGCATCTTTGAGAGCGACTAAATTGATTGATTAATTGAGTTTTTTGCACTAACAGATGAACAGCAATTTTTTAAACCGAACAGCTGAACAGCAAAGTAATCCCTAGGAAGGGACTTCAACAAGCTACCCCGGTTCTTTGATTTCTTACTCCATCCCTGAACGACTGAACACCGCTCCCACCCCCCTCTTCCCGTCCGAATGGCATGGTTAAGCGAAGCATAATGGGAACTGTGCAATTATCTTCCACTGAGCAATTGCTCAGTGCTGTAAGCATATTCGTTGGTAGAATGAGCTTCATGTATTTTCTTTGCAAAGTTCTATGAGAAGGCGAATGTGTTCCGTGGAAGAGATTCGTCAGATGTAGGGAGACTTTCGATCATAGAGCTGCAATTTAAAAGTGAGTCACCACCGCTTTAACATTGGTCTTTCACTTGAACGGAGCTTCGACGACAAAATTTCTTCGGATAGCAACATTTCCGGGCACCCACCTGCACTGCTTATGACTCGCTTCCTACATATCTGCGAGAGGTGCTGTAATAATTAAACAAACGCGGAAAACACAAAATTCCCATGCTGGTTGCTCACGGCGTTTTGGAGAGCAACTAGGAACTCGATCCATGTTCAAGTTTCTGTGAATTACCAATTCGGTTCTCAAAAAAAAACTGAAAATCAGGCAAAAGGGCGATGCAGGGAATACAGCTGTTGCTGTGTTGGAGTGGGTTGGTTGAAGGCGAAAAAATGCAGTTCTGAAGAAAAATTGTAGGCAATATAATGTTCATCCTTCATTTTTTGGGGCCTTCCTGTTGAGATGTCGTCTCTATAATCACCCTGAATGACGTCACGAAGCAGGGAGACAATGGAACCAAAAGGGCCTCATCCGAGTTCCATAGCTATGAGTTAATTCCTCCTGATAGATGGTATGACTGCAACTTTTGACCATTGTTCACACTGACAGTATAAAAATGGAATCTGCAGGGTTCTGAAGTAGCCTTTCAGTATTCAACGTTTTCTGGGGATCCTATGAACCAAAAGTGCAGTTCAGTGTGGAACTTAGAAAGAATGGCGCACATTGGCACCGCTGGATTTAAGACATTTGGCGCTTTCAGCGTCTGCCAGGACTGTTTCCACCACTATCACCCTTGGATAGGTTCACGTTGGAAAAAGCTTTCTCTCTGCTGATTATTCAATTGCCCATTCTTCATGCCACAAGATCCCAGCCTATACCTTTGTTGTTCAGTTACTATCCGCATGCCGATCAAAAAGTGACGGAAAGTTCCCCCGGCGAGCTATGGGAAATATTTCCGATCAAACGTTTTACATGAGAAAATCACCAAGTATCGTCACATGTGATGCGAGAAAATGAGGTTAGAGTCATTTTCATTCGGAACAATAAATCCAGACGAGTTAGGTCTATTTTATCTGCGTGTTCCCTTTCGATAGTCTACCAGCCCACTTTAGCAGTGGAATAGCACATGCATTTTTTGTTGGTACTTGCTTCTTCGTTTCGCCGCTCTATTAATCTCCCGGATAGAGTACAGCGTCGAGGAAACTGGTAACGTCAAAAAAATTCTTCCTGTAAAAGGTCCCCGTACGACCCCCTCCTCGCAATCAGTGTCTGTTACTGCTTCCCGAGCTCGCGGGTAGTAAAATGACACGAAAAATTTAAGCGTCACATTATCTGGTTTCCTACAGATCCTCCTACGACCCCCTCCCTTGAAGAAGTACCACATCATAATATCATACTATACTAGTAGTATATGATACTGTAAGATCCCTTTCCGCCCTCACGGGCCAAAGTCGACCTCTCCCTCTGCAAAGGGTCAAATGTGCAACCTTTGTCAAGAGTTCCTCGACTCACGCTGTACACACTCTCTCGAAGAATTATTCGTACAACTTCAAGTATATTGTAGCCTTCCCATTTCCTGGTCATTGATAGATGCTCTACTAATGGTAGCAGCTTACTCCGTGATGGGATCAGTTATCAGCGGCGTACCTGTTCGTAGTGAGTGATCAATCTTCATGACCCCAATGCACTTCTAGCTGCGGCGATGTTGACGGTTTTACCTCATTGTGGAAAACCTGGGTACCAGGAGATCACATCTTGGAGCACATTTCGTGATGACGTTTCGGACAATTAAGTTTAAAAATCAGAGTGGGATATGCAGTAAGATATCTGCAGCGTTAGGAGGCGAGGGCACAGGCAGTGTATTTTTAGTTGGGCGGACTTGCGTCGGCCTGTTCGCCGCAGCTCTCCTTCTCTCGGCCATCGCCTCGAGCCTCCCCTCACTCATCACTCTACACCGACACAATCTAGCAACTCAAACTGAGCTCACCTTCTACCACAGCAGGTATCCGCCATGCCTGGAGCGCCACGCTTCACCCAGAAGCCCTCCATACAACAGACACCTACGGTAAGCATTCTATTCCTTCTACGCTGTTCGTACTTTCTCGTATCATATTTGGCAGTTACGGTAGCCATCTTCTTCGTTCGTCTGTCCTTCCCTTCTATATGTATGCGGTCTTTCGATACCGGCTACATCATGATTCTCTTGTGTTCCTTATATTCCGCTGATTTTTCTGCCCTTCCTAGGAGTACCGCTGAACTTTTTCAAATAACCCCCATCATGCTCTACCGCAGTTGTCTTTTCTATAAGAAAATACATACTGAAATGGGATACTGCCGATAGTGTGTGATGTATGCACGTGTGGGGGCGAAAAGGCGCTTGCCAACTGTCCTCGGCACTTGCGCAACTCGGACGTTGTAATAATAAAATGGCTATCCGCTTTGTGTTTACTTGTTGACTTTCGCTTTTCCCACAGTTTTCCATGCACAAAGGTGACAGCTTGCGACAGCTGCAACAGTCAAAAGAGCAAAAGATGATGAAATGAGACCACGAGGTCTGGCAGAATCAGGAAAGATGATGGGAAGAAGGCCTTTTTTCCCTCATATTCCGCCATGTACAGACCATCTGAGGCAATTTTTTGATCAACCGCCTGCTCCCGTTTCTACCTCAGTTTTTTTGTACAACTTTTGAACAATGTTGACTCGGGTGCAGAAGTGTCGTTCTTAAGTCGGAGAGCCGAATCATCTGACTTGATGTTTACCAACGATCAGCATCTTGGTTCCATAGGAAATCCTAGGATTCAGTTGAAATGACACGCAATTTTACACTGGTAGCCGTCAAATCCCATCAAATCTAGGCGGCCTCAGAAGACCACCCCGTAGAGATGTGGAGGACTGGGACGGATACATGTGTGTGTGGGGGCAGTCCGCAAATGTTTCCTGGTGACTCCTATAAATTCTAGAATGTCATAAAGGTAGAGGTAATGAATGCACACCAATGCTACAAAGACGCGAGCGGATATTTGCCAATTGGCATGCACCGACCGACCAGCCAACGGCGGTATCCGGCTTCCGTCTGTTGAGTGTGCTGCTGAGATCGAACTGATGGCGACGCCCACACTTCATCGTCGATCATTGCCAGAGCAATCGATCGTCTGGATCAATGGCTCGTGGACAACTGGAGAGGCATTCTTCCTGGATGGATGAACAACAAGAAATCGGGGAAGCAGTGCGACTGCGAAAATTAATTACTAGGCCTATCACCTTGACGAATGTCACGAGCATCCTGGAATCCGCTAGGGACCTCATGAGCAATGAACAGTTTGACACTGAAGCCTATAACAAGCCTCTGTTCTAGTCCACTGGACAACTCATTGTAGTGTGTTTGCGTGATGCAGTGCTTTCGAGTAACCCAAATCTGGTGGTAGACGCAGCGGCAAAGTGAAGACTTCTCACAGTCTTTCGGATTGAATACTGCCCAGTTGGGTGCTTAGGGTTGCATGCTCGTAAGAACAAATAGGTTAGGTTCTGAAGGTGAAGTACTTCACCAATTCACCTCCAGGAGCTCCACCAATTACTGTATAAATGAAACAGGCAGTAGCGTGGATCAGCAATGGTGAACCCCAATTACATGCACGGCACATCCAGAAGAGATAGGTTATAGCCACACATTTGTACTCTTCGGTGATAGAAAGAAACGAAAGACTGTAATCCGCGCTTTGTATCTCTTATGCTAATTATTAGAGTCTTGAGCAATCACACATGATAATATAAATATAAATCGTTTGAAAAACTAAAATATTGATGCCAACAAATAGGGATGCAAGAAGGGAAAAAGGAAGCCTACTAAGTACGGTCGCATGATGGCCGCACTGGTGAGCGAAGAGCATGGAAGTCACTGTCGGTCAAATAAGAGCGTGTTCATTTCGATGCGAGAAAGCGCTATGTGCATATGGAGGGTGATGAAGAAGAGGGAAACAAAAGTGGTTCATTTCGAGCATCTTCTTGTCTCCTGAGATTAGGTACGATCTACACCCCTGGCTCAAAATCGCTTTCTCACTCACTCACTGTTACTGTCTCGTTTCGATCGTACAAGGATGTTGATTCAGACACAGTGGGCCTCCCTCATCCCTGATGTTCACATATGTAGCGCCAAAAGCCTAGCACTAAACCATAGAATCCGGTGGCTCTCAGAAAAAAATATTCCAATTGTATCCTGTGAAATGGTCCGGGCCATGGCACTCTTCCGTTTTTCCTTGATGAGAATGGAATTCTGTTGCGCTGTTTCTCAAAGGCAGCGTTTGGAGAAATTCGGCAGAAAAGTAAAAGGAGTGAATATGAAAGTCTGGATGCCTAGTAACAGGACGCTGAAGAAAAAACAGATGGAAATGGTCAAAGACCTGAGAAATAGGACCCCTCCCCACCGTTGATTCCCGACGTGGAGCCTTCCCGTGAAGAGGCGGCTAGTCCGGACGAGTTTTCCATTGACGTGTTGCCATGTCCCAAACACGAAGGGATGTTCGGAAATGAGGAAGCATCCTTTTTCTGGAGTGAGCTTCAAGCCATAACTGAGAAAGCGAGCAGCGATACCTTCCATTCCCAACCAGCCAATCAGTCGCTTGGGGGCGGACCGAGCTAAGTAAGGCGGCTGGAGCTGAAAAGGCCGGCTCTGCCACAGCTACGAGGCGCTCCTTTCGCGGGGGATTTCGCCGCAAATAGGTTCTCCAGACCTGCAACTTTCGAGTGAATGACTCTCTTAGGGATTCCTTATCACTCATATTACCCCTAACACTGTCTTTAAGAGACTGATCCTGTCCTGCTTCTGAGCTTTTATGGCTCTGCATTCCTTCAGTACATATGATTATCTTGATAAACCGCAACCATTCACTCAGAACTGAGATATAGTGCATATCAATATTTACTACAGTCTCAAGGACTCTTATCTTTGAATGCAAACATCCTAGGAAATTCCGTTCTAAAAACCACGCAACCCATTCACACCCCTTCATATTATTGCACAGAAGTGCAGGGATTTTCGGGCAAGTCTCACCGGTATAATGCGATGTTTGAGAGAGATTGATCACTGGAAAGTATTTGGATCAACTATCTTAGTACTTCGTTCCTCCCACTGCCGCAAAAACGAAAGTATACGCAAATCCGGCAAGAAGGCCAGACCAATCGTCTTCAGCTGAAAGTGAGAACCTCAAAATCCAAGTCCTTGAACCTTAGAAAGGTTTGATGTAGATCTCCACCCCCACCCACGCGGGCGATGTGGAAATAATCGCAGTGCGATCGCTCTTTTGTTTTTGTGATCGCAAGAAACATAACAAGAAATGACGCAGATCACTCGCTGGATGCGGAAGTAAGGCCTTCATACTGCTGGGCAAGTCATGTTGGTATACTAGGAGATGTGCACCTCTTTACAATTGAAAGTAGAACAGACCTAATTCGGAAAACAATCTCTGGAAAATTAAGAACAACCACTTCTAGTATATATATGCCCGTTGAAGTTCAAAATGCATAATTTTCATGAATTGATTGAAGCTGCAAAATTGACTAGATTGCGAGAAAGCACCTGAAATGAAGCGGGCGCAACTCCTTGAAAGTACACAGCGGTGGGCAAAGATCAACCGTAAATTTAGGTTTCTGAAAAGCCAAAATGAGGGTGAAATTGAAAAACTAAAGGTTCAGATGTAACAATCGATTTTTAGTACATGCGTATCACTATTACCTTGCGATTCCGTGAAGATTTCAAAAGAATATCTGGCGCAGGCTTTTCTCGCTTATTTTTTTTCCTTTTTTCCCTTTCGTTGTGCTCATCTATGACATACCCAAACTATCATGATGAAACGCCTATGATGTCTGATCTACCTGATGTGGAAAATCTTACAGGGTGACCTGTTGATGGAATGTCTTCTGGAGGCGGATCCCCCACCTACGATATCCTGGCAACATGCTGGGAACGTCATATCACCGTCGGCTCGAGTTACGCAAGTACTAAGCCCTTTAGAAGGCATTTTGTACAAGGCAAATCTTATTATAAAGGTTAGTTTTTTTGAATGACAAACTCTACTACTAATACTGTTTTTTATGACGCTCCTCTAAAAAACCTTTTGAAAGCAAATATGTATTTTTCACTAATCTAAGCTAACAGTTAGACTGTCAGTTGAATTGCTCCCTCGCGATATTGCGTCTTCAGACGATTATTACCGAAAGGCTCAAAATCATCGCTATTATTGCAAACTGCATGGACGTGTACAAAATAATTGCTGAAGAAATGGCCGAAGACATCAAAATTGCTCCGACCTCAAAATTCGAGCAGATTAACAATTGTGCGGAGTATATTCCACATATTTCATGTGGGAGACCAGTTCAGTAAGGGAATGGACTGAGGAAGGCGGTCACACTCTTCATCTAGGTCGAGCTATTATCGCTTTGTTGAAACTAACATGCACATTTCACCAATAATTTTTCGTTTTATTACAGTAAATAAACTCTGCTTGGTTGCATGTTTACTCTGGCTGCGATGTCAACCGTTCTTAGTAAATCACAAAATCACAAAAAAAAGTCTAGTCCAGCATACCGCATAGAGGTTGAATACGAACAGCTCAACGGAATTGCGCTGATGTATTCCAAATAGGCTGAATTCCGCATGTATTTCCCTCTAGTCGTGAAAGTGCTGTTATAAGGTACCATTACCTGAAAATTTTGGACTGAAACTTCGACCTCTTACTGCCTCATAGAAAAGTTTCGGATGCGAAGAATGAAAGATTTGGATAATTTTTCGTGAATTTCATAATGTGTGTATCATATGACGACTTCAGATATCGAATATACTCGGCGTTGTAAAGAACCTCTCTGTCTTCTATACTTTTACTATTCAAAATATCGCCACCAAAGAGTGGGTCACTCTCTTTTCCTTTGAAGAAAACGACTTTTCGCACGGAGGGTGACCTACTCCACTCCATCTTCGTGTGCACTCATCTACCAGCTTATGATTTTCTCCATTTCAAATGACAGCTTTTTTCTTTGCCCTTCTTCAAATTTACTTTGAGCAGTATTTCATAGCTGCCAACAGGTGTCTTGTGAATACTCATGCAGTGATCACAATTTATCCGATTTTTTTAATAGGTTGATATTCTTTGATTGATGGCTACGTCAAACAACAGCGGTTCATACGTAGCGGTCACTTTTCAATCGAGTCTCCTTTGTTTTATTTTCTTCTCTATCACCAGTAGAGTGAGGCACGTCATCTACGTTTCGTTCTAACGTTCCACGACCATTTTATGCACCTACATCTTTTGTGAGAAATAACGTCATCCATGACTATAAGTAGCTCTAACCACCTTCTCTCGATTCTACGGCAAGTTCATGATTTCCATCTTTTTGTTCAGCATGAAATGGATTAGAAACTTCATTTCATTAAGACATACCACCTCCTACATTTCCTATACTGGTGCCATTATACATAAGATCAGTGTCATTGTGTGTCTGAGCATTGAGTCAGGAACAGCTCACCAACTCATCAGTTTGTTTGGATTATGGGTTTCTCATTTGTCACTGAGATCTATCTTCAATACCAACCTCAAATCTCTGTGCTTTCCCAGGCTTTCCCGTCCATTCAACCAAGTGTTCAGACTCGGCAGTACCAGCACTGCGATTGAGCTCTATCTTGCAGCGAATCCACAAGCGCCCTATAACATTCTATTTGACACCTTCTAAAGATTTTCAAATGGTACCAAAATATCGAATAACTGCAAAAGTGCAAATTTTGGTTCTCCCGTGGTGAGAACTTCGAAATGACATGGATCTCTTGACAACCTACGCAACGTTTAAGTGTACGCATCAATTTTTTAATATTTACAATATTTGAGTATGTGAAGTATATTAGCATTCACTCGCTTTCACCAAGCATTTTACTTTGCTTCGTAGCTCAGTTCGTTGTTATCAAATACGTATTGGAGGACATATACGCTAACACAATCCTAACTGGTTCTCTACAACTATTACTTTCGATTCAGTGGCTGCATAGATAACCTCCAACTGAGCTTGTGTGTCTACAGCTCTTGGTGAAAGCTGTATACATGGCCTATCTCATAGAGTTTGATTAATGGCAAGCACTTCTTTCTTTGTCGATACAACAGCTGTTTCGGAGACGATACATATCTGACGGCGATGGAATCCCCGCAGAGCAGTTGTTGATGTAAAATTACCATGACGAATAATACTGGGGCTTGCTAAGCTAGGGGTCTTACGACAACAATAAACTCTTGATGGATCCGGGTTGACTGTTCTTTAGTTTTTCTTCGAATATTTTTTGACTTCCAACAGTTGAGAACAATGTAGTCTGTCGATGCGCAGTTATGCGGGCACATGCTCATGTCAACTAGCTGATGGCTCAAAGACAAACAAAGAGAGATTTCCAAGCACTAGTCGGCATCGATTAGTTAACCGATCATCACTTGAGGAAACTTTTTGAACCCCAGCACGACAGTTTTACTCTCAACAAAGTGCAGAAACAATTTTTCTGAATATGGCAGCTCGGATAAACGGTTCGCTGTAAGACACCGCATCCAATAGGCAGGTCATGCCAAAATGGATAGAGAAGCATCATGTAATTTCCGCTTCTCCAAGCTTGACCCACAGTTTTTCCTCAACATGGACAAGCAACATTTGGACACACGTAATCAATTCAATGTACTTTCAATTTATTCGCTAACGTGCAGTGCCAACTTATCAGGTGCATTTGTCAATGCTGGCTGTGGCTGCGGTTTATAAGATGGGCGAGGTTCTGAGATGAACTGGTGAATGAACTTTATGAAACTTTGGAAGCGTAACTCAAGAGAGAGAGAATACATAATTTTTTGAAGCAGTAGTACAACCCCTCCCCTCGCAAGCATTAATTTCAAAAATTTTATGTGAGAACGTTGAATAAAAGCATAAAATGGGCGAGAACCTTCTTGTTTTTTTTACAACTTCATTGAAAATCTTGAATATCACGGAGTAAAATTTTCAATTTTTTTTACATGGCTCCTAAATCATTTCAAAAGGTTCCCGAAAAAGAGATCATTAAGTAAAATATCTCCTATTACGCTTGAAATCTGCCACTTAAGTAAAAAAATAAATTCTTCATAGGAGCCGAATGCAGGAGATGGTGGAGCTTACAAATGCACAGCAAGGAATCAATTGGGCGAGTCAAACGCCAATATCAATTTAAATTTCGCAGGTCAGCAAACTAATGTGTTTGAGCCTTGAACCAGTTATAGCATTGACTGCAGGAGGTGGCGATGAGAACAAGTCGAAAGGACCATCATTCGTCGGAAAGCCACGAATCATTCCAAAAGACGGTGGAGCTTTAATAGTGATGGAATGCAAAGTAAAAAGCCCCACCCCACCAGTTGCAAAGTACGCGAATTCTTTATTAATAAATACTTTATCAAGACAGATTAAACTTTTGTACAGATGGCTGAAAGACGGCGTACCACTACAGATGGGTGGTCTCTACCATGCTATTTTCGTCGACCTTGGTGATCAGACATACTTATGTCAGCTGGAAATCAGAGTAAGTCGCTGCTTCAGAGATCAGGAATCGGAGCTGCTTGAATAATCGTGCACGGAAAAATGAGTTCCTCTGTTACCCATATATTTATGTTGTATCTGCCTAATAAAGGCTGCATGCAAATTTTCACACGAAAAACTGAGAATCTGGCTATGGTAAAAATCCTCAAAGCCTTGACCGAGGGAGCGAGCCCCATAGTGAATGCCCGCCCCGTCGTCCACCGCGGTCGGAGACGCATAGCGGGAATGGAAAGTCACGTAAACAGTCCCACTCGTCATCACAGGCCGCGGCGAACGACGTTGCGGGCATTCACTTTGAGGCCCGCCCCTCGGCTACCACTTTGAGGAGTTGTGTCATAGCCAAATATCACTTTTTCTAGTGGAACTTTGCATCCCCTATTAGGCTGATACAACACAAATATATGAATAACAGTGAAACAATTCTTTCGTGCACTATTTCTTTAAATATCTTGACTTCAGGGTCCGTCCGCTTCTGATGCTGGCCAGTACCGCTGTAATCTTCGGAACGATCAGGGTGAGACGAATGCGAATCTTGCCTTGAATTTCGAGGAACCTGATCCTAACGAGCGGCAAGAAAAGAAGGTAATCTGGAATTCACGAAAGAGCCGACCGCCAAAACTTGTAATCTCATCAAACTCTCCTAATTTCATCTTCTTCTCCAGCTTGTCATAATCACATGATTTTTTGTCATGGTTGTGAAATACGCAGACATGTCAGGTCACAGTAGCATCCATTATTTTTAGTGTCTACTGCAGAATGTTCTTGAAGACAACTTAACAACTGCCATGCAAACCCTTTGTAAACATCAACCTTGTGCCATACTTAAACTCGATCAAGTGTAAGACTGTCAAAAATCTAGAGAGCTGATTTTCAGGGCAGATCCCCGTCGGAAAAGAGAAAAGACACAGCATCGCCTCGCCCCCCGTCCAGGGGCAATGGCTCTCGTCCTGGTAGTCCCAAAAAATCCCTCAAGTCCCGAGAGGGTACTCCTACCAAGAAAAGCATGAAAACCAGAGAAGGATCACCTTCCAAGAAGTCGATGAGGTAATGCCTTCCATCTAAGAAAAGAATTGCAGCCTCTCAAAAATGTAGTTCTTTATATAGGTCCCGAACTTCGACTCCAGTACAGGAATCCGCTAATAGTCTCGCACCTGAAGATACTTCAGTATCCGGAGAAGCACGGAGATCCAGTAAGCACATGGACAAGATGGAAGTCGATGCAGGTCTGTTTTCTGTAGACTTTGTGCCTCTCTAGTATTCCAGTTGAACTGAGTTTTTATAGCAGCTTCTAAACGTAAACCTGAGGGTCTTCCTGTCCCACCCTCAACCGAAGAGAAGAAGATGCGCACATCGTCTCCAGCACCACCTTCATCTGATGAGCAGAAAACGAGCACTGCTCAATCAGAGGAGAATATAAAACGTTCGAAGTCTCCGAAGCCACCAGTGTCTGACGAGAAAAAGCGCGCGAAATCCCCGCTCCCTCCTCCTTCAGAAGAGAAGAAGGCGCGCTCGAAGTCTCCCATGCCACCGTCATCTGATGACAACAGGAAGCCCTCGAAGTCTCCGGTGCCACCTGAATCATCTGCAAAGTCTTCCGCTGCTCAGAGCAAGAGAGATAAGTTCACACGACCGCCAATCGTCATGGAAGCGATCAGATCGCAGGTAAGAAGTGTCATTGCAGTTTCTTGACTCCGCTGTGGTGACGATAGCGAGCGCATGCGTAAACTGCCGGGTGCGCTAACGATGTCAGTGTAAAGTAATGCTATGTCCCAGATCATCACCTCAGCTGCCGCCACATTCTTCACCTCCCTGGACCCATGACGAAGGGCTTGTACATGCCATGTTATTTGCTTCAACAACGATTGATAGCCAGACAACCCCCACTGTGAATATTGGCATTAAATATATTTCACAAAATTATTGAAATTCAGTCATTTTCCAGATACTTCAAAGACAAAATAATGACATCACAACAGTTGAGGGTTCCGATGTATATTTAATCGATAAATATCAATGATTTCGTGGTGGTTCAGGCCACGGTGATTTTTCTTACAAAAGAGTAGCAGTGATTTAGAGCCGTCGCCGCTACGAGGGGGCATAAGCGCCTAGAACGGGAACATCTGGGATAAGGCGATATGGAGCAGTTTCTGCGAGTTTGCTAGAGAAGGGGAGAACTCTCAGCTGCACAGCTTTGAAATGGTCGTTTTCAGACCGGCAGACAAGGCGACACAATTCATTTAGAAGTGGAGTGGCAATGTCATACATCGACTGTCATCGAATGGTTCAAGTAAGTGTTGTGTCGGATTCACAGAAAACGTCTTAAAGATATCGCTGTCTGAATGGGCACAGTAAAATGCAAGAAATGTCGTAAAATTTCATGAGAAAGCATTCCCGAGAAAGTTCGTTCATTTTATGAACGACATTTATCCACAGTAGTCATCGCAGTAAAGAAGTACATAACACTTAACGATGTTCTCGGAGCTCACCACCCCGGAGGTTTCGGTTAGCGACAAAAAATATCACAGTACAAAGACAAGAGATAAATTTCAACAAGAATTCCTGTCCATATCACATCCCAAGATATTTTTTGTGGATTGCCGCACTCAGCGTATTTAGGGACACATCACATATACAAACTGAAAAATCAAATTGTCTACCAAAAATTCGTAATGAATTCCTATATTAATTTCGGTTCGTACAGCTCAGGAGTGGACTCTTGCAGATTTTATGTCGTTTAAGCGTGTGAAATTCAACTATACCAACTATACCTGCTTCCCCTTGTTAATTTGCCTCCGGTATCCATCGTTTTTTATCTCATCGCACCCATCAGCAAGTCTCTTTCGCCATGTCCTCATGTAGTTGACAACGCTGCAGCGATGACTGAATCAAAGGGTGGAGATCAGCTGACACAGTGGTGAGCGCTATCCGATTTAAACGTTCTAGACGCCCCACAGCTCATTCGTGCAAAGATAAAGGCACATCCTCTGACGATGCAGACCGAGCTATCTGTTAATGGAAGCGAATAAAGGACACAAACTATTCCAAAATAAGCTAATCATCTTTCACATGGTATCAGCTTTCTAGGACCGTGAGCTCAGCTCTCGAAAACCCCAGGGTATTCCACGTGTCGGGTTCGGGTAACTAGACCTCAAGAAAAATGGCAGCACATTTCATTGACACGAAAAGCAAAACAGGTTATTCAGGGTAACGAAAATTTGCGTGGGAAAATATAGGGTAAAAAAGGTAGTGGCATAGTGTAGTCGAATAATAGAAATCAGTTAGCTATTATTGCTAAGGGACTGTTTCAGAGATGGCAAAGTGTTGAAGATGACGGACGACTATCACGCATCGTTTGATGGCGTTAAAGCTCATCTAACAGTGAGGAACCTAACAGAAGATAAGACCGGTCTCTACAAATGCCACGCTGTTTGCGAGTACGGAGAAGGCCAAAGCAGCGGAATGGTTAAAATGGAAGAGCCTGGTATGTATCTATATGTAAATCAGCCATCGCGAGTAAGAGAAAAAGGAACAGAGAAAGGAGATAAGGATTATTTTTAGAAGAGAACCTAACGAAAAAGCACTCTGTTGGTGAAACACTCACGAAACAAGAAAAGGAAACAGAAAAGAAGCCTTCGTCATTGGGCATCAAGGAGTCCGAGGACGAGGAAAGCAGCATTTCTTCTTCGCTAGCACCAAAGAAAAAGTCGACCAAAAGCAAAAGCCCTGTGAGTACGAATCTCACTTTCAAAAATCGCCTTACAATGCAAAAGTCCGG
This sequence comes from Trichostrongylus colubriformis, assembly GCA_963978905.1. NCBI lineage: Eukaryota > Metazoa > Nematoda > Chromadorea > Rhabditida > Trichostrongylidae > Trichostrongylus > Trichostrongylus colubriformis. The sequence continues at coordinate 41,907,807 of OZ022256.1, forward strand.
TTGAGAACAGCTTCGAACCTCATTGAAAGCAAATATGTGGCAATGAGTCCTAATGAGGAAATGAAAAAACCAAGGTCATTAACCTAGTCTGTTTCAGTGATTTCGCAGATTCTTGTCGTGTATCAAAAGTTTGGTTCATGTCTAGACGAAAAGAAAAACGTCAAAGCGTTTGAGATTTTCCAATGCGTTTAAACTGCAGTGCCGCTAAAAATTTTGGAAATTTATCCTCATCCGTCCATATACACCACTTCAAGACGCGCCTCTCGAAGTGTGCTTATGCTTTTTGTCGCAAGTAAGAACAGGTGTCCAACTGTCTAACAAATTTCGGACCACACGCCGCTCGTCCACACATATCATATAGATCTAGACTTCACTTTTCTTGACCCCAATGATGCTTTGAAAAAATTACCTGAAGCTTTTTCAGACACCAACCCCGAAATCAGAACCGGTTAGTGATTCCATAAATTGCAGTTCGATTTTTCGAATTTGGTCTCAATTCTATTATTATCATTTAGAAGTCGCTGGATTCATTGCCAAAACAGAAGGTGGAGGTCGTCGATCCCGATGATGAGGTTTGTTTGTTTCTGCATCAGTCACCCAGATTTTGCAAGGTGGCGATTAATATCACAATGACTTTAATGTCTGCTACTAAAAGCGCCGCGCATATTCTAAAACTCATAAACGCTCCAGCTTCATCCCCCATTCGCGACTACTGGTGCTTTCTCGTCACAGCTTTGTGGTCGTCTCTTCCTTCTCCTCCAAAGGGTTACCTCATTGCTAGATCCCCTTACGTGTACGCCGGATTGGTGTCACTATGATCTCCAGTCGAAAGTATATTCGTCCAGGGACTGCCCCTCCAAATGTCTCCCACCAAAAAGACGCAAAAACCCAGCCGGTACTATCGAAAATCCATCGCTTCATAATCGACAGGCTTCCGCCAGGGAGGCCTAAAGCTGAATACCTCAAGAGTATGCTTAACTTTGCCGCACCAAAACAAAGAGTGGATGTGAAACTCAGAGAGTTGATGGAATATAGTGGAGCGGAACTTTTCCCGGCTCTTGAAAAGCTATCCACAAAGGTAAGAATCTATTCAGTATTTTTTTTTGCCCTGCTGCTCAACCGTGACCGACTTCAGAATCTTTTGAAAAGTTTTGCCAAATGACAGATGTACAATTTTGTGCCAACATGCCTATCAGTTGGAATACTGAGCGGGAGATGATTTCCAAAAATGGTTAATGGATTGATGATCATCTCAATCTTAGCTTCGAACATTCCCAGCAGACGAGCTGAGAGATGGGGAGAGAGCGCGTGAAGGGCGAATTGTTTGTGCAAATATCCGAATGGCAACGGAAGTATCATCCACCTCAACTTCTCGCGCCTCGTATTCGCCTCTCTCGACTCACTTCCTCCTTTGACATATCCAAATTTCGTGATTCTTCCCTTTTTGAAGCTCAGAAGCAACATCCTTAACCTTCTCCAGGGAAAGGCTAGAAAAAGATAGATACAGCGCTCCTTGCGTGAACACTCACACAATGATCATGACTCACTCTACAAGTGATTTCACTTGTTGAAGCTTTCTCGAACGCACCAAGATCAGGCCATCGTTGCACACGCACAATACAGCGCTGCAGCCTGTTCGATATTTGCTTTCTTCTTCTCGAAAATCGAACCCTTTCGTCTGTCATTTTTATGATGCCCTTCCATCATCCTCTGAACTTCTCAAAACTCATTGAAAACTGCATAAATAGTGAGACTTTGGTTGAGGACGAATGAGCTCCTTTGTTTGCCATAAGGAAAAAATGAACGGAATGAAGAGGTCCCAGGCACATGTTCCCGAATCTAGATTTAGCCTTCAGGAAAAAGCCATGTTCATGCGCGGTTCCGAACGGTTGCCCTGTTATAGGAGTCTCAAGCGGATGACATCCCTTCATCGGGGCTGACAATCCCCGAGGAACGACGACGTGAACTGCTTGGTGAAACTAGCGAAGACGAAGTCACTGAGTCAATCTCCGAACTACCTTCGATCTCTGGACCCCGTGTAGGGTTCAAAGGAATTTCAGAGGTTTGCTTTATCCCTTCTGCTCTCATATATCCCAAAAACGTGCTTGTTAGCGCTTTTGTTTACGTGATGCGTGACGAGTTTCAAAAACGCGGCGGGAGACGGCCGTCGAGTGCCGCTGAAGCGTCGAGTATTTGTCATCAACGTGAACAGTTTTGTCTTCTAACTCATCGACAAACAGTGATCGCCGCATCCTCCTGTTGCAGTCTCATTGTGGCACACAGCTCTACATCCTTGTTGACTCGCTGTGGCTGTGACATGACCTCTGTCCATACACCGTATCTTACCGTACTGTCTCATGTCCATGTGAGCTCTTGTGTCGTGTATACGTGTCGTGTTTCAGCGTACTTCAAAGGACCATCAGAAAGCAGGCGCAGCCTCACATCCATCAGACCTGCAGGTCTTTTTTGGACATTAATTGTTGCTATTTGTTTAACGCTAACTAACATTTTAACAGATGAGCTCCGAAAAGGTGTTGTCAACCACTCGGCCTGTGGCTCCCTTTGCACATCGAAGGTTAAAGGATGACGTGAGCATGGACAGTGTAATGTCAGACTCTCTCTATAGAAGCGATTCATTGTCGAGTATACCATCGATAGACGCGGATTCTGAGATTGGCGCCAAATCGAAAAAGAAGGTCACCAAGACGAAGTTGATCAAAAAGGCCATTGCGGCTAACGGCAAAACGACGGCAACAGAATCCAGCAATGGAAAGGCGGAACGACCGCCTGATACCCCACTGGTGAAGCGAAAGTCAAAGGCAACACCTGCTGAAGACGTCAACAACGATGTATGTTTTGTCTTTTTGTCCATGTCAAAACTCCGTTATGGTTTTACTAACTGCGTTGTTTCAACGATTAAGATTTTAGTTTCTGTGTGTTCCTTCCTCCACATCTCACAGATCCGCCACAAGGACGTCTACGGACTAACTATTGTGCTTGCCGAAGCGAAAAGTGTGCTCTTTGTTTATTACTAAACCCAAGGATTCTGTGGCTTTTGAAGGTTATCTTCACTTAGCCGCAGACTTCTTCGAGGAAAATGACTTCCGAATATGCGACCGTATTCAGAAGCAGATTATCGAGTGATTGTTCTCTGTAGCCGCTGATGAGTTGGTGAACACAGTTCACAATTGTCTTAGCTCAGCCAAGCGGTCAAGTGCAAACACTTGCTAACAGCCTTCGTAACTCTCGCTCTCGAGAAAAAAAATGGATTTCAGGCCTGTTGAATAGCAGCCGGCTCTGAAATGTCACCGTCCTATTTTTTTGCATTCCAATAGCACCTCCACTTGAGCATGTGGTGAACGACATTGATATCCTTTTCCCGTTGTTATTAGGTTGGGAGTAAGTCGTAACGTTTTGTTCGACGAGTTTTTTCACAAGATTCGCTTTTTTACTTGACAAATTGTTTGCATTTATTAGATAGTGCATTTCTGCTTACAAAACGGTGTTATCCAGTTTTTTAAACAGATTGTTTATTTTTTGGTGCTAAGAAATAGAATACCCAGCAGGAAGCAAAAATCTGTGATGTGATGTGATACATGCTTCACTTGTATACCGTCAAGTCTCTGGGAACCTCTGCAATACGCGCAGTGCTATTCCACAACACCTCCGTAGACGGTACGGGGCCTGTCATCAAAGTCAAAATCGTCGTTTTAGGATTTGCAAACCGCTGCGTCTACAACATAGACCATTCTTTCCATACACCTGGCAAACATCCTGAGCTGCTTCGGCTGCTTTTTGTCTCCGAAGAAATGCGAAGAAGAGCGTATCCATTCCTAAACTCAAAACAAAAACTAATCTATTTTAAAAAACAACAAATAATACCTTTTTGTGAAGCAGAAAAAGCGCCTACAAGTAAAACGGATTTGATTCAAGCTCAATTTGAATTCGAAGGAGCGAATGGTTTGAATGAAATTCTCCGAAGAAAACGTTACGAACTTACTTCTCAACCTGATATTTGTTTGCTTTGATACCATCGCTTTCAGCGATCAACTGAAATATGATTATTTTCTCCTGTTTTGTCTCTTCTCCTCTGTGTAGTTGACCTTTAGCCTTTCCTCTGATTACAGGATGAGAAGCCGAAGAAAAGCAAACGACCTAGCGAAGTGGAGCACACTCGAGTACGGGATCAGCATATTTCTTTTCTTGTTTCCCTCACTTTGCGTCGCTAGCGTTGCTACTAACCCTAACATTCGCTCGATAACCATTTTTCATCGTTCGGCGTTCTTTGCATTTATTAATATTTTCGGGTGCCTTTGTCAATTTCCTTGAGCTACTTTTGCAGCAAAGAAACGCCAGCAAGTCCGAAAACGCCAGTCTAACGTCTCAAGCGAAAACTCGGCAGTTTGGGAAAAAGACGAGCGTTCCTCTTCCGGAGAAGGAGAAAGAAAATGAATTTCTGAATATTAAACTGAAGAGAACACCAAAAGCCAAAAAAGAGGACGAAAATCCCTTAGCTGCTGTCAAGCTGAAACCAGTCAGTCGTGAAGATGACTTCAGTGAAGCGTCTGGAAGCGATATGGATTTATCTCGGACAGATTCGCTTTCTCTTATGGATCCGTTCGTGCGCAGAGCCAGCGAACTCAGACGTGATTCACTTGTGAGCGACCGAGATTTCCTTTTATCTTCTTCACTATCCCTGCTGCATGCGACATACTTTTCGCCTCAAGTGGATACTAACCCTCCTTAGCATATATTAGGTTGGACGGGAAGTTCTGGGACACCTTGTGAGAAAAATTCAATTTATTTTAATTTTACTCACATGTAACTTCAGTCACCAAAGTATGCACCATCGTGATCTACAATGTACTGCCAACGCTCAGGAAGATCGTAGATACCCTTCCGGTAGAATTCGGGAGACTTCTGGTCAAAGAAGTTCTGGAGCCCGCTCTTGAGATCGTCGTCATCTTTGAACTGTCGCCCGTCAAGGAAGTGGCTCAACGACCGGAATAGGTGGTAGTCAGTTGGGGACATGTCCGGGGAATATGGTGGGTGGGGAAGCGTCGTCCAGCCGAGGTCCTGGATCCTTTGACACGCCAACTTTGCCACATGTGGGTGAGCGTTATCGTGGAGGAAGAGGTCTTGGTCCATTTTTCCGGTAAGTTTTGGCGCTCCGGTGTCCAATTGCCTGCAGTAGAGATCGGCAGTGGCTGTCGTGTTGGATGGTAACAGTTTCCTATTTTTTTGAAAATTTTCAAAAAAAAAAGTTTTTTTCTCAATGCAATTTTTTGAATATTTTCCTGTTCCAATTTGAGCCGATCGAGCCATCGGGCTGCCGCCATATGAGAGACAGTACCTGGGTCCATCGACTGGTTAATTTTGTTAGTGGCCTCGCATGCTGAGGAACCGAGGCGGTGTTCGTGAATTTCGCACCTTTCGCGAAATTGCCGTAAATTCACTGCTAGTTGAAGCCGTAGAGAATATGAATGTGCTATTCAGAAGCCCTTTTCAGACGCTTCATATACCCCCCACTACCAAATGCTCCCGAAGCTTTACAGGTTTCTACAGGAAAAAACAAAAAGTGTCCCAGAACTTCCCGTCCAACCTAATAGCTTACATATCATGGGTGCATAATACAATACATGTAATAATTTAATGACGCTGAATTGATTCGTTTTAGCGCAGAAGCAGTGTGGACATGCGTCGTGAGTCAGTCCAGGAGATCATGAGTCGGGTAGTTACGCCGCTCCACCCTTCAGGACAAAAAGGCAAACCACCGAAAATAGTCGAAGTCCCGGAGAATGTCACTGTTGTTGAACGTGAGTCCTTCCCATTGAATTTGTTCCCGATGATGGATTGTTTTGTCAAATAACCTGCTGAGATGAAAAAAAAAACCATGAAATAAAGGCTTGTGTTTGGTTATCCCCATATAGACAGTCTGCGAAGTTTGCAGACTTTAACAAAATTTCACGAAGCAGTCACAGAGCGGCGTGAGGCCTTTCGAACAGCATCCTTCTGCTCAAGTGCATCACCCTTCAGTCGCTAAGTCCACTTCCTTGAATTTTCCATTCTGCCGCTCTCCCAAAAACTTTGTCATGCTTCATTGAGAAACGTGCCAAATTTCGAAAAGGTTTGTGAGTGCCTTTAGGTATGAAGCAGGCTCGCTTAGAGCGTACTGCGTGATCCTCTTTCGTTGATATGAAAAGCTCCACTCCCAACGACACGTTCACGTAAGATAAGGAAGCCCTTAGTAGCCCCCTTTTCGTCAGCAACGACCAGCACCTTTCTGTTATCTTCTTTTGCTGTTCAGTGCTTTCTTTTCTGAGCTTTGGAAATCTTCCTCCTAACTATTACACTTCGTGATTCTTCACTGATGCTTTTCAATTGCCGGAGCAATTGCGTTTCGCTTCCAGACCGCGCATTTTGTCAATTTACATTCCCTCCTTGGCATATTTACTATATCCTGTTCCGTCGTACTGTAAACAATGCAGTAAGATCCTTCGAATATCAACCTTCTAAGAGGGATGAGCTAATTACTTCAAATATAAGGGCTAAGTTGACATCATGAGTGCTGTGTAGGAAGTTCATTAAGCGCTTAACATGAGTGTGATGTCAACTTTCTCGAGCGAGCACACTTCTAAGCGCGAAGTGCCTCTCCTCACGTGATTTTGGTTCTTAGGTAGATGGATAGTTCACTGTGCGAGGACAGAGGTGGTGGAGCTGGCGGCGGTTCGATGCTGTGTGTAATAGTGTGGGCGAAACACTTCGAGAACGGCCCTTGAAAACCTACGCGAACCGAGACTTATCAATGTGTTGACTACGGAACCCAAAAAAATCTTTTGATGTCCCATGGACACAGTCACTGTGATGTCCCGTAGATCCTATTCTTATAAACAAAGTGAATGCTCGAAATTCAGATGAGACAGCGGTGCTGCAATGCAAAGTGGAAGGCGATCCGCCACCAACGGTACGTTGGTCGAAGGGTAATCGAGAAATTCTGAACGGCGGACGATTCCGACACATGACCGACGGAGAGACGAATACCGTATCACTTGCCTTGCTCAAGTGCCGATCACAGGTGGGTCAGAAGTGCAAGCATAAGTAAAGCCGCGAAAAGCCACTCATATACAAGTTCTGCGATGACGTAAGTCACTTGCATTACAAACAAGTCAAATAAAAGGGCTAGATATAACAACAGAGATGCCTTTCGCTGTTTCCTTCTACCAGTAGAGCTTACAAGCGCTCGTCATTGAGACAGCGAAAAACCGGAAAATTGTCAACCGACGAGCTCATTCTACTGATTTCTTATTATTATATCCAACAGTGTCTTACTTCAGTCTTATTCGTTTAGTTAAGGTTACAAAAAATTTTGTCAAAACATTAGACGGCTGCGCTGCAGTCGCTAGCCCAGTTATGATGTTTTTGGCCACTTTCGCAGTTTATTTTGATGTTCTGTTACAGCAGTGCTCGCTGCTCGCGTTGGTAAGTCCACAACCGCGACAACTTTAGCCAGCCCGGAAGCGGATTACATTTTTGGAACAAGTTGGTCGAAAAACGAAGTCTGCAGTTTGGAATTCGCATAAATTCTTTATGTAGCATTAGTATCATCCACTTGTGATTTATCTTGCTTCTGAAGTTCTTATGCTCGAAACCGAAATGAAAAAAGATCGTGGATCAATGGAACCTGTGAAGTTAGCTTTGAATTTACTTATGGAGTTTTACACAGAGTCACTCTCCGATCCTCCCTCTTGCCAGATTGACTGAGGGATAGTCCTGAGAACATATGGAAATCCCACTTCAATGTGTCAGGAAGTCTGCTTTTCAAATGCTATCCCCATCTACTCCCGGTTTCATACGATTTGACGTCGAACTATATCGATTAATCGCTTCATTTTCACCCCGTAGTATTAACTATCCGAGATTCTTCGTTGGACTATAAATGATAATTGAATATTTGAAGGACGACGGACCTTACACGCTCACCATTGAGAACGAACATGGTTCGGATTCGATCGACATAAAGCTACTTGTCACGTCAGACAACGGGCTTGATTTTCGAGCAATGCTCAAGCACAGGTACTCAAAGAGTCACATACTTCTGCTCCTCGCTTTATGTGGAACCATCATTGCTCGAACCCACACGCCAATGAGGCCCACTAAATCTTCTCATCAGTGTTTTTGCTTCATTTAAACGATGGTTTCTCTAGGCTCTGTTGTTTTTGCAAGCAACAGGCACAGTTGCTTCACACTTTTCTATCGCTCTTTGCGAGTATCTCTTCAAGTCAAAAGTGTGTATACCCAACATTTCCAATCATTTTGTGATATTGCTGCTATTTCCTCTTTTTCTAACGTAACTTAGATGACTCACTTAAATATGATAGATGCTCACAAATACGATCTCGTTCAGCGCTAAGAAACGGGCCTCAAAAGTTGGAAGGTAAGTCTTACAAAGCTAACCCTAACCCCTTTGAACTCTCACTCACATGGCCACACAAGCCAACTACCAACGGCAGCATGGAGCGCTTATTCCCTTTTGATCAATTTTCATACGTCTTGAGCACTTAATCTATTTCCCTTGTTTGTTGCACACACGCCACCTTGTTTCGTTGCGTTCTACGCACATCCCACACAAGCACAACACACCCCTACAGCTTGGTTCGATTATGTGGCCAATAGTCGTTGATATTCTAGAGATTACGATCCAGCCGACAAGAAGTCCGAAGACGAGAAGCCGCCCATGACAGAAGCAGAACGGAGGCAGTCACTGTTTCCAGGAAAAAAGGTCGAGAAGTGGGAAGAACCGCTACCGGACAAGACAGTTCAACAGCAGGTGATGACTTCCCTACACACACAGAAAAGATCAGCGCTCCATGCTCACACAGGCACCGCTTTAACAACACGCGGCACTTTGTTACAATCGCACGCGATGGATCTCCGACTCATAAAGCAGTGCATTTTTCCCGCGGAGATGCCACCGGGGCCCGAAAGACTTTATTAGTTCTAACGTCCGAAGTTATGACAGCGCTCTCACTATCGCACCAATCCATCACAGCAGAACACCCACACAGGAGTAGTTAGGAGAAGCAGAAAGAAGTAGGTACATGAGCGATAGCCTGCAGGAAACCCTTAACTACTTTTGGCAGCAGAAAGCTTCTTCAGTACCTCTTAATGGCGAAGTATGAACTGCAATCAAGCCTGTTATTCTCATGAATGTTTACTGGTTTAGGTAGACAAATTCGCAGAATGGAAGTGCGTATATTCACGTCCAAATGCGAAAATCCGATGGTACAAAGACAGAAAGGAGATTTTCTCCGGAGGTACTCACTTGCTCTTCACTGAGGTATAAATGATTTATGACAACTTTCAGGTCTCAAGTACAAAATCGTCATTGAGAAAGCTGTCTGTACTTTGATTATCAACAACCCTGAAGTTGATGATTCCGGCAAGTACACCTGTGAGGCAAATGGAGTGCCTACTAGTGCCATACTCACAGTTCTCGGTTCGTCATTTGAGGAATTCTGCTCTTCTAAAAAATGGGAAGAAAGGTGATTTGCAGAGCCGCCAATGAAGTACTCCTTCCTTAATCCTTTACCAAATACGCAAGAGATTTATCGTACTAAACAAGCTGTGCTTACTTGTAAGGTGAACTCACCACGAGCTCCTCTCGTCTGGTATCGAGGAGATAAGCCTATCGACGTGTACGTTGTTATTTTTCTTACTTTGTTAACTTTGAGCCGTGACAACATATTCTAATCGCTATGTTGCAGAAACGACAAACGATATACGATCGAAAAAGATGCCGTCGGTCGATGCACGCTTACAATTAAAGAAGTGGAGCAAGATGACCAGGCCGAATGGACAGCTCGCATCACGAACGATGTTTTCAGTAAAGTACAAGTATATGTAGAAGGTAAGCTTCGGAAACAACCGATCATACCACCAGCAAAAACCGAATCTTGCAGAACCTCGACACACCTTCGTCGTACCCATGAAGTCGCAGAAGGTGAATGAGAACGAACCAGCTACACTCGAGACAGACGTTAATGACCGAGACGCAGATGTAGAGTGGTGGCATGATGGCGTGAAAATCAAGATTGACGGCAAGAAGTACGTTCCAATACTTGGGAGACCCTTCACCTCCTGAAGCTCTACTTTCCAGGTACAAAGAGGAGCATATCAGTAGAAAGCGACGCCTCATCATCACATCAGCTAAAATCGAAGATCATGGCGAATACAAATGTACAACCAAAGACGACAAAACAATGGCGCAATTGATCGTCGAACGTAAGGAGCATGATAACATTTAAATTTCCTTCGACCTCAAACAAACGAATTCTTTAAGCGCTGAATAAGTTCATAGTGCAACTGAAGGACTTGGAGGTGGTCGAGAAGGACGACGTAACGATGACATGCCAAACGAAAGACACAAAAACACCAGGATTGTGGAATCGTAACGGAATAAAAATCACCAGCATGCCAGGTATGTTAGCAATTTACTTCATAATTCTCACTATTTTCAGACCTTTCAGTTTCTATTTAATTAATTTTTTATTCATTTGGTTTCTATGTTGTAGTATTCAATTTTTTCCAGTTTAGGTGGTAAATTCGAAACCTCGTCAAGAAATGGCACACACACTCTGAAGATCAGCAAGATCGAGATGAATGAGGGTGAAAATTACGAGATCGACGTTGGCGGTCTCATCGGCAAATGTTTTGTGACCGTACTCGAAGCAGAGAAACGCCCTATAATTAACTGGAAAGCAAAGAAAATCGAGGCGAAAGCCGGTGAACCGTGTACCGTGAAGGCAAGTACTTCATACTAATCAATAAATACAAGGCTTTAAAATAACCAAGTTCAGGTTCCCTTCCAAATCAAAGGAACGAGGCGTGGCGATCCAAAGGCCACAATCCTTCGAAACGGAAAGCCAATCGATGACAATATGAAGAAACTTGTTGAAGTGGTGTTCAACGGCGATGTGGCTGAGATCGTTTTCAAGGATCCTCAGGTACGCCGTTCTGGTGTTGGCGGCTCGATTACCTTTCGAATGCATCCGATTTATTCTAGCTGGCGGATACCGGCAAATGGGCGCTCGAATTGGGTAATTCCGCCGGAACTGCCCTCGCACCCTTCGAACTATTCGTCAAAGACAAGCCAAAGCCACCTAAGGGTCCACTTGAGGCGAAAAACGTTACAGCAGAAGGTTAGCAATAAATGAAGACATACTTTTATTGCTAGCTTTTCACGTACTCAGGCAGACTTGCCCACAAACCATGCTGATCTAGGATTTTGCAATTTGAAGGAGATCAACATGTAATTTTGCAAAGAGCTAACACGTCCGTGTTTCAGGTCTGGATTTGAAATGGGGTCAACCGGAAGGAGACGATCGTCAACCGGTGAAAGCCTACATCGTAGAGGTGCAAGAAGGACGGAGTGGACAATGGAAGAAATTGGCAGAAACCAAGGCAACCGAGCTGAAGGTCAGTTTCCTGATCACCCATCGTCAACCCTATCAGCAAAGATATGTATAATGCATTTTAGGTGAAAGATTTGAAAGAGAACGGCGAGTATAAATTCCGTGTCAAAGCTGTGAACGAGGTCGGGGAGTCAGAACCTCTCACTGGAGACACAGTGATTGCCAAAAACCCTTACAGTAAGTGATTTAATCCCTGCGAAACGATCTTCGTGCGCCAATCGTTAAAAATGATATTTGAGAGAGTACATGGAATTTTTCTCAAAAATTTGATGAATGGATGTACCAGTTATCGATTAAAGATGCTTTTGAGCAAATAATTGATCGATGTCGCCTCATTGGCAAGGTCCTTCGAAAGTCACTAAAGATAATGTTTTCGATAACACGACGATTCGTGGTTCTAACCAATTTGATGGCTTAGCACTGACATTTTAGACATGTCTTTTTGTCAGTCGATGTGTTTCGTTACCATCTAACTGTGCTCAGAAAAGGTGGATGTCTGTGTGTCGTTGTTCAGAAGTACCTGGCAAGCCGCGAAACATGGACGTAGCTGATATGGATAAGGATCACCTCACTCTTGAATGGGAACCGCCAGAGGATGACGGGAAATCGCCTATCATCGAGTATATCGTTGAGAGGCGAGAGAAATCCGAGAAAAACTGGAATGTTGTCGGTACCACTCCTGCCGACGGTATGGGAAAGCACTATCTCACCGACAATAAAGTCGTTGAAGGCAAAGAATACTACTACCGCGTGAAAGCTGTCAACAAAGCCGGCCCCGGTGATCCATGCGATCACGGTAGAAGCATTAAAATCGCTGCAAAACCAGGTTCGACATCTCTTGCACTCCGTGTGCCTTTACTATTAGCAAATTTTTGGTTAGTTTTTCTTTCATGTAGAGAAGTTTTCAAACGGACCTACGTCGCTTTGATGACTGGCCTAACCCACTTTTAGAAAATTAGCTTACTAAGTAGATTAGAAAATATAAGTAAATTGAACACATGTGTCGCATGATTTTAAACACTCACAGCCAACCTCACAGACCATTTCGCATACATTTCGAGAGCCATTGGTTTCTGCAGTTTTTGACCTTTCTAAAACTCTTACACGTTGAGCAGGAAATTACTATGTTTGCTGTTAGCTTAGGGGGAATGAAGTAGCTTTCGACAACAGAAACAATTTACTGATCACAAATTGTAATACGTCTCTATAAGCAAAATTTGCAGCTGAGCCATCCTTCCCCGATGGTGGCATCAAAGATTTGCGCCTCAAAGTTGGCGAAACAATCAAGTACGATGTAGTAATTACCGGAGAGCCGCTTCCTGATGTAGCATGGACTGTGGACGGTAAGGCGCTGAAGCCCATCGGACGCGTCAAGATGAGTACCGAAAGAGGCAAGACGAAATTGAAAGTGAGTGCAAAGTGCTTTTGTATTGCTCAATCCGTATTTCAATTTCCCTGAACAGATTGAAAACGCGGAACGATCCGACTCCGGGCAGTACACTATCATGCTGAAGAATCAGTGCGGTTCCTGCGAAAGTACCGCAAAGGTCACGGTTGTTGGACGACCTACTCCTCCGAAGGGACCGCTTGATATCTCGGACGTTTGTGGTGATGGATGCACCCTTGAATGGAATCCACCTGAGGTCAGAGATTCATTATTCCTGAGTCCTCATCATTTCCAGAGATTCGTTGAATTCCTTTTCTTTCGTAGGTATATTTCAGCAGCGTTCCGGGTAAATAATACATTCACCTAGTATTCATAAATGCTGCATTATTACATTGTAAGCAAAAGCAAAGCATTTTTAAGCACTGTAAAGCAACATGACAGTGCTCATTTGAGAGTAATGGCTTTTGCGACTTCTACGGGATTTGTATTGGGTCTTCCGTATTATAGAATGCATTTTACTGGGTAGCAAAAAAAATCGCCAACCTTTGGGGAATGCTCTTTTTAAAGTGATAGGGGTAATGTGTATTGAGGAATCCCCAAAGTAAGACACTCATATGGAAATTATAGGTCAGAGAAACCTATTTGTTACGAAATCTCCGCCGAAAAGTGGGCTCCAGAGCTGCAGCGACCGCGTAGCGCTTAGCAGTTGACGCCCTTGGATGACAGAGCCCGCCTCCCAAGGTCTACCTTGCCGAAAAATGACTGAGGTATAGAGCAGTGAGCATGGTAGCAGAACGATACCTATCGTATCGTGTCAATGTCGTTTCCATCGAAGTGACGTCATACTCGACGTGTCCGCTTTCGTGGTGACTACAGCCACCGGTCAGTAGCAAGAATTGGGATGCATGATACAACCGAATTACTCCTGCCACTGTTTTCAATAGAATTCCGACTTATGCGTCTTAAATATTTCAGTAGCGTGTGAAATTCCAGGATGACGGCGGTGATCCTCTTACTGGATACGTGATCGAAGCGCAGGATATGGACAATAAGGGCAAATATATCGAGGTGAGTGCACGATTTCACAATGCCTCAGGTTTATTGCACCCAACAAGTCCTATGGATCTTCTTTGAAGGCACACCACGCGATAATCAGAACAGTGGCTCACTTTCTTGATGCAAGTAGGCCCTCATATAACTGCTCGGGCTGAGCCTTTGTTACGGCTGCACGGTGCGCTCCCACCATGTTATGCCTACCTGAACACAACAAAGCCACGCCCACTCAGTCGAATCACACTTGGCCAATTTACGGTATGGAGGTCACGTGGGGAAGGAAACATGCCACAACAGAAGATAATCAAACAACCACTTCGATGATGAAGGCAGCTTCCACGTTGGAATTTCGTTCGTCCAAGGCCAGGTGTGATTTGGTTGAATGGGCGTGGCTTGATTGTGTTCAAACAGGCACAACACCGTGAGGGTGCACCGTGTACCCGCAACAAAGGTGCAGCCTGGTTTATCTGAAGACCTACTCGTCCCAAGAAAGTAAGCCACTAATCTGGTTCACGTGGTGTGCCTTTAACATACTAGTGCTCTTTCCATCCCACACTATATTGCGACAACAAGTTTTTGAAAGCCTGGGCAACGGGTAAACCCAACGCTTACCTCAGCGTAATCCAATCCGCCAGAGGCCTTTCCTTTTAGACCTCCGCAATGGTGTGAAGGCGTAGTTTTTCTTTTTTTCCTTTCAGAGACATTGTTGTACCTTATTCGTAGTTTCAAGAACAATCGAATTTCAGGTTGGCCGTACTGACGGTAAAACCACAAAGCTGAAGGTGAAAGGTCTTCGGAATAAGGGCAACTACAAATTTCGGTGAGTCACAGATCCCTTTTTCCCAACGGGCGTAGTGGTCTTTCGACGGCATAATGGTCAGTTTTCTAGGGTGAAAGCTGTGAACAATGAGGGCGAATCTGAACCATTGTCAGCCGACCAGTACACACTGATTAAGGTAGTACTGCGAGTCCCTTTTCCATTCAATCCTTCATACATTGCTGAATGCCTATGTGACTACAAATACGTGTTCAGGACCCATGGGATGAGCCCGGAAAACCTGGACGACCAGAAGTTACCGATTATGACGCAGATCGCATTGATCTCGCTTGGACACCGCCAACAAAAGATGGTGGTGCACCCATTGAAGGGTATGTTGTCGAGGTCCGTGATCCAGACACGAAGGAATGGAAAGAGATTGCCAAAGTTCCAGGTGAGAATCTCTTCTAGTTGGCTGGGTTCGGGAAGTGTAAAACTTTTTCGAATCGAATCTTGCGAAATGAATGTTGCAGACACAACTGCTTCAATTACGGGACTGAAGGAAGGAAAAGAATATCAGTTCCGTGTGAAGGCATTCAACAAAGCTGGCCTTGGACAACCCTCGGACGCGTCTGAGAAGCAAGTGGCTAAGCCGAAATTCAGTGAGTTGTGGAGGCCTTTATGACATTATCACGTATTATCGGGCATTACCAGTCTGCGCTGGAAGGGAGCTGTTGACCGATCAGAGGCAAACCTCACGGAAATTGGATCAGTTGAATTTTCTGCTTGGAACAATAGATCCTTTGTAACTATCTTCGTTGCACCTTTGCTGCGCTGCCACTGCGCCATCATGGCGTCGCCTACTCCCCCCTCACCCCTCGAACCCACTGTTATTAGCCCTTTTAGTTCAGCTGACCGATAAGTGGGTGTGGTGAGAATGGCTCTGAGCGCGGGTAGCGCCGCCATGGTGTACCGTCACGGTACGGAAAAAGGTGCACCTTGGATAGTTACTCAAGGATCTAGTGCCCTAAGAAGGTGAGCCGACTGGAGTGATTATCGCGAAGTCTGCCTTCAAGTGAGCCTTGTCACATTCCCAGCAACTTCTTTTAATATGACTATTTCAGTTCCGGCTTGGTTGAAACACGACTGTCTGAAGAGCATCACCGTGAAGGCCGGTCATTCCGTTCGCTGGGAAGTGAAGATTGGCGGAGAGCCAGTGCCGGAGGTGGTATGGTCAAAGGAAGACAAAACAATAGAGCCTTCACTCAATCTTAGCATTGACACCAAGAAAAACGACCACACCATCCTGTGTATTCCGTCGGCAGTTCGTGCCGACAGAGGAGAATACAGGTATATAACGTGTTCTGCAATATAGTTGAGCATAATCTCCTGACCAGTTTAAATATGTGAGGTTCCGTTTCTGTTTGTGAATAGACGATACCCTGATCCAATTCAAGGTTGTCCGTGAAAAATGCATATGGTCACGATACAGAAGTAGCTAACTTGACTGTGCTGGATCGGCCATCAAAGCCGAATGGTCCTCTGGAAGTGACAGATGTCTTTGAGGACAATTGTAATCTCTCTTGGAAACCTCCAGGTAAGACCACTCGTCCGTGCATTCGAGGTCAAGGAGGAAAGGATGAGTGTAGTAATACCGAAATTTCTGATGGTCCTTCATCAAAGATACCCATTATCAGCTGGTAAAATCCTCTAATTGAAATAAGTGAGTTCCTTCTGCAAGCCACACGATCGTTCAAGGTGGTTTGTGTTGTGAAAGTGGAAGTGACATTGCGGTGAGTTGGGAATGGAGGTTGGGGGAGGGGAGCAAGTTGTATTTGGTGTTGTGTACTATTTTCGTTCGTTCACAAATTCACCGCATCTATCGACCCACAGCCCATCGACGTCATAGTAGAACAGGCGCGCTGTTTTGTTTTTTCTTTCTTGCACTCCCCATAGTGCATCAATTATCGGCTTAGTCGAGAAGGGGTGGTATACTTGTAGCACTCCATCCCACCAGATCTCATTATCTCATATTTTGAAACTGGTTGGCCTCCTTTTCTCCATTCTTTTTTTGCGTGGCGCCGTCTCGTTAATGTGAAGGAGAAGTGTAGTGGAGATGTGCTGGACCTTTTTAAAGAGAATCGTGGATAACAGCGCACTGCTCAGATAGGGATCTAAGGAAAAAGAATGATAGTGACCTTTCCAATGATAATAACTTTGGTGGCCTTTTGCCAACACGCGAGCGAGAGCTTCGTTATGTGACAGTTGAGATAGGACTCGTCCTTTCGGAGTGGGGAAGCTGTTCTTTGTAGCACTTGACTTTGCTTTACATTAAAGGGAAGGAGTATCAGAAGCTCGCATACTCGTCCTATCTCAGCATGGAAGAAAACACAAAGAAGAAAAGGAATCAGCTACCTTAAGGGGATGGTGAAGTGCCCTGAAAGTATACATTTTACCATTGGAGCGAATCGTTGACTGCGCAGGCCATCGCCCGCCGTCGCACCGCGCCATGAAAGTAACATCAGTCACTAGGCACGACATGATATTATCCTCGATCGAAGTTGGACACTGTGGGGACTCGGCCAAAGACCAAGGGAGTAGCTTTTGATCCAAATGGTTTGGAACCGATATAAAACTAAGTTAGCTGAACAGAGCTCTCCTGCCAACCTATAGTGGAATACCGGAGATCTCTTTTTGGATCCAATGGTGAAGTTTTCGACACGCCATTAAATTAATCTTTGAATGGGTGCACTTTATGATTCACAAGAATGATTCGTTTTTATCTGCAATATGTGATACTAGTTACTGAAAAAAGAGGAGAAAATGGAGATAAATCTGAGGGGGATTAGATCAGAATCGACCATGGCCCCCAGTTTCACTCTCAGAATAAAGAATCCAAGCACTCTCCGATGCCGTGTTGATGACTTTTCTAATTTTCAACTTTAACAGACGTTTTCAGATGATGATGGAGGTGAACCCATTGAGTATTATGAGGTCGAAAAACTTGACACGGACACTGGGCGCTGGGTACCGTGCGCAAAGGTAGAACAGTTCAACAAAATTACATACTTCGAATTTAAAAGCCATTCAAGCCAGCATAGGCATAAAATCCTTCAGGTGAAAGACACAAAAGCTCACATTGATGGACTGAAGAAAGGCCAAACCTATCAGTTCCGGGTGAAAGCAGTGAATAAAGAGGGTGCATCAGATCCACTAACCACTACAGAAGCCATCAAGGCAAAAAATCCTTACGGTATGTGAGAGTTTTGATTTCCTTTGTCAGAAAGTGACCAGATCTTCAGGATTTCAAAAATAAACGCAGCAGTATATACACTGTTTTACAGATGAACCAGGAAAGCCATACGCTCCAGAAGTGACTGACTGGGATGCCGACAGAGTATCCTTGGAATGGCAGCCGCCTGATTCCGATGGAGGAGCTCCAATAACTCAGTATATAATCGAGAAGAAAGGAAAACATGGACGTGAATGGCAGGAATGCGGAAAGGTAGCGGAAGTACCACTTTTTACATATCCAGTGTAGGGTGATTTGAAACGTAGCTTTTCAGGTTTCCGGTGATGAAACCACTGCCACCATTATGGGTCTCAAAGAAGGAGAGGAATACCAGTTCCGAGTGAAAGCTGTGAACAAAGCTGGTCCCGGAGAAGCCTCCGATCCAAGCCGAAAAGTCGTAGCCAAACCGAGGAATCGTGAGTTAAACAAATGTGGTGAATTTCGAAAATTTCTTCTTGACTGCCTGTTTATTTTAGTCAAACCTTGGATTGATCGTGAAAAAATGAAGACGGTGACAGTAAAAGTGGGACATGATGTGATATTTGACGTGCCTGTCCGTGGAGAACCGCCTCCAGAGAAGACGTGGACGTTTGCGGATAAACCGATTGATGATCCCAAAATTAATGTAAGACTAGCCTTCAACTTAATTCTTTCCTACTGCTCTGATGCTACTTAACGATTTAAGATTACTGACGAAGACTACAACACCAAGTTTGTGCTGAGAGGTGCAACTCGCGCTCACGCAGGCAAGTACACACTCACAGCAAAGAATCACAATGGTACAGACACCCATTCCGTCGACGTTATTGTTCTCGGACGACCAGGCGCTCCAGAAGGACCACTGGAAGTCAGCAATATCTTCGAAGACAAGTGTGATCTGGAGTGGAAGGTAAATTTTTACAGTCGCTGATTCACCCAAATGGTTTTGTATGAATCACCGCATTTAGCCACCGCTAGACGATGGCGGACTGCCAATTGACCACTACGATGTCGAAAGGTTAGACGAAGCCACCGGTAGATGGGTACCATGCGGTCATTCTGACGGTACCAAAACCACTGTCACCAATCTCCAACCAGGACATCAGTACAAAGTGAGCCGCCGGAAATATTCTTTCCTTTGTTTATAAGTCCCTTCCATGCCTGCAGCCTCATTACCGGGAACATCGTTTCAGTTCCGTGTCCGCGCTGTGAACAAGGAGGGCGAGTCTGACCCGCTGGCGACTGACCAGCCGATTCTTGCCAAAAATCCTTATGAGGTGCCTGGAAAGATGGATAAGCCCCAGGTCAACGACTGGGATAAGGATCACGCTGATTTGGAATGGAAACCACCAGCTGATGACGGGGGTGCTCCGATTGAGGAGTACATAATCGAACAGAAAGATAAGCATGGAAGATGGGAAGAGGTGAACAGAGTATGAATTTTGCAGCCAATACACATTTCAAAATTCGTGATCACTTTAGGCCATGACAGTACCCGCAGGGCAAACAACGGCTACTGTTGGAAATCTCAAAGAAGGCGAAGCGTATCAGTTCCGTATCATTCCAAAGAATAAGGCCGGTCGTGGTGAACCGTCTGACCCAACTGATCAGATCATCGCCAAAACGCGATTTTGTAAGTTGTTCACTGATTGTTGTCACACCTCCAAAAAGTGTTTCGGAATAATGCTCCGTGGAGAAGGCTATTCACAACGTTTAACCTTGCCCCGAGGTAAGCCGCACACCACTTACCCACTCATTTGAAGTAAATGCCTAACGCGTGGCGCATCTTAGGGCGATCAGTTTCAAAAGCGTTTTTATGCGGTTTACCCACGCCAAAGCCGCTTGTTACATCCTATGACATACCAGGATCATTTTCGTGGATTGTGCTTTAAAGCCATCCCCTTTAGAGTTAAGCAGCCTGCTGTTTAGAAACATGTGGTTCATTATTGTTGACTTCAGTGGCTCCTCATATTCATCGTGAAGATTTGGAGGATACAACTGTTCGAGTTGGTCAGCAGATTAGGTTCGTCGTTCACATCGATGGCGAACCAGCCCCAGATGTCCGCTGGACATTCAATGACAAGAGCATCGGAGAAAGCAAGGTATGCGCGTTCGACATTTGGAGTGATCAAGCTATATCATGTCATGTTTGCAGGCCCAAATCGAGAATGAAGATTACATCTCCAAATTCAACATCACGAAAGCAGTACGTAAGCAGAGCGGCAAATACACCATCACAGCCACAAATGACAGTGGAGTTGACTCGGTGACTATCACAATCAAAGTAAAGAGCAGACCGTCGAAACCCAAGGGACCGCTGGACGTGAAAGACGTGTTCGAAGATCGCGCCACACTCAGCTGGCGGCCGCCAGAGGACGACGGTGGAGAACCAATCGAGCACTACGAGATCGAAAAGATGAGCACCAAAGATGGCATATGGGTGCCATGCGGAAGAACTGCTGATACTTCTTTTGTCGTTGATTCTCTTAGCAAAGGAGACCATTACAAATTCCGTGTAAAGGTAAATTCAAGGCATGTTTTTATACAGCACCCGTTTCCAATTATTTGTAATGTAGGCCGTGAACAGCGAAGGTGCATCCGATCCGCTTGAAAGCGATACGGATATACTTGCAAAAAATCCATTTGATCGCCCAGACAAGCCTGGAAGACCTGAACCTACTGACTGGGACAGCGATCACGTCGATTTGAAATGGGATCCACCACTCAATGATGGTGGTGCACCGATTGAGGAGTACCAAATTGAAAAACGTACTAAATATGGAAGGTTAGCCATTTCTTGTTCTTGACCATTATGTTCGTCCATATCGACCTCTTTGCTTAGATGGGAGCCAGCGATTTCTGTGCCTGGAGGACAGACGACAGCCACAGTGCCTGATCTGACCCCCAACGAAGAGTATGAATTCCGCGTCATCGCAGTAAACAAAGGTGGCCCATCTGATCCCAGTGATGCAAGCAAGCCTGTCATCGCTAAACCCCGCAATCGTGAGTGCTTTCATACTTGTGTCCTTTTTCATTTGCTATTTTCTTACAAAGGTGTGACCAATTTCAGTGGCTCCGAAAATCGACCGTGATGCGTTGAAGGAGATAAAAGTGAAGGCAGGACAGGCTATTGGATGGGATGTGCCCGTAGAGGGAGAGCCTGCTCCAACAGTAACTTGGACTTGGCCAGATCACCGCGAGATCCGAAACGGAGGTCGTGTGAAAATGGACAATCCCGACTACCGCTCAAAGCTGCATATCAGACAAATGGAGAGAGGTGACAGCGGACTGTACACAATTCGAGCCGTGAACCCTAATGGAGAGGACGAGGCCACCGTACAAGTCACTGTTATAGGTAATAATGTACTTCTGTTCCCAAGCATTCCAGTCGAGTGTATCTTTGTTACAGACAAGCCATCACCTCCAAATGGACCTCTTGATGTAAAGGACGTATATGCCGACCACTGCACTCTCGAATGGAAACCGCCAGATGATGACGGCGGAATTCCTCTCGAGAACTACGTGATTGAGAAGCTCGACACCGCTACTGGTCGATGGGTACCAGCTGCAAAAGTGCCCGGAAATCAGACGACCGCTGTTGTCGATGGGCTCATTCCAGGACACGAGTATAAGGTGGGAATTCCTTAACTTGTATAGACAGTACAGTTGTGTATCCGCCAAAACTATAATAGAAGGATCGAGTGAGCTCCTTGGAGAAGGCACAAAAGGGAAGTGAAAAATCGACGCTGTCAGCGCGCAAATTCCAACTAGCTTTCGATCCGCAGTCCCGCTACCACTCGGTTACCTCTAACCATAAATGCTCCCACTATCCATTTCAGAACAAGACCAACTTATTGTTCCTGTTACACAAATATCATCTTCGTAATGTGCATTCTGCTCAATTTACACAAACATAGTGATATTTCAGTTCCGAGTAGCGGCAGTAAATGCTGAGGGAGAGTCAGATCCTCTGGAGACATTCGGAACGACTCTTGCCAAAGATCCATACGATAAACCTGGGAAGACCTCTGCTCCAGAAGTCACAGACTGGGACAAGGACCACGCAGACCTCAAGTGGAACCCGCCAGTAAATGATGGTGGCGCTCCAATAGAAGGCTACGTTATTGAAATGAAAGAAAAACATTCTCCATTCTGGACGGAAGCGTTGCAGGTTTGCAATTTGTACCCACGTTTAAGAAAGAGTTGCTGCTTAAGCAGTAAATTGTAATTTCAGGTTCCTGGGAATCAGACAACAGCGACCGTGCCAAACCTTAAGGAAGGCAATGAATATGAGTTTAGAATACGCGCCAAGAACAAGGCTGGCACTGGAGATCCATCGGATCCTTCGCAGACAATCACTGCTAAATCTAGAAATGGTAATTCTACTAAATATTCAATCCGTAGGCTGAAGAAGGTCATCATCGCCATTTAGTTCCTCCGAAGATTGATCGCAGTGCTTTGGAGGAGATCAAGGTGCGAGCCGGAAACGAGATCCACCTGATTGTTCCCGTATCCGGTGAACCACCACCAGAGATCACCTGGACATTTGCTGATAAGCCAGTTGATGACGATCATATCAAAATCAACAACGAGGATTACAAGGTAAGAATGCCTGATCTGTCACATATACAGCAGTCATCACCTCAAACATTCTTACATTCAGACAAAATTCCTTGTGAAAAGAGCTTTACGTTCTGACACGGGAACTTATGTGATCACTGCAACAAACGCGAATGGCACGGATACTGCTGAACTGAAGGTGACTGTGTTAGACCATCCTGGGCAACCACGTGGTCCACTTGATATTAGTAACGTGACCAAAGAAGGTTGTGATTTGAGTTGGAAGGAACCAGATGATGACGGAGGTATGACTGTGCTCATCACTTTTCGCTTTTATGGCACTGACTGAAGGAGGTTTCTTTGAGGTGCGGACATTGATCACTATGTCATTGAAAAGCAAGACGCCAACACTGGCAGGTGGACAAATTGCGGTGAGAGCAAGGACACCAAGTTCCATGTCGATGATCTTGTTCAGGGTCACGAATACAAGGTTCGTCTTGCTTTACATTTTTTTGACTTCACATTGTGATTATTGGCCCTTTTCTTTCCCACTAGATATGACCTTCTGTTTTCAGTTCCGAGTGAAAGCAGTGAATCGATATGGCGAGTCGGACCCATTGGAAGCAGCCAAATCGATAATCGCAAAAGATCCGTTTGAATGCGCAGATGCGCCAGGAACTCCAGAAATCATCGACTGGGACAAGGATCGTGCAGATTTGCAATGGACACCGCCACTAGACGACGGAGGTGCTCCTGTTGAAGAGTACCTTATCGAAATGAAGGCTGGAAACGGTGAATGGTTACCAGCTAAGAAAGTTCCAGCTGACCAACTCACCACCACCGTTGACGGCTTGAGGCCAGGTCAGACATATCAATTCCGAGTGAAAGCCTTAAACAAAGCCGGAGAATCTCGACCGTCCGATCCCAGCAAAGCGATGGTTGCTAAGCCAAGAAATCTGCCACCTAAAATCAATCGCGACATGTTCCAAGACCTCCGCATCAAGGCAGGTCAGTCGATCAGCTTTGACGTGAATGTGGAGGGAGAACCAGCGCCAAAGATAGAATGGTTCTTGAATGGACAACCAATACAATCAGTTGGAAAGACAAAGATTGATAACTCAAACGATAACAATACCAAGCTCGACACCAAAGACTCCGTACGGGCCGACAGCGGCAAATATAAGATCGTCGCCACAAATGATAATGGACGCGACGAAGCTGAAGTCACCGTCAATGTGCTCGGTGAGTATCGTTAGCTTTCGTTTTCATCTTGCTGAAATATTAACAATGATGCTTCAGATATCCCATCACCGCCTGAAGGACCACTGACTGTCAAGGATATCACGAAGGACGGATGTACGTTGAAATGGCATCCACCTGAGGACGATGGTGGTTCTCCAATCACGAACTATATTGTTGAGAAACAAGAGGATGGCGGTCGTTGGGTGCCGGTACGTGTCAGAATAATCTTCCTCACTTCTCTGAAGTGCAATACGTTTTATTCACTTTCAGTGCGGCGAAACAGCTGATACGAACCTAAAAGTGGGAAAGCTGAACGAAGGTCACGAGTACAAGTTCCGCGTGAAAGCCGTTAATAAGCAAGGCGTTTCGGCTCCTCTTCAAACCGACCATGCCATTGTGGCAAAGAACCCATACGATGAGCCTGGAGCGCCAACAGACGTCACTCCTGTTGACTGGGACAAGGATCATGTGGACCTCGAATGGAAGGTGAGAATCTAGCGTACTCATTAGGGCTGGATCCTGTTAAACTTCGATAGTTTCAGGCTCCTGAAAACAATGGCGGAGCTCCCATCGAACAGTATATCGTGGAGAAAAAAGACAAGTACGGTGACTGGGTACCGTGCGCGACTGTGGATGGCAAAACCACGAAAGCAACAGCTGGCAATCTTGTAGCTGGCGAAACTTATCAATTCCGAGTAAAAGCTGTGAACAAAGCTGGACCGGGCAAACCTTCCGATCCAACGGGACCTATTATCGCAAAGCCCAGAAAAAGTGAGCCCTTAACACATAATTACCTGGAGAAAGACTTTTGCATGTTTGAAGTTGCATTTTCAGTGGCACCGAAGATTAATCTAGCTGGTTTACTCGATCTACGCATCAAAGCCGGAACTCC
The DNA here is from genome assembly GCA_963978905.1 of Trichostrongylus colubriformis. Lineage (NCBI taxonomy): Eukaryota > Metazoa > Nematoda > Chromadorea > Rhabditida > Trichostrongylidae > Trichostrongylus > Trichostrongylus colubriformis. Next base: position 41,932,440 of record OZ022256.1, read on the forward strand.
GCTGAGACTGGAAGTGATGTTTGAAGGCGAACCAGCACCGACAGCGAAATGGCGTGCTAACGACACTGTCCTGAACGATGTTCCTCGCGCTGAAGTAAACACCACACCCACTTCATCGGAATTGCTTATTTTCTCCAGTGTCAGAGGAGACACCGGACTCTACACAATATCAGTTGAGAATGAGCATGGCAAAGACAAAGCGCAATGTACGGTCACTGTACTAGATGTGCCAAGCCCACCAGAGGGACCACTGAAGGTGAATGAAATTCACAAAGAAGGATGTACGCTGAACTGGAAGCCACCACTTGATAATGGAGGTGAGGGAGGTTTTCGCATTGAAAATCACGCGATTTGCATGTACTTTTTATAGGCTCCGAAATTCTTCACTATCGTGTTGAAAAAATGGATACATCACGTGGAACTTGGCAAGAAGTCGGCGACTTCCCTGAGTGCACGGCCAAAGTAGGAAAGTTGGTCCACATGAAGGAATACCAGTTCCGAGTGATGGCCGTTAATCTACAAGGAGAGTCGAAGCCGCTTGAGACAACTGATCCAATCATCGCCAAGAACGAATTTGGTTAGTGGTTTCATTTTCCACATTTTACCAGGAAATCTTCATCAGGCATATTGTTACAGATGTGCCTGATCCGGTAGACAAACCTGAGGTTGTGGACTGGGACAAGGATCGTATTGACATCCAGTGGAAACCGCCAACGAACAACGGTGGAAGCCCAGTGAAGTCTTATATTGTTGAAAAGAAGGAGAAGGGCAGCGCCATTTGGAGCGAGGCTGGCAAGACATCCGGCACGAAATTCTCAGCCAACAATCTCAAACCTGGTGTTGAATATGAGTTTCGCGTCATTGCCGTTAACGAAGCCGGGCCTTCGGATCCGTCAGCCCCAACTGACCCGCAGATCACCAAGCCCAGATACTGTGAGTTTGCTTGAAACGACTACAATACTGCTCAGAACGTTTAGAATTAATTCGCTTCGTTTGCAGTGAAGCCTAAAATTCTTACACAAAACCGAAAGATCAAGATCAAGGCCGGCTACACTCACACCATGGAAGTGGAGTTCGATGGAGCTCCTGAGCCGACACAGACGTGGACCTTCAAAGAGGGACAAGCGCTGCCATCTGAATTGTTGGTTGAAGGGAAGCCTGGCCTTGCTTCAATTTTCTTCCCAAGTGCCAAGCGGTCTGATAGTGGACCTTACACGTTGAAAGTGAAAAACGAAGTAGGAGAAGACGAAGGGGTGTTCGAGGTTATTGTGCAAGGTCAGTCGATAATGTCTATTCGATCATATCCTTCAGATAAATTGCTTACAATTTCAGACCGTCCAGCGCCTCCTGAAGGACCACTCGAGGTGTCCAACGTCACTAAAGACAGTTGTGTAATCAGCTGGAACCCACCAAAAGACGACGGTGGAGCAGAGATCACGAATTATGTGGTAGAGAAACGTGATACAAAGACTAATACCTGGGTGCCTGTGTCGACATTCGTCACTGGAACAAGATTCACAGTGCCGAAACTGGTTGAAGGCCATGAATACGAATTGAGAGTGATGGCCGAAAACGTCTTTGGGCGTTCAGATCCTTTGAACACTACTGAACCAGTGCTCGCTAAGGATCCATTCGGAGTGCCTGGAAAGCCTGGCAAGGTGAGCGATTCAGAAACGCCTTTTTAAGATATCGCTTTATTTTTCAGCTTTTTCAGCCAGAAATCGTTGACACTGACAACGACCATATCGACATCAAGTGGGATCCACCTCGTGACAATGGCGGCTCTCCCATCGAGCATTATGATGTCGAAAGGAAGGACGTTAAAACTGGACGTTGGGTTAAGGTCAGTCAGTTTTGCTAAGATATTTTTTGCTATTGTACTTGACACTCAGCAACTTCAGGTCAACACTACTCCTGTTCATGGTACGGCCTTCTCCGATACTCGTGTACAGAAAGATCACACCTATGAGTACAGAGTGGTGGCAGTGAACAAGAGCGGACCAGGCGCTACCTCAGATCCCTCGGCTGCTGCAACAGCAAAACCAATGTTTGAAGCACCAGGATTCGACATGGATATTGATGGAAAAGAATTCAGAGTTAAGGCCGGTGAACCACTGGACATTGTCATTCCTATGCACGGATCACCCAAACCCGAAGTGACATGGATGAAGGACGGTAAAGAGATTCCGGGTGTTGAAACTACCGAAAACCAAACGCGCCTTTTCATCCCGGCGTCAAGAAGAAGTGACGGTGGTGCTGTCAAAATTAAAGCTAGCAATAATCTGGGAGATGCCGAAGCGAACATCAAAATTACCGTCATCGACAAACCCGGTCCTCCTGAAAATCTTACGTACGATGCCGTGACCAGACACACTTGCACTCTGAAATGGTCACCCCCGAAAGACGACGGAGGTTCAGAGGTTACCGGATACAAGATTGAGTACCAAGAGGTAGGATCGCAGTTGTGGGAAAAGATTCCTAGCGCTACTTCAAGCACCTCGTACACAGTTCGTGGATTGGAACATGGTCAGCAATATCGATTCCGTGTCCGTGCCGAAAATATGGTCGGTTCATCGGACTACGTCACTGGTGCTCCAGTTGTAATCAAAGACCCATTCGATCCACCTGGACCACCGTCCACTCCGGAAGTCACCGGCTACGATTCGAACCTTGTTTCGTTAGCTTGGAACCCTCCCAAGAACGACGGTGGCTCTCCAATCCTCGGCTATGTTGTTGAGCGATTTGAGAAAAAGGGTGGTGGTGACTGGGCACCCATTAAGATGCCACTGATCAAGGGAACAGAAGTAACTATTCCAAATCTTCACGAAGGAGAAACCTATCAATTCCGAGTGAGAGCAGTGAATGCTGCAGGTGAAGGAGAAGCCAGTAATGGATCCGACCCGGTCACCTGCAAGCCATTTGTTGGTGAGTTGCTTGCAAGCTATGATTTGCTTTTCTTACTTCGTTTAGTATTTTTTGTTTGACTTCCAATTCCAGTGCCTCCCGGTGCACCGGATCAGCCCAGGATTGGAACCATCACAAGGAATTCCGCTGAAGTACTTTGGAGTCGACCCGCAAAGGACGGTGGCGCTCCAATTGATGGATATTTCGTTGAGAAGAAGAAGATTGGAGACACTGATTGGAGCAGAGTTAACGCTAAGCCGTTAAAGGTGAATAATTCTTTTCGATCGGACCTTTCATGGATGATTCCTATTGTACAGTCGCTTTACAGGCAACTTCGCTCGTTGTGGACGGTCTCGGTGAGAAAGAAGAGTACGAATTCCGAGTGGTTGCTGTCAACTCTGCCGGCGAAGGAGAGCCTTCAAAGCCATCAGATCTTGTAGTGATCCAGGAACAACCAGGACGACCCATATTCGATCTGTCGAACTTGAAAGACATAACAGTCCGTGCTGGAGAAACCATTCAGATAAAAATCCCTTACTCCGGTGGAAATCCAAAACCGATTGTCGACTTGTTTAACGGAACGACGCCGCTCTTTGAGAATGATCGCACGGTGATTGATGTGAATCCTGATTCCATAGTTATCACGACGACTGACTCGAAGAGAAGTGATGCCGGCCCGTACAAGATTGTACTTTCTAACAGACTAGGCAAGGACGTCGCCAAATTAAACGTGAACGTGCTCGACGTTCCCGGCAAGCCCACTGGACCAATCCGCGCTACTGACATCCAGGGAGATGCGATGACTCTTCACTGGTCACCCCCTAAGGACAACGGAGGCGACGACATTACCAATTATGTCGTTGAAAAGAGGACTCCAGGCGGAGAATGGATTCCTTGTGGGCATCCCGTTGGAACGTCTCTTCGAGTCAGAAATCTCGACAAGAACCAGCCATACGAGTTCCGCGTTTCAGCAGAGAATCAGTACGGAGTCGGAAAACCGCTTGAGACAGATGACGTCATTGTAGCTAAGGATCCCTTCAGTGAGTTTATACAGTGACACAGAAGTCTTTGTTGATCAACATATTTCTATGAAAATCTCTGTTTTCAGACCCACCCTCAGCTCCTGGCCAACCAGAAGCAGTTGAGACGTCCGAGGAGGCGATTGTTCTTCAATGGACACGTCCGCTGAACGATGGTGGTGCACCGATTCAGGGTTATGTGATAGAAAAACGAGAAGTGGGAGCAAAAGAATGGACCAAGGCCGCCTACGGAACTGTGCCGGAAACCAAGCACAGGGTGAGCATCGAGAGGTAGAAACCTGGAAACGATATGGCTGATGGCCTATTTTCAGGTAACTGGACTAACTCCCAAAAAGGAGTACGAGTTCCGGGTCTGCGCCACAAACGCGGCAGGAAACGGTGACTGGAGCGAAGCCAGCTTCCCGATTGCCGCCGAGCGTTCGCCGAAGAAGCCCACCATCGACCTCGCAATGCTCACAAGAGACGTTATCGCTTTCGTTGGAGAAACGGCTAAGGTACAGCTGGTTACTTCTTCTCAATCCTCTCAATCGTTAATGTTTCCTAGGAGGGATGAAGAATGTGTCGCTGATTCCATGGTCTTGCATCTTTTTTCGTTATGACGATCATCAAAATTTCAGATTCTCGTGCCATACAGCGCGTCGCCTCAGCCACGGATCTCCTGGACCAAAGGTGACCTGAAACTGGATGAGCGCGACAAGAGAAACAAGGTGGACAGCAACGATTTCCTTACCGCTATGACGATTGACAAATGTGAACTGAGCGACAGCGGACTGTACACAATAACTGTAAGACATAAATTCTCGTTTCGACCTGAGAACGAATTTCGAAAACATCTATTTTAGCTTGAGAATTCGATGGGCAAGGACAGCGCATCAGTCAAGCTACGTGTGGTGGATCGTCCTTCCCCACCTGAGGGACCACTTGAGATCACCGATATCGCCCCAGACTGCTGCACATTGGCGTGGAAACCACCGAAGAGCGATGGTGGATCGCCAGTCACCAACTACATCGTTGAGAAGCTCTGCCTGAAGGGTGCCGATCCAAAATGGGAAAGGGTTTCATCGTTTGTGAGGAATACGTCCTTCACTGTGCCACACTTGCAGGCTGGAGAACAGTACAAATTCCGTATTCGTGCTGAGAATCAATTTGGTGTTTCGGAACCACTTGAGAATCTCGATGCAATTACTGCCAAATACCAGTTCACCGTGCCTTCTCAACCTGACGCCCCCACCGTTCGTGACATGGATTCCACGTGGGCGGAAATCGAATGGGATACACCAGCCAATGGTGGCTCAAAGATTCTCGGTTACCAAGTGCAGTATCGTGAGGCAACGTCGGCAAAATGGATCAACGCTAGCGTAGACCTCGTACCTCAAAACTCAATGAGGATAAACAACCTCCGTGAAAACGGAGAATATGAGTTCAGAGTACTGGCTAAGAACGCTGCTGGATTCTCAAAGGCATCGCCTCCTTCAGAGAGAACAAAACTGAAAGCGAAATTCGGGCCTCCCGGACCACCTAGTCAAGCGAATGCCACCTCCATTGGACGAAACCACGTAACCCTTACGTGGGTAGCACCAATAGACGATGGAGGTTCTCCGATCACCGGATACATCGTGGAACAGCGAGAACACGGTAGCACACTGTGGGCTAAGGTTAGCGATTACAACATCCGTGACCCAGAGTTCACCGTACCTGGTCTGCGAGAATTCCATGATTACGAATTCCGAATCATCGCAATCAATAAATACGGAAACGGAATACCATCACTGCCGACAGGACCTATCAAAATTCAAGATTTGAATGGTTCTCGACCGCAAATCGTCGTAAAACCAGCAGACGCTGCAGAGCCGTATAACAGGAGAGCAGTCTTCGTTTGCGAGGCTGTCGGTCGCCCTGAACCTGTATGCCGATGGATCAGAAATGGCCGTGAGCTGCCTGAAAGCAGCCGATACCGCTTCGAGGCACATGACGGCACATTCAGATTCACAATAAAGGAAGTTTGGGACATTGATGCCGGAGAATACACTTGCGAAGTATCAAACGTTTACGGAAGCGATTCTGCTACGGCTAAATTGATTGTTCAAGGTGAGCACAATATTGCCCTTCACAGTCTTTTTTCAAGACGAATTGTCACTAGTCCTAATATCAATTGTTTCAGCTCCACCAATTATTGAGAGAGACGTGCCGAACACGATTTTGCCAATGGGAGAGATGGTTCGCCTGAAGATCTACTTCTCAGGCACACCTCCATTCAATCACTCACTGACGTTGAACAAAGAAGAGGTCGACACTGATCATCCGACCATTCGTACTGTTGATTTCGATGATCACATCCTTATCACCATACCGTCGCTATCAACCCGTGAAGCTGGTCGTTACGAGTACACGATCAGTAATGATAGTGGCGTTGCTTCGACAGGATTCTGGTTGAATGTTACTGGACTACCAGGAGCCCCACAAGGACCTCTGCACTTCAGCAACGTAGGACCGAACCAAGTCGGTCTCGCATGGCGTCCACCAGTGAACGACGGAGGCTCAAAGATCACTAATTATGTGATTGAAAAGAGGGATGTTTCTAAGGAGGAGTGGACCGTAGTCGCATCTAACGTTCGCGATCTTTCCTTCACTGTTCAAGGTCTATTCGAAAACCACGAGTACGAGTTTCGCGTTAGTGCAGCAAACGAGAACGGTCAAGGAGTGCCACTTGTGGGCGAAAACCCAGTGATCACTCGTCTTCCATTTGACCCACCAGGGCCACCAACTAACTTGGAAGTGGCGGAAGTTGGTGTTGACTTCTTAACGTTAACATGGCATCGACCGTCATCTGATGGTGGAGGTCGCATACGCGGTTACTACATCGAGAAATGTGAGAACGATCAAGAAGGGGAAGCATGGGTTCGATGCAATCAAAATCCATCGCCCGGCAACACATTCAACATTCCGAGTCTTATCGACGGAAGGAAGTACAGATTCCGTGTGTTTGCTGTCAACGACGCTGGGTTATCGGATCCTGTCGAAATGTAAGTGTTAAAATGCAAGCGATTTCAAAGAGGTAAAGAAAAAATAGATTTTTTTTCAGGGATATGATGGAATTCAAGTCGGCAGGTGGTGGCACTCCCCCTGAGATCATCTCTGCGCTGAGTGACCAATCTGTTGAACCAGGACGCAGTGCGACATTCGAGTGCGAAATTACTGGTTCTCCACGACCAGAGTACAGCTGGTTCAAGGGCATGAAGGAACTCGTGGATACTTCGAGATTCACTATCCTTTCTAAGGGGGACAAGCAGGTTCTCATGGTTAACCACGCCAATGCAGATGATGCAGACGAGTACACATGTCGCGCTACGAACAAATTCGGTACCAAGAGCACAAGAGCACAGTTACTGACCATGTCGAGGCCGAGAGTATTCCTGCCGCCTAAGTACCATGGTGGATATGAAGCTCAGAAGAACGAGACGATCGAGTTGAAGATTCCCTACAAAGCTTTCCCGCGAGCCGAATCCAGATGGACCAAAGATGGCGAAAAAATCGAGAATGGTGGTCGCTACGAAATCACGACCGACGATAAATTTGCCACACTACGTATCACCAATGCCACTCGTGAGGATTACGGTCATTATCGCGTGGTTGTGGAAAATTGCGTGGGACAAGACTCTACAACAGTCGGTGTTACCGTTGCCGATTGCCCAGAACCGCCTCGATTCCCTATCGTTGAAAACGTGCTGGATGAGGCTGTGATTTTATCATGGAAACCTCCAAATCTTGATGGTGGATCACTGGTCACCCAGTACATTGTTGAGAAGAGAGATACCAGTGGAGGCACGTGGGAACCATGTGCAAGAACTCGCTATGCCTGCCTTACCGTGGAGGGATGTCGCCCCAAGAAGACGTACGAGTTCCGAATCAGTGCCGAAAACAAGCATGGCGTGTCACAACCGTGTGAGCCGACAGCACCAGTGCTGATTCCTGGTGATGAACGCATCCGACCAAGGAACTACGATGTCGACGATACTGGCAAAGTGATTCGGGGCAAAGGACCAACCATGGCCAACTATGATGCTTACGTAATTGATGTATGGAAGCATTACTACCCAGAAGAAGTCGAAATCAAACACAATTCTGTGCTTGACAACTACGATATTCATGAAGAGATCGGAACGTAAGTGGATCTTATTGTTTTTCATCCGCTTTCAACTGAAAAGATGTTACTTTTTAGTGGTGCATTTGGCGTAGTACATCGCTGCACGGAGCGCGCAACTGGCAATACATTTGCGGCCAAATTTGTAAACACACAGAACGAGACGGACAAGGCAACCGTCCGCAAGGAGATCAACACCATGTCCGTGCTCCGCCATCCGACCCTCATTAATCTGCATGATGCATACGAAGGCGACAAGGAAATGGTTATGATTTACGAATTGTAAGTTCTTTTGGGTAAACTGGTTAAGATTTGCGAGTTGCAAGTTCGGCTATAACTTCCATTCCTAAGCTGCCTGAGCAGTAATGACCCGGGGTGTAGGTGGAATAACGCAAGTACTTCGCTCACATTTTCAACGTACATTATCAATCGGGTTGGCCCTCACCGACTGAGAAGCTTTGCCTCTGCAGTCCTTTCTAAGGGAAGATATTATGTATTCAGTGAATTAGGGACCATGATCGGAGGGATTTGGAGTGCATGACCTATCTCAAAGGAAAGATGGATAAACACTAGCCAACAAGTCTGTACTTCCTGTTTTACTTAGAGGCTGTCACTACAGTTTGCATATTTGTCCCCAAGCTGTTCAAACCTTCGTGTCTCTTGCATATGTCAACAATTAGGTGTGAGGACGTCGTAAAGCTGTTGCTGAAAGTAAAACGGATTTTGCAGCATGTCTGGTGGTGAGCTATTCGAGAAAGTCGCCGATGACTCGAATAGAATGACGGAAGCTGAGGCGATCGACTACATGCGTCAAGTGTGCAAGGCGCTGTGTCACATGCATGAAATGAACTACGTGCATCTGGATCTGAAGCCGGAGAACATCATGTTCACCACGAAGAAGAGTAACGAACTGAAATTGATCGACTTCGGTCTAGCCTCACATCTTGATCCCAGAGAAAGCGTCAAGGTCACTGATTTATTTTTTATTTTACCTATTTATTTTTATTTTTATTTTATCAAAATTCGCTACTTACGTCAAACGGTTACATGAGAATCCTGAAAGGCTATTTTGTTCCGGAAGTCACTCCTCATTATGGAAATACATAGATCCAATTACTGTGTAATTCGGTTAAAAAGCCTGTTCGGAGTTGTCCCATGCTAGAAAGGCGTGAGTTGATCTCTTATTGAAGTAACTTTCAAAGATGAAGGAACTTCGAAGTTCAAAATAGAGCCTTTGGAAAAATCCAGTCCATCACCCCTACCCTCAAGTATTTCCTGGCTACATTACCTTGTTTATCACCATTCTCGCATTTTTAGGTAACTACCGGAACTGCGGAATTCGCCGCACCGGAAGTGGCCAATGGAGATCCAGTCGGTTATTTCACGGACATGTGGAGTGTCGGAGTACTGTCATACATTCTCCTGTCAGGACTGTCACCTTTCGCAGGAGAGAACGATGAGGAAACGCTGAAGAACGTGAAGAAATGCGATTGGAACATGGATGACCCGATATTCAATCAAGTCTCTGACAATGCCAAAGATTTCATTCGCAAACTTCTGGTTGCAGAACCAGGGTGAGTGATCAGCGACGACAAGAATACTTCCATCAGTCTGGATATCGTTTTTTTCAGTAGTCGAATGACGATTCACGAAGCCTTGAATCATCCATGGTTGTCAAGTGGTGAAGTTGGCAAAGGTGATGTGATCCCGAACGACCGATACCACTCAATTCGTGATTCTATTCGTCAGAAATACGTAAGATTTCCTTTTCTCACATTTAATTTGTCCTGGCATCGTTTCTGAAAATAACTTTCAGGATGCTTGGCCAGAACCAGTGCCACCACTTGGTCGCATTTCAAACTTCAGTTCTCTTCGAAAGCACCGTCCATCGGAATACCACATCCACGACGCTTTCTTCGAGCGCTCTGAAGCTCAGCCACGATTTATCATCAAGCCGTTTAGTACAACAGTGACTGAAGGTCAAAGTGCCAACTTCTACTGCAAAGTTATCGCCTCATCACCGCCAATTGTCACCTGGCATCATGATTCGGCGGAATTGAAGCAAAGTGTGAAATATATGAAGAAGTACAACGGCAACGACTATGGTCTCACCATCAATAGGACGAAATTGGACGATAAAGGCGAGTACACAGTCCGAGCAAAGAACTCATACGGGTCAAAAGAGGAAGTAGTTTTCCTCAACGTTAAACGGAAGAGCGAAGAATTCAAGATTGAGCCATTGCAACCAATGCGAAAGGCTGCTTCACCACCTAAAGTTGAGGAGTTCAAGGAGAAGGACATTCGGCCAAACTTTTCGTTCCATCTTCGCCCGCGTTTAATTCAAAAGAATCATCAGTGCAAACTAATCTGTACCCTGCAAGGGAACCCACTGCCGAAAGTAGAATGGTTCAAAGACGGAGCGCCTGTCGACCAAGACCGAGTACAGACAACATTCCGAAGTGGTGTCTGCACATTAGAGATCTTCAACACGCGGCTCGATGACGCTGGCACGTACACTTGCAAGGCAACGAGTCCACTAGGAGAAGACGTTTCTGAATGTGTTGTCACCGTGCAAACAAAGGGAGGAGAACCGATGCCTCGTGTCTCCTCATACCGCACCAGACGGGTACACGAGTCACTGAGAGTGAATGAGGTTGAGAAATCGAGGTCGTACTCGGAGATCCACAGGGAATCGTCCTCGTACTCTTATCGCTCATCCTACAGCTCCGAAAGGGAAACCACGCGGTCGGCAGCAGACGACCTCAAGATGAAAATTTCCGAAGAGCCACCAAACTTCAGCGCCAAACTGAAAGATATCAATGTCGATCAAGGAGATGAGATCAGATTGTCTTGCGAGGTTAGTTCTTTATACTCATCACACTTTCGTTTTTCACAAAATTCATTGGAGCTACTGATGGTTTTTCAGGTAGATGGAACTCCTCCGCCACTAATTGAATGGCTACATAATGGCGAGCGAGTTACAGATCCGCGATTAGTGACTTCCTTTTCGGGCGGAAAAGCAACGTTGACAATCTCTAAAGCTGGAACTGACGACACTGGCGAGTACGTTTGCAGAGCCAGCAACTCTGCCGGACAGGAATCGTGCCGCGCTAACGTCGCTGTGCGATCAGCTCCCAACGTTCCTGATACAAATGGACACGTCGAGAACGGATCGGAAGAGGAAGGACTACGGTGAGATTGCCTTACGCGTTGATTGAATCCAAATAGATGTATAATAAATAATGCAATTATGGGAAACAGAGGCACACAACACTTTTTTATCGGTCCCTACTATGTTCCCCTATTCCGCTTTCACTTTCTCATGTCCTATCTTCGCAATAGAATAAAAAAGGTGTAGTTGCGCTCGAATGGAAAGACAGGAAGGATAATGGGGTTTCTGATCGAACCGAAAAAGTTCTGTCTAATAAAGGTGTTGACATGGAAAATGCAAAAGCTAATAACTAACAGCTAGCTAAGCTAATAAGTCTACCAACGAAACTAGAAGAGACACTTCGTTCAATAGTACATACAGGTTCGACATAAATCAGATTGAACTCACCAATCTTCTTTGGTTATCTTGAACGCAATCGGCAAAGCCTGGAACTTAAATAACTGGAACTGGATTAGTATCAAATACGGAGGCAAATTTGACTGAGGTGATACAGGAATAACACACATTTTCCACATCCACACATCAGAACGACAACCACGATCTGAGGAAGTTCTAAAGGATGACATTGGAAGCACTAAAACGTGCAGAGTACCCCAGCATTTGAAAAAAAAACCAAGAAGGAAGAAATTGCGTATTTAGCACACTAAAATATGTTACAAGGCGATACTATATGTTTTCTACTTGTTTGGAAGCGGTGACGTTACGACATAAAAAGATCGAAGAAAGTGTAAAAGCAGTGAGAATGAAGTAAAGAAGACGGCGCTCGTCAGCTCTCAGTCATACTTAACTGACGCAACCCGCTCGCGCACACTTTTGAAAAATCGATAACGACGCCTCCACTGGGAAAGCCATGTCCGGTATCGGGAACCCAGCAAAAAGTTACACTGTTAGCGTTCCTTTCCAACTTCGCTCCTTTTTTCCTCTATCTTTCTTTTCATTTTTATCGCTTTCAAATGTGAATCTATTTTTCCACGATTTAAAGTAATGTAATCGTTCACTGAATGGTGCTGCAAGGCTGTATTGCGGCAGCGATCATTAAGGGGTTCCTTAACAAAATTCTCGGAGGTATTGTGCTATACATACAGAAATACACACAGTATTGATCGCAGAACCTAAAAAACAAACACAAAAAAACGACAAGAAAGCAAGAGAGAAAGTTGGAAGTTTCGGATTTCTACGACGCGTATCGATTGAACACGTGACCTCGTCAAAACATGACTCAGACGTTTTTCCAATGAGAACGAATGACGATGAGAAATTGTCAAACAGGACAAGTTTCCGACGAGTTTCCCAAATGCGAAAATCGCGCGGCGCGATTATCCAATTTCGCTGTGACGTCAGATCGGCTCACTCATGCATCATGCGCGAGCAGTTGTGGTAATCGACAAGTACTAGGGTGGACGAGATCGATGTGGGTAAACCAGCAAAGTATGGGAGGAGATTCACACGACTGTCAACAAGCTAATATGCGTTTCGGCGACTCAGCGGAGTCAAACTCGGGTAAACCACTATAATAGTGCTATGACTGGGTGACCGACTTCTTAACCTCTTCAAGTATCCCGACTATTACACGTAAAATCCAAGCCATTCCTGTCTCGCTTCGTATTTTTCAACTTTAGCCACCTGGGTGATGTTCCTAAGTGGCGTCGTACGCTTTTCAGTGACAGGCAATACAGAAAAGATGGTTATATCACAGGCGGTCTCCTTTTCGACAGTATTCTCATAGTTGTCAATGCTGGCGTCAGTGCAGAAAGCGGATCGGCTGATTAACAACATCACCGTCAATGGCGGGCTAGAGGACCAGAGCTAGTGCGACAAAAAGTGAAACGAGCTAATATGTCCCACGATAGGTATATATGGTCTGTCTGTCGCATCTTATAAGGCCGCGGAGCCGGCTTGGTGCTTAGAAATTCCCAACTCTGAGCAACGGTGCTGAGAAATCGTCAAGGACATCTCCCTCCAAAATCTGAAAGCCAGTTCGATGGGAGACATTACAAGCACTGTCAAGATTCAACAGTTCCAAAAAGGCATCAGTGCTCTCCTTGCTGTTGGAAGCAATTTGCAAGTAAATCAAAACGAATCCTCGTCCTTCATAAGCAGTGGTCACATTCTGTACGAAAAATTGATTTCAAAAACAAAAACCGTATCAAACGGAAAATGTAATGGAAGGGAGAAGAATGAGAAGAAGGACGATGAAAACTGTTGGCGGACACTTTCAAATTCCCGTACAAGCTACTTTCTACAGATGGCCTACTCATCACCCAATCTTCTTGCCTTGGTCCCCCGGGTGTGTGCAGATATGACAGCGAAACGCGTGGCCGCCCGCGGCGAGCGGCGCGGCGGGTGCGAGTGCCAGTGGCAGGGCATGGCAGCCTTCAAGCGAGGCAGTGTGGCATGAGTGGAAGCGCAGACGTGACGGAGTCACGCTCAGCCGGCTCCCAAGGGCAATCGATACGGCGAGTCGTATTGGTGGCGCCGCGAGTGAAACCGCGAAGCGATTCGCTGTCATGTCTGCCCACACCCTAGTCCCCCGTCCGGCCCGTTGGCAGGGGGTGGGGTCCACGAGGTCGGATTTCCGCGCGGCAGCGCGCGATGAGCGGCACTACGGGTGCGAGTGTCAGTGGCAGGGCATGGAGCCTTCAAGCGAGGCAGTGTGGCATGAGTGGAAAGCGCAGACGTGGCGGTCGGCCGGGCGACCAAGGGCAATCGATACGGCGAGTCGTACGGGAGCGCCGCGAGTGAAACGCCGCGAAGCGGAAATTCGACCTCGTGGACCCCACCCGTTGGCAGGTGACCCGTGCCATTTTTTACCAAGAACAGAAAGGAGTTCAAGGTGGACCGTAACCAAAAAAAGTTGCAGCACCACTCTGCGGTCACGAAAAATTGGTCGTCGTGTCTCTCCCATCCGCTAGGAGTGTAAGCGGCTTAGGAAACGAGCACATGGAGTCTTAGTTGGTTATGAGCTCCCTGACCGTTGTCAGCCACGGGTCGGGTGACATGTCTTTTCGGGCGGTACTCTCTTCTCTCACATTCACGTGGCCGAGTCCCTGTAACCCTTTTTCTGTCGAGTGGCTTGGTACACGCTGCTAGAGACGAGAAATGTTTTTCACCGGTTCTTCACTTTCATTGAATAGGAGGGTGATGGAAATAGAGGCTCGAGGATCTTTTTTGGCTGTCCGCGGTTGTCTCCATTGAGTAACCGCGCGAGGAAACTACTTTACATTGCTTGCTATATTCAACAAGGGTTATGACAGCCATATTCTCGCTGTTTGTATAGTCTTGAGAATATTGATCATATTCCCCAAATGCTACATTTCTCTCTTTTTTTCATCATACATCTGTCTCATCTATAAAGAAACCACCTTTCTTGCAAGCCAGCGATGCAATTAGAAGGCTCATAAATTGGCATTTGCCTTACCGCCTTAAATTCTACTGCAGTTTTGCCGAAGGTATACTCCTTTTCGGAGCGCTTGATAGGGCGTGGCCTATAGACATGGGTGAGTGGCGATAGTGAGAGTGCGTGGCAAGAGTGAGAGTGTGTGGCGGAGTGAGAGATTTTGATGCACTATCCAAGTTCGTAGACCACGCTCTATCAGGCGCTCCAAAATGGGCTGTACATGAAGCTTGGGGAGTGAGGAGTAAGGAGGCGAAGAGAGATCAACAAGACCAAAGGTAGTTTTGCGGTGCCCATAAACCAAGCGAGTACATAAATTTTGCAATGTGTTTCAGAAGACACTTTACTGAAGTATTTTTTTTTACAATATACTGCCTTCAGAATTGTCCGACATCTGACCGGTCAAATAGCGGATGAGGGTTCCTCCGTCACTTTAGAAGCTTGTGCATCCGGTCAACCCGAGCAACTCTCATGGACAAAGGACGGAGTAGAGGTGAAGTTGTCATCTTCAGAGTTCGGACGCGCAGTCTTAAAAGCCTTTCGTTCATTCCAGATGAGCAGTGGTGACCGAACCGAAATCGCTCAGGACGGCGAGCGATATCGGCTGACGATCAGCAATGTGACGGCAGACGATGCTGGACAGTATCAGCTGGAACTTCGTCGCCAAGGAACGGACCTCGTGTCTGTAGCGTCGCTGATTGTCTCCGGTGAGTTATGTCCCCATCGCTTTCACCTGCCACCATGATTCTGAATGGAACTAGAATGCGCGGCGCATCCCAACATTAACGCCAGGGCTTTATTCTTTTACTTTGTCAAATCAGTAATCCAATATTATTTAAATTGACTGAAATAGACCGTCCAGCAGAGAAAAAGTGGAAGTAAACCATAGGAAACAAGTGTGAAATTCAGTAGTTGTGAACGATTCCTTGAGCGTCGAAGTGTGAGAAGAGGTGTATGAGCTTGGTCGAGGACCAGAGGTGAGAGGTAGGATCAACAATAGTGACAGCAAACGACGACACGATGGTGCACGACAGGGCACTTGAATTAATCTCTGCGCTAAGCGAATTGCCTTACCGCGTGAAGCAAGCGCCTGTTACTGCGTTGTGAATTGATCGTACGCTGGAAGCTGTGGCCACCATCCTCTCGAGTGACCTGGCTCAGTTTGAGTGCCCTGTCGCTCTAGCACGATACGCTAACAATAAGTCAGAATGGACAGGGAATCCACTGATCTATATGGTCCTAGCGCCTCGTCGCTACATCCATAAAACCTGAGCAACCCCTTTTTCTTCGAACAGCCATATCTTACTGATCAGAGTAGGAGGCTGAGACTGGTACCCACATATTTATGTTATGTTTGCTCAGTAAAGGCCACATGCACAGTTTCACGCGCATATACAGGGATCCAATTGAGTAGAGCTCTTCAAAGTGGGGTACGGTGTCCGGGTGGGTTCGGACGTTGAAGAGCTGCGGAGCAAAGAGGCGACAGTCACGTGATTAAGGACGCAGAGAGGATGCAAATCAGCACTGGACGCGAAAATTTGACTGCTTCTGGCCACTGACGGCTGTTCGAATGTTGTGTCGGGTGCTGTGGCGGCAATTCAAACGAGTTGCTCTTATTCCTGTCTTTCGATCGATTTCTGCTTCGGTAAAGGAAACTGCTAGGTTCTTTCCGTGTTTCCTTTCGTATACTGTATCTAGTAGAGTGATTCTAAGAAGAGTTGGAATCATGGGTTTTCGTGGACCATTCCTTTGAGGAAACCCGTAACCAGTTGATAATGGAACCTTTGCATGTGAACAGTACCCCTGGACATGGAAACAAGTTGAAACTGCGAGAGGTGGTGAAATGTCAGCTTTGTAGAAAGCCTGCGAACGATCACGTCGAGTACCTTTACCGTTCCCATCTTTCTGCTGTTCACGTATACCACCTTCGCCGAGTGTAAGTAGCTGCAGCAGGGTTTTCTAACATGGCCCACTATTCCCATTTTGTAGGAGAGTGTATGCCAAGACACTATGCTAGGTCAGTCAAACTGGGTCAACATGCATTTCGGTTCACCGGGCGCTGCAATGGCCCTGTTGTTTTAGTTGTGAACTTACCGCGCGAGGTAGGCGTCCCCACGGAGGTCGACGACCTTTTCAAATTCGATTGTCCTAGCCTAAACCTTGCAAAAAAAATCTGCACGGATATAACTATCAATGATATAGCTGCTCTCTTGAGTGATCTATTTGTTGGTAGAGTTCCAGTGAAAGCTTCACAGTTAATGTTCATCGATTTCAGGAAACCCTGACGAACCTCCTGTTACGAAATTGCCGTCATCGGTGAGTGCGTCATCCGGGTCAGCAACAAAATTAGTTTTGGAAATGAAAAGCGCCGAAGGCTATTCCGTACAATGGTATAAAGGAGCTGAAAAAGTCGAAAAATCAGATCGATTGAAGTCCGCCAAAACAGGCAACTCGTTCAAGCTGGACTTCAAGGTTGGTGATCTCAACCGCTTTTGGCTCATGGCGTTTTTCGAAACCTTGATTAAATTTAATCTAATTTCAGAGTGTTGAACCAACCGATGAAGGCGTGTATGTAGCGAAAGTGCTTAAGGACAAGAAAACAGTGGCCAAATACGCTGCTGCTATTCATGTAGAACCATAGAGCTGCTATTATTCTATTACGTTCTATTGTCACACAGTACACTTGACGATCAAATGCCACAGTCAATCGTGACGTCGCCACATCGCCGCTGTGCCTTATGGTTGCAACATCTACCACTATCCCTTTGAATTTTGTGTACTCAAATTTTTTTTTATTTTTTTTTGTCTTTCTCTCTGCATCATTCATGGCCGGGACACCGTTATGATGCAGAGAGCTATCTAAAGGCTCAGTGTTGCCAGAGATACGCCAGGTTCGGGACAGCCTGGTGCTCTTGTCGACAGCACTAAGTCATACGGTCTTGTTTCTATCTTTGCGAAATCTTCTCGGGACAAGTCGATTTTCGTCAATGGTTTTCTCTCATATTTCCGGTGTTCATGACTAATTTCATGTTTTAGTGCATACATTTCAGTACACAAAATAGCTAAAGCAAGTATCACAACTCTTTCCGTACCCTTTCAACTTCCTCAATATTCTAATGAAATGAGCGAACAAGGAAACCACACGTCAGCAGTCGTCTCCTACCTTCGCTCGTTTGTATTTTAAATGAAATTGTCGATTTTGGCACGGCGGCCGACTTCAAATCACTCTACACTGTGTTCGCTGTTAGTATCGCAACTGTATCTTGGACATAACACTTTGTCACGTGCTTGTAAGTGTTTATTATGAATAAATTTATAAATAACAGACGAGAATGAAAATTGCTTTGACGAGAGCCAATCTATATCTCATGTGATTGGTTGATTAGAAAATGTCTACCAAGCTACACAGGATGGATGCACAGATCTGTGTGTTATCACGCTAAAACCAATATCACCAGCATTGAAAAAGCAACCTAACGGTAGAGAACAACAACCTTTAAACGTATACAGCAAACGAGAAGTGGAAAGTAACACATACGAATGTGTTAAATCGTAAATCGATACGCAACCAAAAACTAAACGAAATGGAAGAGTTCGCTAACGTGACAAACTTGGCGCAAAACGGCGTGACATGATATATGAATTCAATTGAAAAGCTACACAAAATTTACAGTTGCGAGACGGATGGGCACAAATCAGCGCTGACTCTTCGAGTGCTGAATCAGCCACTGAAGAGTAATATCTGAAAGTAAAGGCATTGAAATTGCAATCCGAACCGGAACACTCATCGAAAATGTTGCCTAGAATACTATCACGCTTTCTCTTGAGCACTATAAATCTCATAAATCTCTACAAGGATCGATCTTGCCCGTTTTGAGCTCTTAACGCTAAAATCTGGCCTTTTTCCATACAGGGGTGCCGAAAGAGGCACTTTTTCTCCCCCACTTTACCCTATTTTGGTACAACTTCAGCAGATTCTGACGAAGTGGTTCCATCCCCAAAACCAAGAACACACCTTACGCTATCACTAAACTCTGTAACAGCCTTCTGCATGAAAGGGATCGGGTGCCTTTTCCGAGAGAGCATGATGTGTCTCAACTCGGCAAAATCCGAGATTTAGTCACCTTCGTTCACAACCTTGCTAAGGTCCTTTCACCCTGGGTACCTAAGGGGAGTCACATTGGGAAAGATCCTATTAGGAAAGATGAGTGCATAGGCCTGGCAAGGTCAGACGAGTTCGGAGTGGGTAGGTGATGCCCATTCTTAAAGACACCGGGAGAAGGGCAATGTTGGCTTACGGTATGGGAGGACGGTGGCTTGTAGTTGCCGCAATGCACACACGGCCCTTTGCCAAGACGTCGAAAGTGAATTCATTGGGCTTTAATTGTAATCACACTCTTTTTCTTACGCTTTCGCTTATTCCTCATTTGAATGTTTGACTTGTCTGTTACTGTGTGTTGTTTCACTAATTTGACATCATCACGAATGAATGAAATACACTCTACGAGACAACAAATGACAGCTCTACAGCGGACAACACGAAAAGTCAGTGTAATGATGCGAATGTGATGCAAATACTCAAATACTCACCACAGCGCCGCGCTTTTGAATCCGGGTTTTTTTTTCCACCGATTATCGCTTCTAACTTTGAATGTTCTTTACAAAATGACCATTTCTTTGCATCCTCCTCTTTCTCCGGACCCGTTCCGGTTCCTTTAACTGCACCGCAGCCAGGAGAGGTCAGGCAAGTTACGCGTGGGTAGGGGCTGACTAAAGTGTAAGGAGCACATAAAAATGGCCGGTGCTCAAACTCAAGTACTCGCTAAGGTTCCGAAAATCGAGTAAGTCAGAAAGGAACCTGGAGAGGTCGGGCAAGCTAGGACTGCGATATGGGTGAAGAAGCAAGGAGTCCTTTCAGATATGTCTCACAATCAGATTAGTGGCCTACTTTCTTTGGGCAAGAAGGTCTTTGGATAACTGCTCAGGCTGTTATGGCTCTTTCGATTACGAGACTCTAAGGGCTCGGTGATGGACACGATCGTCTAATACAGAAGATGTGTGATAGTCCGCATTAGCGTGGCAGTTACGGCACATGCGCCCCATTGGCTAATTACAAGGTTGCAAGGAAAGTTTTGGCCAGTCTTCGCAATTTGAACTTCGGAGATCATAACTCGACTCGAACTGCATCTGCAAACGCTTCAGCTGCTGGAAGACGATTTGTAGAAAATGTGCTTGCGCATAGCTGCTCTGAGCGACAAAGCGGCAATGACTTTTTGGGTTTTTCCAAATGAAGGCTACTCAAAGGAATCGTCCACGAAAATAAAAGTTTCTGTGTCACCCATGTTAAGTTGTATTTGCCTAATGAGGGCCCATGCAAAGTGTCAGGCGAAAAAAGAGAATGAGGCTAAGATCAGCTCCCTGCATTCTCCGCCGGGTGGAGGGGCCCTCGCGTACCCCGTCCCGTCGTCCGCCGCGGTATGGAACAAAGATGGGACTGTTCAAGTAACTTTCGTTCCTACAATGCGTCTCCGTCTACGGCGAACGACGGGTTAGGCACTTTCTCGGAAGCCCCGTCCAGCCGGCCGAGACTATGTGGTGTGTATCTCAGAGATTCACATTATTTTCGCGTGACACTTTGCATGCAAATAATAATACGCAAATAATATAATAAATAAGGCAAATACAACATAAATATATGAGCAACAGAAAGACTCATTTTCCGGGGACGATGCTTTAAGGTGGTCAATCACATTTGTGTGGGGAGGCAATTACTTCTGACTATCCCCTGCAAGTATACACGCTCATCGTTCTCCGTTTCAGTTAAAGCGGCTGAATCAATTGAAAATCCGAGCAAGTGATTCTCATTACTGCACCTCTGAAGCTAGGAACAAAGTGTTTCATCCAATGCTTCACGCCCCTCCCCTTGCAGTATTCACGTTTATGGTTGCCTTTGCTGCGATTAGACTAAAAAAGAACTTGTGAAGCAGTCATTCAAGAACGCCATTTTCGCAGTACTTTGAAAATTTCCCTTGAATTCACGAACTTTGTGACAGAAGGAAACATATATTCGAAAAAGCAAGTTCTCGTCGATTTTTTGGGCACAATATGTACAGTCCATTTCAATGCGGCCGATAGGGCGTGGCCTGCGGATTTGGGCGAAAGTGTTCAAACTCTCTCCTCCGCCACACACTCTCAATCTCGCCACGCACTGTCGCTCTCGCTAATCACCCATGTCCGTAGGCCACGCCCTATCGCTCCGAAATGGAGTATAAATTGATTCATGTTGACGCGCTTTCAGAGTTGAATATATCTTGCGAACGCGCAAAACCGCCCAGAACTTTCCTTACAACCGAACAGCTGCAAGAAGCCGCACCCAACGACCGTCTCCCCATGGCACCATCACAAACGATGAGGTCATAAATTAAAAAATGGGACGCCATCAGGTCATGGACTGAAAACGGATAACACATAGCGATCGCCCCTTTCTTTAACTTATGAAATAGTATATATAGATTTTCGAGATATACTTTCACCCCGAGAGAATCTCGAAATACACCAACCTATATTCTCCTTTTCTTTACAAGAAATTGAGTAGCAACATATTTCGCGATTCTGGATAGCAGACAGATTCCTAAACACAGGCATTGAGGTCTTGCCCAACGTAAAAATACACAACGGTTATACCTGCTATAAAATGTATTTACATAAGTGTACGTGAATTATGATTGCACGTAAACACTGATTTTAAATTACCTCTATATAAAACGATTGCAAAACGTAGTAAATCAAATGGCGAACGGTGATTTCATCCGAAAACGACGAGTTAAAACGTTTTACTCACATGCGCTCGATAAGTTGTCGCTCATCTAGGGCACCCGGCAAATCCTTCTTGTTTCCCAGCACAAGGACAGGAATAGCATCCAACTGAGCCTTATCGAGCAGCTGCATCAGCTCATTGCGTGATGCCTGAATAATCTTATGACCTCTCCTGTCTACCTTCTTTAATTCACTTTACTGAAAAAGACTAAATATGTGTTATTCAGTGATGAATACCTGAATAGTAGTCAAAAAAAAGTTGAGTATCAACGTACACACTTATTGCACTTAAGAAAGGTTTGCTGGTTCTTAGTTGTCAAGTTTTGGAGAGCAGTTTGAGAGAAGTCGATTCAACGGGTAACAATTCTACTTGATGGAGTGGTCGAGCAGAGCTCAAAAGTGCAACCGAGCAGAAACCGGATCAGGCGATTACAAACTTATAGCCCCGGGACCCAAAACAACGACGCCTGAGAAAAACAGTCTTCAGTAAGTTAAGACGATCCGCCCATCTTAAAAGCGTTTTTGAATCAGTTCTAAAGTGAACAGCGCTAAGCACTGAACAACTCATTCGATTCAAACACATTCAACGCTTGCGTAAGTCAATTGTGCTAGCTTGCTGCAAAACTGCACAGCGATACGAATCAGGACGGCAGTTTATGGGGCGAAAGGCAGACAAAGATACCTCCAATTTGTCCTCATCCGCAGCGTCAACCATAAACACTATTGCATTGACTCCACGACAATATCGCTCCCACATCGATCGGAATCGAGGTTGTCCACCGATATCCCACAACTGTAAAGGTAAATAAACCAATGTTGTCACATAACTGGAGACAACTACCAGACTAGCCGTGTGCAGAGGAACACTACGTATAAGCCCCCAAAACGAATCAAAAGCTAAATAAAGTAGAAAATTATTTTTAGATCGCTATATCCCTCATGTTTTTGAATAAAAATTTCAATGAGGAAGTGACGACGAGAGTTAAGAGCAGAATGAAATGGAAACTCTATTTACGTGCATAAGAGTAATTCAACTACGGCGCAAACGTCAGATGCATCAATATTGGGACACAGCGTAGACACGGCAGGTTTGAAAAAGAAGCAGGGAAATAGCTAAACGAGCATTTAAGCTACCGTCTTAATTTCTTGGAAAAGTTAAGCATCATTTTCAACATGAAAGGAATGAGTAGACCTGTCAAAAACTATATTGGACCAGTGAATGATAGAAACGAGCGTATTTCGGTTCATGCAACAAATGCCAGATAAATTAAGCCTGAGATAGATCGGAACACCTATCCAAACAAAACCCCGCGGCAGATCAGATGTAAATGAAGTACTCGGAGATAAACATACCTTTATCGTAACATTTCCTTTGGTTATTTTCCTCATGTTGAATCCAACAGTGGGAATCATATCTTCTGTGAATTGTCCACTCTAAACAAAGAATCGAATCAGTGTTCAATCTGGCAGAATCCTCATCAAATTTCAGTAACCTTCTGAGCCATTTTTATATGTATGGAGAAATCCTTCACCTCTGTAGAGAGAAGGGAATGATATAACCGACTTCTTCCAAATCATGCAAACCTATGTCACAATATGTGGATATTCCTCGTCGCATGTTTAGCGGGTCAAGAAGTCACCCTCCAGATATAATCCCCAAGTGAAGTTATTTAGGTTACAAAACATTTCTCCCAAAATTGGAGTGGAGATGCTCAAAACTTATCCCGGCGCTGCTCGCCGCTAATTTGGCATAGGAAGCGTAACATAATCGAAACACAACAATACGGCTTCATTAGACGATGAGAGTACGGCCACTTCGGATTAATCTTACTTCATTTATTTCTGCATGAATCCGAATGAAGCCGCAAAGAGGGAGGGCCATCCATCTTTCCAATTTTGCGAGAGCCGCTCAGTGAGTGCAAAAAGGCCCCATCCTGATTATCGTATGCGTAATACAGCCAAAATATTTCCACCATCTCGACTGCATCAAGTCATCTTCTACAGGGTGGCTCCTAAGTATTTGCGCGAAGTCTATTTCTAATAACTTCAACGAAAAACAACGGTTATACAATCTGATACAATTTCTCTGTAGAGCAAAGCCTACAGCCTAATAATCATTCACTCCAATGTTCGAAATGAGCTCCTTTTGCAGCAGTACAGGCCTTACGTCTCTTTTCCACCGACATCACTGTGGGCCGCAAGTAGGTGACGTCGATATCGTCCCACGCCTTCTAAAGTGAAGCTTCGAGAGCGTTCAAACTTTGCTGCCTTCTTGAGAGACCTTCTGCTGCAAGTGGGCCCACACAGCGAAATCCGCCGGATTCAGATCGGGCGAATAAGTTGGCCAGAAGCCTTCGTCCAGTAGCCAGGAAAGTGACTCTCGCAGAGTGCAAGTGTGGGTCTCGCAGAATGAGCAGGTGCCCAGTCCTGTTGGAGCACGCATTGACCACTGACAAAACTTTCAGCAACCCAGGGGAGTTTTTGAGTGCTATCTTCCCAACGAACAAGATTTTATTAGGTTGTAAGGAGCGTTCTGGCTGGTTTTCGCAATTTCAAATTCGGGATCATAACTTAGCTCAAACTGCATCTTTTCTCACAGAACAAGCACCTTTGATTCGCTACACTTCTGGCAATGTCATGGATATTTGCATATCTCATTTTAATAAAGGGCTGATCGGAAGGCGTGGGACGACATCGACGTCACCTTCCTGCGGCCCACAGTGATGTCGCACGGTGAGAGTGGGGAAGAAACTGAGGGCCTGTATTGCCGCAAAAGGAGCTCATTTCGAACATCTTTTTGAGTGAATGTTACTAGGCATTGCTCTACATGGAAGTTGTATCAGATGTATAAGCGTTGTTTTTTTGTTGAAGTTATTAGTAATAAACTACGCTATACTACGCGCAAATAACTAGGAGTCACCCTGTAGATTGCGGCTATATGGTTGCGCAACGGGGTGACATCAACCAGTTCCCATCAGTAACGGCGATGACTCACAGATACATCACTTGTGAAAAGTGAATAAATTCGTGAATATGCCAGCCCATCAATAGAAAGTGATGCAGCGACGAATAACGAAAGAATGAACTAACCGCAATGACATTGACGAACGTTGTTTTTCCAGAATTTTGTAATCCTACCAATGTCAACTCCATCTCCTCTTTCCAAAACAAACTGCGGAACCATTCTAACACCCGATTTATCATGGCAAACATTCTGCACGGATGTAATCGGTCCTGTAGACCAAGCCCAACTGAAATATTGGGATATTCCAAAATTCGAGAAGATTTCAATTACCGACGAATGTACGTGCTTCCACAATAAACAACCGACATAACATCAACCTGGGGTAAAGAGAAGATCGAAAAGAGGAGGGCAATTCTTAGACTGTTTGGAACTTTATGCGATTATGAGTTCACTTACCGGGCAACAAGAAACAAAGATATCATGCAAAATTAAAGCAAGAGATACAGGCCTCAAAAGGAAGAGTAACCGCTTTTGCAATGTGTTGAATTTGTTTCCGCTCCCCTGCAGAGTAAGCGGTCATAAAATGGCAGATGACATAAGTCATTGTGAAGGTCTATTCGGACGTTTTAAAATTTTGAAAAGAAGAGTGTGTGACTGTATGACCAGGAAAACAACAGACCAGAAGACCAGGAATGCATCAACAGCAGATAACACAGCAAGATCACTGGCGCAGCACGTTTCATCCTATAGTTCAATACATTTCTGCTTAGCACGAAGGGTTTGAGAGGTTTCAATTGGGCTCCATTATGCAACAATCAATACGAACACCTCGCATGTTTTTAAACCACTTTTGGATGACAAACTAAGCCAACGCACACCTTACCTTAAACCGCATACCACTAATGGCACCTGAGGATCATTCAAATAAGGCAGGATTGAATAAAGATAAAGTTACCTTGTAATACAATCTAAGAATACTATCAGCAATTCGCCATATATGTTACGGATGAAGAATAGTTTAAAGGACTACAAACGAGAAATTCGATCAAATCATTGACGTCCCGCCACGATTACTTGCTAACTGTGCGCTGTCGGACGCTATCTTCGAGCGCTTTCACGCAGGACGTGGTCCTCCTGCATGAGTGTTCAGCGACAGCTGCGTGAGGATTGGGATAATAGGGAATACGAGCAGGTATGAATTTGGAATTTGGCAGTGGAAAAAGTGTATGACTTCTACTGCAGATCATCGCAGACAACGTCAAAAACATCGCCAATTTCCTGTCCAGTTTCGGTTCGTTGTTTTCATTGTTATTTTTTCAAAATTGTTCGTGATCCTCTTTCTTTAGAGCTTTCCTGTCGAAGCAAGCTCGCTTCCCTAAGTGATAAGCTCAACCTTCTCGAAAAGAAAGTTGAATTCTTAGAAGCAAGGGTTCGTTTTTTTCTCAGCCGTTTGCATCACTTGCTCAGCTTTGTGGATGTTGTGATTACTTGTTAACCAGACAGTATTTATGGTGAAAGTAAAGGATTTCTACGCCTGTTTTTGCTGTGATCGTAGGGATGTTACCCTCTCCTCCAATGTCATGACTGTATTGGATGTATCTTATCATTTTTAGATAACGAGGGGAGACACATTGACGTAAGATGTCGTCCGCCGGAAAGGTCGTCCGAAGTGGTGCTAATGCTGTTCGCCAGGTGGCACCAGTGCAGTCAGTAAGCAAAGATCAAGCTCGTCGTGCTGTACTCCAGGTGTACAAAGATCTGTGAGCTTCAGCAGTACATTAGTAAATCATAACTTTGAAATACAAACTTAGGAATGCGAAGATAGAAAGTAGAAACAAACTAGTGGTCAGGTCTCATTGCATGACATGGTTGGTTGTTTTTTAAAAGTGCTCCTTAGTAAGAATAAATCAAAAGGCGGTCTTAAAGGCAACATCAGGGGTAATGCGTAATGCAAAAATCCCTACAAAAAGTCACTCACATGGTATTCCTGGGCCTAGGAAGGCTACCTGTGGCGAAATCTCGGTGAAAAAGCAACCCTCCGAGCTGTAGAAACGCTGCAACCGCTTGTCTGTCCCGGCTCTTTGATTTGTCGACCCGCCTCCCGATGACGTAATTCCCGATTGACTGAGGTGGGAGCGGCCAAGGAGATGCGGCAGGATCGAAGGTTTTGCGGCGCGCTTTCGCAGTAGCTTGAAGCTCACTCCAAAAAGTAGATGCCGTCGTATTTCCAAGCATTCCCTTGTGTTTACTTGGCAACATGCCAATGAAAAATTGGATCAGATTATCCGCCTCTTGACGGGAAGGTCGTCCGCTCTTAGAACCAAAGGTGGGGAGGGGGCCCTATTTCTCGGGTTTTTGACCGTTCCCATCCGTTTTTTCTCACTCTCCTGTCACTAGGCATCTCGACATTCATATGCACTACTTCTTTTGCTTTTCGTCCGTCCTTCCCCTGCTGCTGCCTTTAATGGGAGGGTGCGATGAGGGCATCGAGACAGGTGCGTGTACCCAGAATGAAGGTATGGGGATGATACGAAGGAATAACTGGGAGCCAAAAGTTGTTTATTTTCCAAATCCAAATCAGATATGGAACTTCGGGGTGGATGAAACATTTCCGCAACTGAGGCTCCCGCAGTGGTGACGCTTCAATCCAATATCGCTGCAGTCTCCTTGTTTACTCTCTACAAAATGCAAGTTTTTATTGCCTGCAAGTTTCAAATTCCAATTGGGTATACTACTCTCACTGTGTTTTCCCTGTTGACGAAACGTGCGTTTTCGCTTTAACCAGAAGGGATTCAGCAAAGGTTTAACATTTTTGAGGTCTGTAGGTGTATATAAGATTTTATGTCCTGTTCGCGATTCTGTAATAATTGAAATATCTTAATAACGAGGCACTCTGCTGTTTAATGCGACTATAGTGGTCTGAAAAGGATTCAAATAATGCTCAGGGTGATCATGAAAACATTTTTTGTTCTCAAAATATGGGCTGAGAATGAGAATTCGAAAAGAGAGCGAATGCTAGTCAGATTTGAAAAGAGGGCGAATGCTAGTCAGAACTCAAGCATCAAATACTGTGCTAATTGGTCAAATTCCACATCTACTAAATTGAAAACTCAAAACGTCCGAAAATAAAAAGATGAGGACCTTTAGTGGTCTTTTGGAATTTATTTCTAAGTTGCCTATGTATAGGAGATTCCCGTAAACCTTTCATAGGTATGGCGAGAGTGTGAGACGCACATGCCTTATGATGTCTCTCATGGCCAGCAAAGCTTGACGCACTCATAGTCCTCGTGATAAATGAGATAAAGTTGTCACACCAAACGTTGGGTAGCCCTTGCAAGGTATTGAATCAGGGAAATTTTTCATCTTTCAGACTCATCGGATTAGTTTATTTTGAGGGAAATGATGTTCATGTGTTCATCGTAAAAGTTATCTCTTCGTATCCATCCAGCAGTGAGGTTTACTGGGCTAGTGATATAGTTTCTTTCAGACAGCGTATAACTCCAACTTTCTGGTGGGATTTTGGAATGCAGGATATGCCTCTTGGTGTTTTTCGCTCCGTTCTCAAACAGCAGTTCATAAAGAATGCCCATATCGATGACATTCGTATAATCGATCGACTTGTCTACGAAACAAGGCAGGCGAGTGGTATTCCAGTTTAGCCTTACCGGATTCTTCCAATCCAGATGAGACTTTGTGAAAGGCAGTTACCGAACAGAGAGTATTATAGATGGTGTTTGGTAGTGTCCATGCTTATCGTTTCTTCACGAGACATCCAGAGTACTGTTTGGTCACCTCGTATAGTTGTAGATAAATTTATGAAGGGTGGATGAAGTGTTTCATCTCTGCACTCCTGCGCTTCTTTAGTCATTTCTGTGTATGCGGAGTGCGAGAAAAGTAAAGTATTACCATGCCAACGAAAACAGAGGTATCAGCATGAATTTTACTCGAATTGTTAATGGTCATCAGACATTTCATAAAGTGCCTCTAGAACATGTGGCTTATACTCACTGATAAAGACGACGGAAAGCTTGTGCCAGCTGCGCGGGTGATTATCGCGCAAATTGTCTTATATTTTCGATAGAGCAAACCTCTGAAAATCACATTAGTTGTGAGGAATAATGCAAGATTTACCGTCCATAACTCTAAAAGGATTCGTCGAACGGGTTGAGATTCCTGATGATCGGTGGTGCTGCAAAGTGTTGGTGGTGGTTTAGCCGTAGAGCTGATCTGACAAAGAAGAATACCAAGTGGAAGTGGCCATTTGCAATAAGCCGCATATCACTCGACGCGCATCTGATTCCGAATCTGTTTTCAAATCTGCTCTGTCCTCTGAGTGTAATTATGGAGGTTTTTCTGAATGCACCGGTTCCACATACATAAAGGTGTTTGTCCGCCACGTCACAGAATACAGGGAAAGTTCGAGGCATACTAGCAGCAGCATAGCGCGGACATCGTCGTTGCGGTTCGCCTGGGGTGGCATCATGATGGGATCTCCGTGAATTTGCCCTCATAAGGGTTTCGCTTTTCTATCTGGGAAACATCCCCAAGTGTTGTCATGTACCATAACGTTACATCCGTTTTTCGCGTATAGCATTATCCCTGCTTTCAGGGTCGCAGATAACTCTGTGATCCATCTTCTTTATGTGAGCAGACTTCCATAGCGCAACTATTCGTTATTGCGCAAAACGATTACGGTACTTGCGCTCGGGGGTCGAATTACACCTCTATGCAAATTTTCAGCCAAATAGAGTTCAGCCAATAGGCCTAATTTCTGGTAATTAGCCGTGGGCACTTGGTGAGTTAATTTTTCGAAATTTTCTATTAAAAAACCAATTATGTTAAAGACAACCTAAACATGTCTATCACAGATGCCATAACACTGAATGAACCTAACAAGCTCCAAGTAAGAGCATTTGCTTAGCGAAGGTAGCGAGTTCTTTTTTTTTCAATGTGTTGCCACTCAGTAGCCCATAGGTTTTTCGAAATTTGGTCAATTTCTCGTATTGGGAAAAGCTCGACCTACGGGGTAATTTGGTCCCCTGAAAACGAAAATCGCATTGGTTTTGAACGAAAACGTATGGCTCGCGTGCTATGGGCTTCGGAGCATACCATGCAGTAATATTATTTATTCAGAGAAAAACCTCCGTAATCAACAGATTTGAAACCAGCATCTAAAAGCGCGTCCTGTGGTTTGTGTCTCATTGCAAATGGCCACTTCGACCCGGTAGCCTTCCCGTGTGGTACTACCGTTGCCGTGATCCCTCCTTCTGGGCCGTGTTTTTATGGGCTTGCGGCTGGAAATCCTCGGGGTTGGATAAAAAGTGAAATATCATCCAGCGAGAGGACATGCTTGTCTTTCGATGGCATCGTTTGGTTTGTTTTGACTGGTTTCGAATTGATTACCACTGGATTTGTAGAATTCGGTACTCCGCCGCATCTCAAAGCTTGTGATACTCCCTGCGATTCAGTCGATTTTAAGGCTTCTCGTACGAAAGTATGGGAAAAATTATCGAAGCTCCCTTCTGTCGCCGTTTACATCGTTGAACACTTATGGCTTTCGAATCCGTGATATTGCACAGCTCTCTTAAGGTACACCCCTGAGATTGATTGTAGAATTAGCAGCAGTGCTGATTGGGGTAAACTCATCAGCATCGTGGATTTCACTTTTGTTAGGACCAGAAACGCAGCAAAAAATTCATTTGAACTTTTGCACTAAAAGACAGCAGCGATCTGCCTCATAATGAATAAAGAGCTTGCTAGTAGTCCTTATCGTTAGTAATGCGGTAACAAAGCAGGTTTGTAAAGTTTTGCGATAGGCAAGCATTTTCAGTATCATCGTTCTAAGGTTGTCGAAAAGTGGTTCTGTGTTTTACTTCACAATCAAATCTTGGTAGCGTTAGTCTCTCTGCTTCAGGGGGAATTCTGGTACACTGTCCACAGCAGTTAAAATTTGTGAAGCATCTGGTTGTGACCACAAGAAAAACTTATGGAAAGTGAATGCGAAATTTAGTAGCTAGGAGTTAATACGGGCTGAAGATGGGATGAACTTCTTCTTAGACCGCTGGCACGTTTCCCGGCTCTAAGATCGCACAAAATTGGTGGTCCACTGGCTCACAGGGCTCCACTTGTCCCGGCTTGTTCTACCATTGACTGTCTGCGTTCCGCTCAATAATTTCATTTTCTGTTTTTTCATTTATAGGTGTTGTTCTGTATCCCTAAACCGACCCCATTCAAGTGCCATGCAAACTCCTTGCATCAGGGCATTTTTGACTGATTTTATAGAAGGTGTCTAGAGCTGATATCAGAGATCGTAATCTTGCGATTTTGCGATTTCGGCTTCTAAGAATACGTAGATTGTAGGACTGTAAAATCGCAGTACGATAGAATCGCTAAGTCTGACGTCAGCCCAATCTCCAAGCGGACTGCAAATTTATCGCAGTTCTACTGTGAGCATCCATGAGGCGCAGGGGTATTTATTATGGTTAGTAACAATAAACGTATACATTATTCGGTGGACTCACTAGTACTGTCCACCTAAGGAATGTATGTGGGAAGGCAATGTTACTATCTAGAAATTCAGTAAGAGCAGAGAGCCTAGCTTGGTTTTTTTGCCTTTCTGGTTTTGCTTCAGAATATGAGAAGCTTTGGTTTGGTCAGTTTGATGCTTTTCTATTTCCATGTTGGTATGCTCTCATGCATTGGGATTTCAGCATATGGTCTCTATCAAGTACGCTTTCTACAACCCAGACCACGTGCGCAACTACCTTTTCCGAGAAAACGTTCAAGCAAAGCCGAAAGACTTCCTGTCAAAGTTCCTCAATGGACAAGAATGATATAGCTGTGTTTGTATCACATTTTTAGGGTATTAGAACCAGTAAATCTTGTATGTCATGCGCATTAGAAATAAAAGATACCGAATTGTGCAGTGGATGATGATGTGATCTCATTGAGCACGGATATCCGTCCAATATTATATGTACCTTCTGGCGACGTTAACCCTAATTAGTGGTAGTGATCTTCTTTCAATGCCCTGTTTTCGGAAGTTTGTTTCAGCCACTAATGTCATTGAGGCTTTATCAAAGGTTGCTAGGCAGATGTAAAGTAGCAGCTTTACGTTGTGATTCGCGTTCACAAGCATCATCAGCATCAGTAGACAATGATGAAGTTCGAACGTTTTCCCAACTTTCGTCAGAGTGGCATGATGAGAGTGGGCCCTTTAAAGCACTCCACTCGCTTAATGTTCTGCGAGTTCCATGGATCCTTCGTAATGTCAAGGAGGTCAGTCATTTTAGTCGGATCTTCGAATGAGTCTTCATGAGACGTCTTTAGAAGAAAGGATCTGTGGTGGATATAGGATGTGGTGGAGGCATCCTCTCAGTGCCATTAGCTCGAGCTGGACTTAA
The DNA here is from genome assembly GCA_963978905.1 of Trichostrongylus colubriformis. Lineage (NCBI taxonomy): Eukaryota > Metazoa > Nematoda > Chromadorea > Rhabditida > Trichostrongylidae > Trichostrongylus > Trichostrongylus colubriformis. The sequence continues at coordinate 41,964,275 of OZ022256.1, forward strand.
AGTCACGGGAGTCGATGCCACGGAAGACGCGGTAGGTGTGTTTTTGGTGAGGAATTGGTACTGTGTTTGCTAAAAAACCAGCACCTCATACTCTTAAATAGGGAAAAAACTGGACCAGTCTTTCGAAGAAAAAAATGTTAGGAAAGTAAATGCTTTTTGGCAAACTCGGGCATAGTATCACTAGTACATAAGCTCGCTTTATGTGAGCTTAAGATGACGGCTAAGCTGACGTGAGACTTCGCGTTAGCTATTCGATCTCACACTTCGCATACCGTTCTACGACGTTGATCTGCAATGTGCGTCTTTACATGCGCAGGGACGACGCCACAAAATCACGGGATGGTAGAGACTGACACCGGTTTAAAACGTACTTTGCTTCGTTATCTACTTTATACCCTTTCTGCAGCAGCAATGATGGCCGCCTTCTGCTATCATCATTGTTTTTATTTGACAAATAACCATGAAAGTGCAGTGAAATAGCCTCTCGTACGTCATTATCATGTCACTTTTTTGAGGTTGCATTGGCCAATAAAACCTGCAAAATTAAGATCGCGTCATGAAAGGAATCGTGCATGGAGAATGGTTTTCTGTCCCATATATTTATGTTGTATTTGCTTATTAAGGGACGCATGCACGATTTCGCGCAAAAAGATAATGCGGCAACCATACGGCTCCTCCAGGTGACGACCGAGGAGGCGGAGCCTCCATGTAAGTACCCTGTCTCGTCGTCCGCCGCGGCTGCAGATGGAGGATGGTTTTGTAATGCATCTCCGACCGCGGCGCTCGACGAACAGGGAACTTGCTCGGAGGCCCCGCCCCATCGGCCGCCGCTTTGAGAAACTGTATCATTAGCGGATTCTCACTTTTCGCGTGAAATTGTGCGTGCAGCCCTTGTTGAGCGAATATAACATTGATATATGGGTAACGGAGAAATTCATTTTCTGTGCACGATCCTTCTACAGAATCAGGTTCATTCCAGTTTGTTTGCTCATATGTGTTGTCTAGGTGATTGCTGCTCGCAGTGCGCTTGAGTCACGACCCTTGAAGGCGGCCGGCATATCTGAGCGAATCGTGTATCATTGTGGAACTGTGGAGGACTTCTCTAGAGATCATGAACGGGGCAGGTTTACAAAGTCTTGCACGGTCTCATTCTTGTATTGCACTGCATATCTCTGATTGTGTCAAGTTCATGTTTACAATTCGTCTGGTAGCTCTTATCTCCGAGGGTGCATCCCACGCATATCATTGATGGTTCTCTCTTTTACTGAACGTCCTGACTGAATTCGCTCTCTATGTCGAAATACCATTGTACGAGCTTTGTTTGAACAGACATATGGGCGCTGCTTTGCGCTCGTCATTTTGTTCCAAGCCATTATATCAGTGTGCATACATTTTTATATGTATATACATGCGAATGGCTTATTTTCGTACTGATAATTTGTACTCTAGCAGTATCAGCACTTCAACCACCTGAATCACAGAACTTGAAACCCATTCACGATATACCTCGACCATATTTTTCTGCAATTTCTTCCACGTTTGAACATGTGCAGCTAAAGATGTGTGTGTTCATCCATATATCCATCTATATGTATCTATACTAACACCACAGAGCCTTCCTTTTCTGATATCGGAAATAGGCATTAGACTCGCATACAGATCTTTCTGCGTTTTTGAGCGAAAGTTCTCCGTTGCATTATGAAAAAGATTTGGATGATGGCTGAGCAATCTGTTTTTACTCTATTTGTGAATCTACGCGTGATTAATGCGATGCTGTAGAATATGTATGTTATTCATGCAGGCGGTATGCATAACACAATATCCCACTGCCAAATTGACTTCCGCAGCAATTACGTAGCTATGTACCTGGCTCCAGCAATTCTGTAATAATTTATAAGAGAATTATGCGCGTAACATCGATCCAAAACGAATCAGAGTTCCGAAAATTGTTCTAACTGTTAATATTGATTGTTTCATCCTATGTTAGTCGCAGACAGATTGCACCAGTTGACCAGATACCTTTTGTACATCGTCAATGAGGATTGAAATTAGTGAGATGAATACATCTTTGTATAGCATTTTCAATCCGGTCGATCGCTCATCTCCTTTTTGGGGCGCACCGAGTTTAGCGCCGTATCGATCGCGCGCGTCGCATTTGTCGAAGTGTGGTTCGGCCAATGTCCTCGTCTGCCAGTCAGCGTTCGTTCATCATTGACTCTTTCACAGGCTCTAGCTACTTTTGAAGCAAGCGAATCTACTAGTGGATATTTTGTTTCGCAATTCATGTTTCTGCTGTGCGATTCAGTTTAGCCCACTTTCATATCCAGCAATCATGTCGGCGGTCTCCATCGACGCAATCAATTCGCTTGTCCGCTTTTGTAGTAGTGGTCGTGCGTTCCTCACCCTCCTATCTCTCGTATGCGCACCCAATGCTCTCTCCACGTGGCACATAGACGAGGGTCAAAACAACTTTTTCTTCTTTAATTCTCTCATCACACAATATTAAATATATCATGTTTGGAATTTCGAAGATGTGATTCATCAGTAATGTTTAGAATTCGATGCTGTTGTTGCTTCGGAAATAGTAGAACATGTTGCTAATCTCGATTCGTTCATCGAAGGTTGCGTTCGTTTGGCGAAGCCGGGTGCACCTTTGCTGTTCACCACAATTAATAAGACACTCGCCAGTCGTGTCTTAGCAGTATGGTTAGCTGAGGTAATTTAAGTTCGTAACAAGACGATTTAATCTTTTAAGCTCTTCAATTGGCTTTCGCAGATATAGAATGTGATGAAGATCGTGCCGCAAGGAGTTCACCAATGGGAGAAGTTCGTGGAGCCTAGCCATCTCTCATCGATTCTTGAACGCAATGGATGCAGCCTCAGGTTAGTCCACTCCACTTTTCTATTTGCTTCAGCATTTGATTGAATTAGAATTTGTGTCTCTTCCAGGGCTGTGAGTGGCTTCTCATACAATCCAGCAACGAACGTTTGGTATTGGACACCATCTACATCTGTCAATTACGCTTTGTTAGCCGTTAGAAATTGACGTTATAGAGTTCTTCAAAATAAAATTTGTATTCATCGGCTTGATTCATCGTGACAAAGCGTTGTCATATTCTCATCTATATATTTTACATTGTGTCATGTACACTGGTTCACTGATGCTGTTGATCTCACTTATGATTGCACTAAATTAAGCTCTACTCCCTTTAGCCAACGATGGACGAGGAATACGACGCAATCGTTCTCGGAACGGGGCTCAAGGTTTATTGTAGAATTGCGTCTTATCCTCAATTAATATGAATGCATTGCTCGCTTTAGGAGTGTATAATCTCGGGGATGCTTTCCGTTTCTGGTAAGAAGGTTCTCCACATTGACAGAAACAACTATTATGGAGGAGAGTCGGCGTCGCTGACACCACTTGAGCAGCTGTACGAGAAATTCATGGGTTCGTTTTGTAACGTATCGTATTTGTTACAAGAAGATTTTAATTCAATCGTGGCGTAGCTTTTTCTCATGCGCCCTTGTTTGAATGCGTAGTTGGGAGTAATTACTCTGAGACGTGAAATTGACTGTTTTTTTTTCAGGGCCAAATGCGAAGCCTCCACCGGAGATGGGTCGTGGTCGTGATTGGAACGTGGACTTGATTCCGAAGTTTCTTATGGCTAACGGATCTTTAGTTAAGCTTCTCATTCACACTGGTGTGACTCGGTATCTTGAGTTCAAGTCTGTTGAAGGATCGTATGTTTACAAGGGCGGGAAGGTCAGTTATCTTTATTGTATGGGCTATTATCTCTTAGGTATAGCCGAGCACTAAATAATGATGATTGAAGGTATATAAAGTGCCTGCTGATGAAATGGAAGCATTAGCTACCAGTCTGATGGGGATGTTCGAGAAGCGTCGTTTCAAGAAGTTCCTTTGCTGGGTTCAGTCATTTGATAAGGTGAATAAGGATACATGGCAAGGCCTTGACCCCGACGTCCACACCATGCAACAGGTTGGCATCTCTTTTCCTTTTTTTTCTTTTGGAAATTTATTGTTGCTTGGGTTAAGGTGTATGAGAAGTTCGGTCTCGATGACAACACTGCAGACTTCACTGGTCACGCTTTGGCTCTTTATCGAGATGATGAGTAAGTGATTGGTTTAAATAGTATAATGCGCATCTGTCGTTGCGCGAACGTCCGTGATTTCAGCTACAAGCAGCAACCATTTGGTCCAACTATTGAAAAGATTCGTCTGTATTCTGACTCCTTGGCTCGCTACGGGAAGTCTCCATACCTTTATCCTTTATACGGTCTTGGAGAACTACCTCAGGTTCGTTATTTTTTGTAGGCAATTTTTTTTGGTCTACACTGTCCAATTTAGGGTTTTGCACGTTTGTCGGCAATTTATGGAGGCACCTACATGCTAGATAAGCCGGTAGACGGTTTGATCATAGAGGGCGGAAAGGTGGTTGGAGTGAAATGCGGAGAGGAGACCGTCCGTGGAAAGCAGGTATAGTTGCATAGTTACCTTGAACGATCAAATACCTCCATTTGACCCCTTAGGATGGTTTTTCAGTCAGCAATGAGTCTCTGACAATTTCAGGTCTACTGCGATCCATCGTATGCCATGGATAAGGTGAAGAAGGTTGGACAAGTTGTACGTGCTATCTGCCTTTTGAACCATCCTATTCCTGGCACAAATGATGCACAATCGTGTCAAATCATCATTCCACAAAAGCAAGTGGGAAGGCACTTTGGTGAGCTTAAATTACGACTTGATGACGCTAACTAAATGGTTGATGGTGCCTAGTAGGTAGACGACAATTTTATAGATGTTCATCACGCTCTTGTTCAGACATCTACATTTCCTGCTGCTCGAATACGAATATGGTTACACCGAAGGGATGGTTTGTTGCTATGGTGTCTACAACAGTAGAGACAAACAATCCTGAGGCTGAGATTCTGCCCGGCCTACAACTTCTCGGCACAATTACTGAAAAGTTCGTTATATATTCATCTATAATTTTTCCATTAGCTTTTATGAGTTCCACTTTTCCAAGGTGATGGATGGCCTTTGCTTTAGTGTGAGGTGGGGAACGTTTGCTCGATTTTCAGTGACAGTTTCTAACCACTTCTTTTTGTAGATTCATCTCTGTATCTGATGTTTTCGAGCCAACGGACTTGGGACACGAATCGCAGATTTTCATTTCAAGATCATATGACCCTACAACTCACTTCGAAACTACGTGCAAGGTATAGTTATCTAAATGATCATGTAAAAGAAGAGGTCAAACTGATATGAATATTTCTTAAGTTGGTTAGTTTTTAAAGGAGCTTCTCTTCATTGAAAGATGCTCCAACGAGAACTTTTTTTAAAAAATCTTCTGTGAAGGCTGTTCCTTTGGTCACTATAGACATAATGGTGGGAATCTCGTCAAACCTGAGGCATACCTTCATTTCAGGATGTTCTGGACATCTTCCAGCGAGGAACAACGCAAGAGTTTGATTTCTCAAAAATCACCCATCTCAGCCTTGAAGACAACGAGTAAAGTGTGCGCGAGATTTGTCATGGGGAGAATCATACGAAGCTTGTCAAGTTGTCCAAAAATATCAACATCCGTTAGTCAGCTCTGTAGTAGATGACCTCGCCCTCGCAGCAGGGTTTTCTATATTTCTAAATTGTTGTGGCCCAAAAGTTCTCTCTGCATTGTGAATTGTCTCGGTTTCATTCATGCTGTTGTCACGCCTCCCAGTTGTGTTTGTTTCCTTTTATAATTCCTTTTCTCCTGGTATATTATGTTAAAATAACTTATTTTGTATAGACGGCTGTGCTGTCATTTCTCTATCGCTTCGCTGGTATCAGTAAAGTTGTGCATTAATATTTACTTCTAAACAATAAGAATGGCTATACATCTTTGTACTGTAATCAAGGACTAGGGCGCCACTAGGACAGGAAATTGATGTGGTCGCGTGTAAAGTGATGCGCGATAGTGCAAGCAAAGGCGCTGTATCAGTTGGGTCCTAAAACGATTTCGACTAAATGAGAAATGGAGCACTGCCATCGTTTTGGAAGCTTCACGGAAAAACTCAGCGACGCATGTATGCGGAGCGTGCTGGGTGACGTTATGTCCACCGCACAGCGCGAGGGCGAGCGATGGCCTGCGCTCCTCTTGCACTTCGAAGAGGGAAAGCTTGTTGGTACTTTGCTAATACACTAAGGGCGAGAACATAATGCGCGGCAAGCTTTGTTCCTTTGACAGGCATAGGACAGCTGGGAGCGCTGTCTTTTTTGGTGTGGCTAGCCCGTGCATCCGTATGGATTCGCCTGAGCCCAATAATATTAGGTTGTTCTAAAAGTCTTGTGGTATTTTTTTCGATCATCACTTTTTATTTTTTTTTCGTCCAACAAATAACAATTAGGCAACAACGTATAGACCATTGTTATCGGCAACCCTCTACCACTTTATAGGAAAATCGTTGATTCCATGCTCCCAAAACTCTGGGTTCTGAGAGTCGAAGAAGTCAGCGATCGCCTTCGCAAGCAAGTCATAATCAACGAATTTTCTCTTGGCCTGAAAGGATTCGAGAGGATGGGTAAGGTGATAGCCAGAAGGGGCAATGTCTGGATAGTATGGCGGGTGGGGCAGCACATCACAGCCGAGCTCCTATAACTTGGCCTGGGAACTTTTCGCGAAATGGGAGCGGGCGTCGTCATGAAGAAGGGTGACCGCGGACCTTTTCCGGCACTTTTCTCGAACAGCGACGGCGAGCTGGTGGAGCTGGTGGGTGCATACGGCAGCGGTGACTGTCTCGCCTTCTACCAGCACCTTGTGGAAAAGCATTCCTTCCGCGTCCCAGAACCAGCACAGTCCCAAGCGTGATTTGTCCTTCATGTCAATCTCGCCGTTGCTGAAGCTGATGAACCAGCGGCGCACGGTCTCGTAGCTCACACATCCTTTGCCCAATGCAGCGTTGATGGAGCCGCAAGCTTCTGTCGCTTTGGTGCCGCGGGATCTTTCATAGTAGATGGCATCGCGTGTTTGGCGGGTATCGACTACGAGCACTGTAGCTCTCTCCACGGGATCTGGTGGGTCAATATATAATTTACTAGAAAGCTTAGGGAACGTTCTACCATATCCCTGAACCGCCTGGACCTGCCTCGAAGTGAACAAGAGTTATTGATTTTTTTTGGAAAAATACTTACTACAAGACTTTTGGAACAACCTAATACTATTGAGATTATAATGAGCCATATAATGCGTTCCTACTTGTTACTTTCTAATTCTTCTATTCTTGTTTTTTTCATCCTTTATCCCTGCCGCATAACTTGCATGATTTCAATCCATCTCCTTTGTCATCGGAGGACGAGCACATTACCCATGGTCGTTTCGGAATATAAGTATCGAGTTTTGCTAGGTTTTTATTTTTCTTCGATGCTTTTATCTCGGAATATAAGTACTGTGTTTTGATAGGTTCTTTATTCGCTTGTTTTGTCAGGAGTTTGACCTTTTTTGACCGTAGGCTCTTGATATCCTTGATGAATCGCATCGGCTGGGCAGAAACCACAGAAGTAGTGGAACCTGAAGAGGAAGGCGGGTGGTCGTATGAAGGTCCCCTTTTGGGCTGTGGTCGTATCCTTTGAAAATTTTCCTCGACGCCACGCTTCACTTTGCAGGAAGACTGTCCTCACATAAGGGCAAGTGTGGTAGCGCAGGTTGCCGCTCACTGTCGTGTCGCGCGGTAGTTGTGACGTCACCCGTCGCGCGCGTCGGTGAGTTTTTCCCTGCTCCCGTGTTGGAACCCAGCGGCGCTTAACTCACACTTATCGAGTCGCACGGTGGAGGCCGCAGCGCAGATTTCGGTCATGGCACACACCCTGAATCAGGTTTGTGGTAAAGTTGCAACGGTTTTCTGTAGTAGATCACCTGTAAACCGCTTTGCTGCAGCTTATCTTGTGCATACATAAAGAGATCAGAGTGTGCAAGCTCATTACGACTATCATTAGTTTACCATTACAATTATTCGCTGTGAAGTCTTTTCCCAGCAATGCCGGTTTTGAGCAGGGCCTTTGCGAATATACAGACAGTCAGTGATTCAGAAGATATACTGATATATTAGGTTGTCCCAAAAGTCTTGAAAGATTTTTTTCGATCATCACTTTTTATTATTTTTTCTTCTAACAAACAACTATTAGGCAACAACGTATACACCATTGTTACCGACACTCTGCCACTTCATAAGTGAATCGTTGATTCCCTCCTCCCAGAACTCTGGGTTCTGAGAGTCGAAGAAGTCAGCGATCGCCTTCGCAAGCAAGTCATAATCAAGGAATTTTCTCTTGGCCAGGAAGGTTTCAAGAGGATGGGTAAGGTGATAGTCTGAAGGGGCAATGTCTGGAGAGTATGGCAGGTGGGGCAGCACATCACAGCCGAGCTCCTATAACTTGGCCTGAGAACTTTTCGCGAAATGGGAGCGGGCGTCGTCATGAAGAGAGGTGACCGCGGACCTTTTCTGGCGCTTTTCTTGAACAGCGACGGCGAGCTGCTGGAGCTGGTGGGTGCATACGGCAGCGGTGACTGTCTCGCTTGTACCAACACATCGCGGAAAAGTATTCCTTCCGCGTCCCAGAACCAGCACAGTCTCAAGCGTGGCTTGTCTTCCGTGTCAATTTCGCCGCTGCTGAAGCTGATGAACCAGCGGCGCACGGTCACGTAGCTCACACATCCCTTGCCCAATGCAGCGCTGATGGAGTGGCAAGCTTCCGTCGTTTTGGTGCCGCAAGACCGCTCATAATAGATGACACCGCGTGGCGGGTGGGTACCGACTACGGGCATTGTTGCTCTCTCCACGGAATCTGGTGGTCAATAGATATTTTGTTAGAAAGCTTAGGGAACCTTCTACCATATTCCTGAACTGCCTAGACCTGCCTCGAAGTGAACAAGAATTACTGATTTTTTTTTGGAAAAACCCTACAAGACTTTTAGGACAACCTAATATTTTTATAAATGTGCCACGAAGATATCGTCTGTCGTAACAGCTAGTAGTACACGAGCATAAAGCGCACACGGTGCCAAATTTATCACCACTGTCTCAACTTGTGTAATTAAACCAGCGAAATGCGATGTAGCAAATAATGTCATAAGTGGTGCAAACATTGAATGTAAAGCTGAGCTGAAATCAGTGACGATCGAGGAGTCATGGTTATTATATACGGAGCTGCAGCTGGCGCTGTTTTCGGCGTTCAGAAGAAAGAGTCCGTTTTACCTTTCCAGCATCTGACCTCTCCGCATACTTGACTCTTCCCTCTGACGACGAAGACGAAAAGAATATGCAGGTACTCGCTAAATATACTGTGAATACTCTTTTATTTTCCTACGAAATTCCTGTAACCGCTGGTAGCTGCGATGAGGCCCTTATTTTGTATGACTTTAGATTTGACTGATAAGCAGCCTCATTAACGCTGTATTTGGTGACACTACGGCGTTCCAAAGCATTTAAAAAGACCGGGTGATCTTCGGTGACGATTCTGTTATCATCTTTGATCGTGGTGTCCAAGTGACACAAGGCTCATTCACAGCAAACTAAGCTCTACTGGCACATGACTTGCAGTTCGTTTTACCACCATCGCCGATCACCTACGTCAGTTGAGCAAGGGTGCAAGTGCAAGTGCACACATCTGAAAAGCATGGGAATTTTCCGTGCAACCTGATACATATGTAGAAGCGCGTTGATGTCGCCACCACGCATCGTTGCTTCACGGCTGGAGGTTGAGGAAGGAGGGGGTGTGTATCATCAAGGTAGTTTTTCGCACCACGGCTAGCGAGGTACGGCACGGTGCGTGCAAGTTAAGGGCGTCACATATAGCTGTGTCGTGAAGAGATTGCAGTGTTTTGCGTCTTACATTTCATGCGCAATCGCTTTAGGACCTAACTACGTACGATGTGACTGGCTCACATGCATCGCGCTGCACTTTGCACGCCGCGTTGCGAAATCCCATCTTGAAAATTGCTCCTTTCCTCAATCCCGCACGGATATGTACCCTTACGTCAGGATTTCGCACTGCGGCATATCGCAAGCGAAGTAATGCGCACAAGCTAAGTCGCCATGTTGCTGGGTCCCGAAGCGATTAAAGATCAACTGCGTATCGCACCCCTAGCGTAATCGTTCTAAGACCCAACTACCGCGACGCGCATAGCTCGCACACACTGCGTCGCATGCCGCTCGTCGTCGTGCGAAATCCTGACGTAAGGGTACACACCCCTCCCTCACGAGTATATCACCAGTGGTTTTTTTCCATGATCACGGCTATGTGGTATACGACGTTACTGCTACAGTCACCAGCCGTGGATCAGATCCCGCGCTGCCTAATCTATTTCCTATTCATCAAGAGCTTGAGGGTAACTACTTAAATCTGGGTTTGGATTTGTCATCGACTTTTACAGCTCTATTCATCAAAACCAAAAGGAGTATGCGGATCATCTGCATTTTTATCTCATCCAGTATCATAAGGTTTTTGCTGAAACCTTCGAATCAAGGAAAGGCTTGAAAACGGTCATCGTGCCCACCGCCGAGGATATTTGATGGAAAAGATTTTTAGCGAGTGGAGCGTGGTGCGGTATCGTTAATAACAACGTTTTGTATTTCATTAGTCCCTCTTACGAACGAAGTAGCCTATGTTTCCTCCGGAACTGCACTCTCTAAATAGTATGGAGTTTCGGCTTTTTCGCCCATAGTAGACAGAGTGAAAATCGGCTGTTGATGAGGAGAAAAAAAGAAATTTTCAAAATCTCCTTTGCTTCCTACATTTTAGCTGATGTTAAACCTACGAGTGTCAAACAATATCGAATCACTGAAAATACTGCTTGGTAGCTTATTTACTTCCGTCATCATCTTAATTAGTATGCAAAAGTAAAGATGGTAAAAGGGTCAGCTTCCATTCTTTCTCTACTGTGATTTATAATTCCCTTCACACATGCAAGCCAGGAAAGCGATGATTCGGTCGATCCTCGAAAACAAAAACAGTGGTGCTAACGTGACGGTGAAAAAAGCGAAATTAACGGCCACAAATGCGAGAATAGACATGCTTGCGTGCGTGCTTCATCACTGCCGCATCGATCGGAGCCACGTCGCACTGTGATATGAGGCGGTTATATGCGACAGAACGATAGGGTCACTTTAGAGGGTGGTTCGCCCACGTGGGGATTGCCGGATGTGTATCCTCATGACAGGGTTTTCGCACCGCGGCAGGTCGCAAGCGAAGCAATGTGGACGAGATAAAGGCGTCATGTTGTTGGGTCCCGAACCGATTACAAGTCAACTGCGCATCGGACCCCTGGCATTGCTGTGTAATCGTTTCAAGACCCAACTACCGCGACGCACATAGCTCGCGCACACTGCCTCGCACGCCGCCCGTAGTGGTGCGAAAATTCTGACATAAGGGTACACACCCGGGATTGCCAGGTGACATAGGGCCTTGCGAAAATTGCAATCATTTCACATCACGTGGAACGTCAGCTTGAAAAAAAAGTAGGAAAGTTTAATGTAAGTCCAAGGGTGCAAATTTCGAAGAGTAAACGTCAAAGTAAGCAAGTGGTTGCAAGATCACTCCTAGGAACACCCTGCTCAATCGCAGTATCAGAAGTTTGAGCACGGGTTCTCATAAAGGTCTACGCACTTTATTCAGGTCCATATTCGTTCGAACTGCTGAATGGTCAGACTTGTTTGACAAGGGTGCTGTTTATGGCGCGTAGAATGGGAGTGGGCGCAGGTATGTAAGGATGTCACGGCCGTAAGTGATGGTTACGACGAATGACTTGTCATGTAAACATCTGGTACCCAGCATGAAGGAGCTGCTGTTCCTAGCTATTTTTCAGGAATGAATACGAAATTGAAGCTCTTTCTCAAAACTGCAACTACATGAATCGGACAGTAACCTTTCTCCTAAAAAGACTATTAATGAATCGAATGTTCATTCCAAAGTGGCAGTTACCGGCGAAGACCGTCGCTGCCGTAAATGCTACCGAAGCAACGATAAAAATGGTGAAACTGGTCGATGGAGCAATAAAAATTCGCCTCGCGCACATATCTACGTACATATTTCTTCGTACCCGATCACGTGGACGACTGTCTTCAGCAGTCCACTCCTTGCGTCCCTTTTGTCTCATCCACCCTTCATCAACACATCCCGCACTCAAATATTCTCCAAATGGATATTGCTGCCTTATTCGTGAACATCTTTGATCCGCTTCCAGCTTATCCCAGCAAACAAAGAGCGGTTCATGTGCCTCACGCTCCCAAGAGGCCATGTCCACTAAATCGGGACGAGAAGATAGTGAGTGCTTCTGACTTCTGGCTTCCAAACGGTTTTTCCTTAATGGTTCTTTCAGCTAGCGGTACGAAATGCCCTACGGTACATTCCGAAGCGTCATCACGACATTTTATCTAAGGAGTTTGCCGAGGAGCTGGAAAAATACGGACACATCTACGCTTTTCGATTCATGCCAAACTTTGACTTAAAGGTGAGCAGTTCTTTTCGAAAAAAAATAATGGCTTCCTGGGAGCTTTATCCAGGCACCATCGCTGAACGAAATCCCCGCAAAGTGTCAGCAAGCGGCAGCAATCATTATGATGATTCTGAACAACCTCGATCCCGCAGTGGCTCAGTTTCCACAAGAACTCGTCACTTATGGTGGAAATGGCCAAGTGTTCAGCAACTGGATACAGGTGAGTATGGAAACCGGTAATTTTATGTCACAATATAAGATTCAGACAAAAATCAAATAAAAGTAAGGACATTGGTACCCGTAAATTCCCTGTTATGGACACCATTAAAGGCCATGTAGAATTCCCCATACGGAAAAAATGTTTCGAAACCTAGGCCATCTATTTCAGGTGTCAGTAGGAAGCAAAGAACCGCCACAATATGATGAGAAGGTGGCGGGCGAAGGTGTAGAGGGCATGTTGACAGAGTGACCAAAAATGCCCTTTGACGTCAGGGTTATAAAACGGGTTGATTACGCACATTTGGGCAGTAAAAGTAATACTTTGTCGTTCAAAAGTATCCGCCGCTTTGGGTTGTCTAAGTTGGGCAGATCATAATTCCGCTCAAACTCTCTTGAATGTAAAAAAAACAAAAACCATCAGATTCAGCACACTTTTCTGTACAATTGCAGTGCAGATTCTTTTTTTATTAATTTTTTCCCTTAAAATCTTAAAACCGAAAAAGGCTATTTTGGCATCTCCTCTTCTTGGAGCCATATCTCCTCTAAGAACTGCTTCGGAGTGCCAAAAAGCTATGATCCATATTGGACATAGCTTAGGTATTAAAGCAAAACCTCCCTATTTTGTCTTCGCAGTTTTTTGAATAGCTTATCTTCGGATGTGGGAGTTTTGGCATCACCGCGGGAAGCGCTGGTACCTTAACTGTTCAGCCGAGGGAAGCCTATTTCCGGTGACCTATAGTCAATTCTTCATTGAAAGGTTGCACTGCTATGTAAAGGACTCGTCCGCAGAATTTCGATAGTCTGCGCTTGCGATATAGAGTGAAAAAGTGACCAAAGTGTCATTATTTTGGACCATTGTCTCTCCCGACGTAAACATAAGGCTACCCTCCAGTTATCCACAGCCGCAGGACTGCTCCAGAAAAACTAGTCTCCAATTAACTTCAATGTATTCCTAGAAGATCTGAGGCATCTTGAATTACAACCCAAAAATCGTATTTTTGAATGGCTTGAAGAAACGGATGCAATAGCCGTCTTATAGAAATTGTCTTCAAGCTTTCGATGCGGATTGGAGAACAGTTGTTCTCATTAAAGTTGAACCCAAACAATGTGGAAAATCGCGAAATCCAGTGCTGAGAAATCAAGGCGAAATAGCCGATGTGAAAAACGGTGAGAACGTTTTGTCGACCTAATGAGCACATGCATTTGAAAATCGCAATTCACTTATGGCCAGTCACGTAATTATCGCAGAATTGTGGCAAGGGCGAAAGAAAGAAACTAGAATTGTAATATATTAAAGTACAAAATTAGCAGTGAATTGAATTAAAGGTAGTTACTTAAAGTAGAATTGGTGCTTGCGAATGAAGAAGGATTCTAAGGTAGCTAGCTTTAATTGCTTTTTTACAGAGTTGCCGAGAAAAACGAAGCAATAGCTCTGTAAGCGCCTTTTCTTAGGCCGCGGTCATACTAACAGCCGGCAGGGCAGGGCTGCGTTCACAGGCAGCGAGGGAGAGTGGTACGGGGGAGACGCAGAGACACGCAGCCACGCCCGGCCGCCGGCACCGCAAAGTATGACCGCGACCTTAGACTCTAAGATCGCGGTCATAGGCCTCTAAGGCTTAGAGGCCTTGTCTCCGATAAGTGCATTGCTTCAAATCGCTTGCGCTATGCATGAGTGCGTTTTCCTTTTGAAAAGTGGCACTGGTCCTTTATTATGGCCAGGATCTCATCCTGGATAAGTAAACGCAGTCCAACAGCACAATCAATCTTCGGGGTTGGCTAATTGATACTATACTGGTCGGAAAGTATAAAAATGCTTACGTGTAGATTGGAAAGTTACTGGACTGGCCAAGACGCGTTGAAGTGGTGCTAAGATGCTGGGTGGGAGCCGTTATGTCAGGATTTCGCACCGCGGCATGTCACAAGCGAAGCTATGCGAACGAGCCAAAGGCGCTATCTTATTGGGTCCTGAGGCGATTACAAGTCCACTGTGGATCGCGGCCCTAGCATTACCGTGTAATCGTTCCAAGACCCAACCAGTGCGACGCGCATAGCTCGCACTCACTGCGTCGCACGCTGCTCGTCGTCGAGCGAAATGCTGACATAAGGGTACACACTCATTCACCCTCTCTCTGTGGATAGCGCGGTTCAACTGCAAATTCTGCATCCTTTCACTCCAAGAGGTTGAATGACTAGGGCGCCATGACCCTCTCTATCCGATCGTGTTAACAACACAAGAAAACTACAGCCTATCTGCTATGTGATAGGCTTAAGCGTCACTGCCTTCCTTTTGTACCTCCTTCCCCTCCCCCCTCTAAGTGCCGTCATGAACCGTTTAATGAATACAAACAAAAAAAAAACAGGGAGAGTGATTTTGGATGGCTTGATTTTTGTTAGCTGCTGATACAGCTACGGCCCGCGGTGCAAAACTGCTAAAAAAATTCCAGTTTACGGGCAAAAGCTTTAAAAAAGAATGCCGTAAAAAATGGTCAGAAAAATAAAGGAAAAGGAAAAAGAAAGACAAAAGAATAAAGTGAAACGAACAGAATCCGAGAAGTAGGAACCGAAACACCCTTCTTCTCACGTTTTCCTCTCCGGACCCTCTTTTCGTGCCCCATCACTAGCCGGTGGCTGCTTCGCCCCTCGGAACTCGGAAAACTGATGCGTTGCAGTTCGAAAGAATGCATGGAAGACTGCTATGAAGATTCCAAGGCGCACTTTTTAGTGGGAGTTCCGCTACAGATCATCTCCTTTGGATTGGAACCCAGCTCTCATTTCTTCACACTCCTGGCTGTGCCTCTAAATCACCTTTTCAGTGGTATATTGGAGTGGGGTTTTGAGTCCAGTTCCAGCGCGTAGCTTTTGCCCATAACTCGGTATTTATTCACAGCAGGGAAAGCTTATGTATGTTTAAGAGTTTGGGCTTTTCTCCTCCTTCAACGGCCATTCTTTTATCCATTCCTGTGTACAATAACCAAATTAGGCTAATCGTGAAATGTGCCCTTGTCTGTAAACTCTTCGGTGCGGCCAATTCTACTATTATAATTGCAGTTCCGTCTAGTGCTTCTCTACCTGTCTGAAATGAACCTCGAGCAGACACTCGTCATGTACTCAGGGCATCCTCTTGGCCTTTTTCCAAGTCACAGAGATGCGCCAAGGGTTACTATAACGAATGGGATGGTAAGTGAAAACCACCGTGCTATCCTTTAGAGCGGACGTTGATTGTGAACCATGACAGATGATTCCAAACTATTCAACGAAGCCACTATACGACAAGTATTTTGCCTTGGGGGTAACACAATATGGACAAATGACGGCGGGTAGCTACTGCTATATCGGACCGCAGGGCATTGTGCACGGCACGACGGTGAGTAACACTTTGATGGAATTTTACAAAGAAGCTCAGCTGGTGGATTTAGATCACGATCTTGAACGCTGGTCGACGTTATCTCGGAGCAGAAAACCTTAAAGGAAAGGTGTTCGTAACCGCCGGTCTGGGTGGAATGAGTGGAGCGCAGCCGAAAGCTGCCACCATCGCCGGCTGCATCTCAGTCACTGCCGAGGTAGGCCATCCACGTTCACACATATATTATATTTATCATACTATTCGTAGCTTGAATGGAGGTGGTGTAGTGACAGGTGACGCCCATTCACACTCCACCACGATTGTAGATGGAATTAGAATGCGGGAGACATCCCAACAAGAGATTGGTCGACGCAAAAACTTTATCCTTCTCTGAGAAGGATGCCGTGTCTGGGCAAAAACTATGGTCTTGGTAGAGACTGCAATCGCAATCCATGCTCAAGAGCTTAAAAAATAAAATGAAAATAAAAATCATCATCTTTCTAGTTTTATAATTTTTGCATATGTTCGTATATATGTGGCAACAGAAAAGACGTATTCGGCGGCGAGATTTCCTCCACAAAGACCAAAGGTCTGGTGTCTGGTACCGGGTGTGTTCCCCTATGTCAGAACTTCGCACCGCGGCATGTCGCAAGCGAAGCAATGTGGACGAGCTGAAGGTGTTCATAGGTCCCGAAGCGATTACAAGTCAACTGCGTATCGCGCCCCTAGCATTACCGTGTAATTGTTCTAAGACCCAACTACCGCGACGGTAATAGCTAGCTCACACTGCGTCGCACGTCGCAATTTGTCATAAGTGCACACACCCCTATCGGTGTCTTCAAAGGAAGTATGTAGGGCAGCACTGAAATAAAACCCAGCATAAAATGGGCAAGCCAGTGTCTGCGGTGACGTGTTTTCCGGTGTACAGCACTTCTACGCCGATCATATCGACGCCGTGCTGCAAAACATGCTGGGTATGCACAGTAGCGAAAACTTTCACTTGGAGACTGGGCCGTGCCAATGAGATGATGGGCTGAGAGCATGAATCCTTGCAAATTTCCTTCGAGCGAGCATTTCTGCATTGTGGCCTTCTCTGCAGATTCCCTCGCTCTTAGCTGCGATATCCTTGCAGCTTGGCTGTGTAAAAGCTCGCAGAACGAGAAAAAAACCTCGCTGATGTTTTTATATTGAGATAGTAGCTGCGAAAGGATAAAAACCACGTTATAACTTTGAAAAAAGCCTGATATTTGGAGCCTTGAACGCTAACCTGAAACGCCTTATTGAATGACTACGTAACTCCAGGCTGAAGCAAGATTTATTACAAGAAACAATAGAACTGGCAGCAAACAGTACTATCGCGATGTGCAGTACTCATTTGCTCATTACTCATTTATGAAAGGGAGCTACAGGTGTGTTCCGCTAACAAAATGAGAGCCAGCCAAATGAAAAATGAAATCATCCCTCAATTTCATCCTCCGATGGCACCACTTAGCTTTGGAATTGATGAAATCGGTAAATGCGATGTACCTTCTGTTCGAGGTCGTAAAAACCCAATGCCTTTCCGCGGGTATAAGCCACGACACTTGGACTGAGTCACCACATCGCGCAAGATACGTCGCCGCGCAACAAATGCCTTGGTTCCTCCATTTTTCAATTTTTTCTTTCAATGCGCAATCAATCGGCTCCCGATAACAATCTCCCTGGTCTTCATCTCTAGTCAACAGGCAAGAGTGCAACTGGTTGGAAGACAAATGCTACTGCCCAGTTTGTGCTGGAATCGAGCCCGGGTCTGGGAATCCTCATTAAACTTGTATTTGGGGGTTGGAAAGGGAGGGGGTCATGTTTTTGAGAATTCTTCGACTATTACTTCTTGTGGAATGAATTTTAGACCACGGGACTAGTGACATGACTCAGGAAAAGACCGTCAATCGCTTATCATACTTTTGGTTGGTGCTACCGACAGTGGTAATTCTCGAAAATTTTCCCGTTCGAACCCTGGTCCAAGACCAAACGGTTCATGTGCGGTCCTATCTTTCTCAACCTTTTCTGCACACTTATATATAGTGCCACCTTTTATAACCTTATTTACAATCCCAGTTTTATGCCCCTTCTCGATTCCTTGCTGCTGTAAATTTTACCAAACATAATTCATGCCCGATATGAAAGTGAAAAAAGCAACTTGACGCACGACATGGACGTCAGCAGGACGTGTTTTGCTGGCGTGATTTATCGCTCTGATTTCCTCACTAGAGCCTTTTTATTGAACGGCATACCTATCGAAGTGAATTTTCTAGAAAATCTTTTGTTGAACGGGTTAGGAGCACGAAATAGACTTTGTTTGTATCAGGGGTTGATAAAGTAGGTGGTAAAGTAAACTAGCGAAGGTAAGATGTGCTTCAATTTGCATCAGTTTCAAATAAACGGATAATACGGATAATTCGCGGTGAGGACGAAAATGCTGATTGCCTAATGGAGCCGACTAAGATGTTTATGGGTGCGCAATTCAGGTCATCCCGGATGCTCTCATGAAGCGACACAAACAAGGCTGGCTAGATGAATACTCGAACGATTTGAATGAAATCATTGAAATGATCAGGAAATATCGTAAAGAGCAGAAGACACGAAGCATAGGATATCTAGGGAATGTTGTGGATTTGTGGCAAGTGATGCTTTCTTCCTCTGAATTTTTCTGACTATTTTATTTTTTTTTCAAGGGAACGCCTAGCCGCTGAAAAAGAGCTGCTGGTCGATCTCGGTTCAGATCAGACATCACTTCATAATCCATTTCTGGGAGGATATTACCCTGCTGGTATCAGTGTTGATGAGGCCAACACAATGATGACCAACGATCCAGAACGTTTCAAACAACTGGTCCAGAAGAGGTAAAATTGCCGAACTTTGTTCTCGGCTTTAATGCTCGTCGCACGCATCCTTTTACAGCCTACTGAGGCAAATTGCGGCCATTGACAAGCTGTCTGTTCGTGGAATGCACTTTTGGGACTATGGAAACGCTTTTTTGGTGGAATGCCAACGGGCAGGAGCGGATCTTCGTGACCCGAAATCTAAGGACGACAAAACGTTCAGATATCCGTCATACATGCAGGACATCATGGGGTATGGTACTTTTCAAATAAAAATTAGGCTCATGATTAAATTCATTACAGAAATACGCAAAATTGAGCGGGCAGTATTAGATTCCAATAAATCTCTTACTAGATAGTTCCACTTTTGTTGTTTTTCAGGAAAGTTTTGTTAGTAGTCAAAGCAGTCTTTTCTGCATTTCTTTTCTAGAGAAAGCTAAACAAATGAGTCATCGGGGTCAAAACCTGGATCAGGCATTGGGTTGAGAGAATTTCCCGAGGAACGTGACCCCTTCTAAACCGTTCCTGACGTATGAGTCATACCTTTTCATGACTAATGCTGCTGATTTTATAGTTGTGTAAAAGATCATCGTTAGTCAGTGGATAATAACTACCTAGCACAATAAAGTATGAACGTCGGTTGACCCATTTTGTAGGGCGCTTTAAAAACATGTGGGTCGGTGAGAACTCCTTTGTGAAAATGGCCCAGTTATGACCCTTTCTCTTTACAACCCGGGATATGATCCCCTTAGGGACTTCTCAACCCTTGCTTGACTTTTTTCACAGCAATTGAAAACTTTATACTATACTGACGCACAGTAGTGGCTTATGGTATTGCAAGGTATTCCACATCGACTCCTTGCCCATGACGAGACCTACTTGAATTGGAGGCTAAGCAACCCATGCATTCGGATCCATTAATTCGTAAAGGGGTCGTTTGAAAAGCGGAAAACATCGTTGATGTCATTGCAGCTGGACGAAAGCCTGTTTAACGACCCACCTTAGAGCTCCATTTCAGACACATCACTTAATTCTAAATGACAGCAAATGCTTGAAACTCTGCACGAGTCATGGTGGTTCTTATATAAAACTGGCAGTGGTTGCACTTAATTCTGTTTCCACCGTGGTGAGGGTTTCCTTCATTGCAGCCTTGTCTTTTAACATATAACTACTGAGACAAGAGGTAAGGACTTCATAGAAAAAAAGGACAGGGGTATGAGGAAAAGGAAGTGCTCAGTTCACCCCAGAGCTCTTTTCTTTCCGAGGCAAAAAATACACGTTTCTTTTGTCTGTATCGATCCCTTCCCTCAGTTTCATTCAGCTGTTCTGAGTGTGATGTGATTTTGGTGACGTGGATTGGAATGTAGTTGACTGAAGTGTCTCTCCACCCTCCTCTCTCATCGCCATGTCCATAAACGGGTGTCTGCCATATCACACATACAACTGACATTTGAATCAATCGCAAAATTATAAAGGCCACTGAGTAGTTCGTCTACAAGGTGATTATTCACGCTGTTGTCTTCACCAATCATGGTGGAGTTGGTGTAGTGAGAAGTGGCACGCACTACTACTCTGATGGGCATCAACACTCACCCAGGACAGTCAAGCATTTCATCCATCGGGATGGTTGAACTGGTATCAGACTCGTCTGGCAGGATAAATGCTCTGCCTTGTACATCGACTGGCCCCCGTAAGTCAATGTATAGACCTAATCGCATTCACCTGCCACCACGATTCTGAGTGGAACTAGAATGCGCGGCGCATCCCACAGAAGGGATCGATTAACGTCGAGAACTTTATCGTTTCACCCTTTTACTGACTTCACCTGACTGGATAAACACACACAACGATAACGAGCATCTAGTTGGGGCATATTGAACACTACTCGACCGGACGAAGCGTGGATACTACACTGATTCACATTGATGCTAACCCTTCCACTGTGTATGGGCCACGTTCATAATCTGCGATCACGGCAGCCACTTGATATTCCTTTGATGTTCTGAGCACTTGTTTAAACCATTGCAGCCCCTATCCCCTACAGTTATATCGGTCTGTGGGAGAAAAATGGATGTGAAGTTACGGGACAATTGGAATCCGCCTGACCAGCCTCTCCCCCGCGGCTGCGAGTACAGCGACAGACGAAGAATGGCTGGTGAATCAACCTGTGCCCCAACCAAGGGAAGAGCGGATTTTATGTGATCGAGCAACTTGAAAAGTGCGTACGGAACGCCCTTTGCGCGCTAGTTTGAGTCGTGTACAACATGTCCTTAAGTCGAATTGGACGACCGTGAGACATGATGGCGCACACAAAATCGGGTGAGACACAAACGGAACGCAGCCACGAATTCGATTACTCAAGGAAGATTTCCACATCACAGCTTGGTGTAGTAAGGCCCCAGTGTGGCCTGGCGAGTATCGAGCGTAGGCTGTTCATTCACGTCTCTACCACCAACGTGTGAAGCATCCAACAAAAACACTTCGAAGAAAGTTGCAACCGATAAGTACTCCTGTATTCGAATCCTATACGAATCGCTATTTATTTATTTATTTATTTATTTATTTATTTATTTATTTATTTATTCATTTATTTATTTATTTATTTATTTCGATACACTTGAGGTGCGCACAATAAAACACAAGATCAAAGGTGTGAAAAACATTGGCATGGTAACAGCCACACATGGGCTCAGCATTGTATAATAACAAAAAAATCAAATAGGAACAATATTGTATGTGTTGTGCGCTTCTAGAGAGGTGGCAAAAAACTGATATAGCAGAACTGAAGTCACCATTAGGCACATTCACAGGTTAATATTATTATTTTTGTTCGCGAGGCAACAGGAAAAAAATAGTCATAGTACAAAAGATTAGTCATTATAGAGTTAACTGCCAGCTAAGATAACCGAGCCTAGGGCCGCAGCATGTAGGGCTGAGGCAGGTTGCATCTTATTAACCTAAGCACAGAAAGTGAAAAACACTAGATTCATGCACAGCATCAACTGATTCATTTAGAACAAGGGGGCCATTGGTGGTTCCACATCAGAATGAGCCAAAGCAGAAAGACACACTCAGATAATCACTCGCATCTCAATCTACTCAGTTAGTTGTAAAAAAATTGGCAATCGCGTCATGGCGATCGAGTAGTGGCGAGGCGGTGTCCGGAAGCTGAGCTGCTGAATCAGAAGCTTCAACCACATAGCATCCCAATAACAAAATTTACGAGCTGTGGAGTTGAATCTAGTGAGCTGTTATATATGTATACGCGCTTTGTTTCTAGATTATGTGCCACGGCATCAGAACAATTTGCAGTGAAACATAGTGCCAGGGTTCAAAGATACCTTGACCCGGTGAGATAACAACGCGAAGTCAGTCTGACTATCCATGTTTCTAGATTATGTAACCTCATAATAATTTTATAATACTCAATAGACACTTGGAATGGTTTACGGTGTATGAATAATTGTTCCCACGTCAGAGTTAGTGCAACAATCCATAAACTGGCTGTGTGTGTAGTCCAGGACACCTGGATTGGATCGTGGTCGCAGGGCAGCGGCCACTTTATAGTGGATGCAGGAAAACGCTTGTCGCCACTGGACCCATTTCGTGCAGAGCGGTGACTCAGCTAGAACACAGCCTAAAATGGGTTCGACACAACTAGAACTCTTTGCTCTACACCGGCACCCAGCCAGCGCAGTCGGATGAGTAATGGCGGCTGCTTTCTGTTGACTGAGCCACATGCAAAGGGCACTGAGGAGATGGGAGAATGTGCATCTTTTGCGCGCAAGTCAAAAAGTGCCCTGAAGATGTCCGAAAATCTCATAAGGCATTTTATCAGACGGTGCCGTAATGTTGAATGTCTACCTTAACCTATTCAATTGTGTAAGCGACCTTTCAATGCAAAAGTTTCAAGTCGGCTAACGCACGAATGGACAGCTTATGCTTCGTACCGGTGCTTAAAGGGTCATGCAATGAAAGTGTAAAGAAAGTGGAGAGACAATGAAGAAGGTACAGGTTTTACCCGGCCCCTGTCCGCTTTGCAAAGGACTCGGGATGCTTCCGGATCTCTCTATGCAGAACGGACGTTTTTTAAGTAACTCTGCCCTTTGTGCCAAATATTCATGTCATTACCTACGAAATTCCAGTGATGGCGTGCCACACGAATGAGTTATCAACTTGAGTGATTCATCGCGTGTAATTTGTGGCCGCGAAATGGCTGCTGCCGCCGTTACAGCCATTCAATTTCAGAGACATTTTCTCAATGGGATTCGGGCCGTTCCGTTGGGTGTGCACCTCTCAGGATCCTGACGATCTTGCGCAAACAGATCGGATATCGTGTGAGGTGATCGACAAACTTCTGAAAACTAAAGGTGAATTTCTCTGCTCCATCACATGTAGTGCACACACGATCTATGTCTGAGCTGAGAAACTTCTGGAAATCCCACCATATTTGGGTTGTGGATCTTTTTTATTTTACTCTGCCTCAAAACACACTCAAAATAATTTTTGTAAGTAAACGCGTCCAGTAAAGGATTTCGGGTTGACGAAGAACACACAAGTGAGGAGTGAATTCGGGGGAAAACCTCTAAAAACCCTGGAAATAGGGACAACTGAACTTTCGCTTCGGCGGAATCACAGCACTTAAGTAGGTGCTCGGAAAAATTTTTGTTTGGTGATCCAAAATTCAATGGTGCTATCTTTTTTCCCCTGATAATTTCGCCTCTACTAATAGAATTTCTTATGTGCTTATTTCTTATCGCAATCAGTAGCAAACTTCTTTTGTTACGTCTCTGACGGTTTCACTCCGCTAGTTAAATCGAAGATGAATGCTGGCTGTGTTGAGACGGTGGCCGCCATCTGATTTACAACTTCGACGCGATAGATTATGGCACACTCTCGCGCCAGGATAGAGGTAGACCTTCTGCAATCGCGAAAGGGCTATCTAATGACAGGTAAAGCAGAAATGGTAAATTACTGTGAAGTGTGCCTTTAATTAGTTCATACTTCGAGTATCCATGTCCGAGACGAAATAAATTCTAGTGCGATCAGGTTACAAAACTATCCCAATGACGAACACATGTGGTGATTCCGTCTGGAGAAAACCTAAGGTAATAGACTAATTTTCAGTACCTGACCATGTGCTGCAGCAGTACATGGACAACAAGAAATGGATTGAGGGGGCTGCAGAAAATCGACTTGTGGTGGGAAGCCAGGCTCGCATTCTCTACTCTGACCAGGAAGGTCGACTCGCACTCGCGCTGGCATTCAATGATGCGGTCAGGAATGGGAAAGTTTCTGTGAGTTGGGACTTCATATATACACACACATTGAATTAGGTAAGCGTCCAGTCCCTATGCTGGCCTGGCCCATACACTCCTCATTCCTCAGTGGCCTGGGAATGGAGAATTTCATGCACGTTCGCCTTCAAGCATAGCGAAATTTACCAACGAATGTGCTCCCGTTCTTGACAGCAGCTGGAAACATATCTAGGTGAATTGCTGAAACATGATAGTGCGGCCGTGAAGAAAAAGTGGTATGAAATGGATGAAATCCGAAATGGAACCATTGTTCCGTTGACTTCTGGTAACGGACGTGTTTTCCAACGCGCCCGATCACTAACCATCTCCACATACCAATTGTGTAGTCATTCGCAGCGCCGCACTTGTGTGAAGGAGTACGCCAACGGCGCCAACTCGCCAGCCAGTTCTGCGATTGTTAAGGAACCTTGGGATCGAAGTTAACCACGAATGACGCCATCTATCGCCTTATGGACCTCTGCCTTTCCTTCACAGCTAACATATTTTGCCTTCTTAACACCCAAATTATGCTTGTGCTGTTTTCAAACGAACAGCTTCTGTGATTAATCCCTTCCTACGGTAGCATGGAGACTCATCTTCGGCAATGATTCTCATTTTTTTCTTCGGCAATGATGGCTTCGGCATAATCAGGGGCTCAAGCATCCTTACGGGGATCCATCCCTCATATCTATTTAAATACATATAAAAATCGTCGATTCCATCCCGAATACTGGCCTTGTCGGAGACAGGGCGACACAAGAAGCACCTTATCCCTAAATGAAATCAGCGTCTGAGATGTAGAGAATCCCGAAAAAGAGTAACGGAAAAGTCAATTCGTAAATCATTCTTTTACAAGAAACAAACCTGAAGCACTTTCAGGGTAGGTTAATAGGTACTGTCGTTCGAGCAAACCAGTAAAAATCTACTCAAGTCCTCAACTCGGATAGCTCCCATTTTCAGGCACCAATCGTCATAGCAAGGGACCATCATGACGTTTCGGGAACGGATTCACCGTTTCGTGAAACATCAGACATCAGTGACGGTAGTGCATTTACGGCTGACATGGCTGTTCAGAACGTCATAGGTACAAATTTCAACAGAAATTTAAGCTTTTTTCTCTTGAGTGTTAGTAGGTGTGATCGTGCTTCAGGTGACTCATTCCGTGGCGCTACATGGGTGTCATTGCACAATGGAGGAGGAGTCGGGTGGGGTGACGTGATCAACGGAGGCTTCGGATTACTTCTCGACGGATCTGAGGTACTTAGTCTCAGCAGATCAAATTCTACTAACACAGCTGATGCATTGCTTCTGCAGATCATACGAGTTCGTGAGGAATCGTAGGGATTCCAGCACGAAAAAAATTTTTTAGCGAATTCGCTTAACGTTTTCATTGAAGATGTAATAGCAATCAGTTTCGTGTAGCATCCGTTGACAAGAACACAGCTGCAGTTTTTGCTTGGCTGAAAAATGATGTCTTCTGAGATGGATTACTAAA
Organism: Trichostrongylus colubriformis; assembly: GCA_963978905.1. Lineage (NCBI taxonomy): Eukaryota > Metazoa > Nematoda > Chromadorea > Rhabditida > Trichostrongylidae > Trichostrongylus > Trichostrongylus colubriformis. Next base: position 41,989,978 of record OZ022256.1, read on the forward strand.
TCGTATTGTTTTTTGCAGGAAGCGGCGAGACGAGCAACGTCGATGCTTCAGTGGGATGTCTCTAATGGAGTGGCTCGGCGTAGCTGGTCAGGAAACCGAAAAGCGCGTGAAGCTATTCAGAGAACGCAAACACTGGTGAGACCCACGAAATTCTCTAGCCGCTACCACTACAGCTTCAGCTAGTATGAACTAAAACAGAATGTTTTTACGTTTATCTCGACCAGCAGGTCTACTAACCACAGACCTCCTTCTGCTTCACGCCGCCTAGGTATTAGGCCACTGAACTGCTGAGACCACTCAGTTAGCCTAGCCTAGGTGCTTGGCCAATGAAGAACAATCTTACAACTAGAAAACAACGAAACAATAGAGCAACCATGAAGCCAATGACGTGAGAATACTTCAGGAGCTCTGTAGCAGCTTCACCCCCAAAATGTTACCATTCTACAAGGGGATCACCATCGAAGTGAACAAAGGAGCTCAACAAGGCGACACCATCTCGCCTAATTTTTTCATGCTGCTCCTGAGACCCATGCATCAACCGAAACGGGAAGGCATGCGAGTGAAGGTCGATGAGCGACATCCACATCACCTCTGCTTCGTTGACGACATCGTGGTCGTGGTCAGAATACCGACAATCCAGCAAACGAAGCAGATGCTAGCCGCCAATACAAGTATGGAAAAATTGAACCCAACGAAGATGATATGCATGAGGAACAGATTGGTACCTGCTGCCCCATTCATGCTTAACGGAACGAACATCACTAAATGCGTCAGTATGTGACCTACGCTGGAGGTCAATATGATAAATGATTGAGCACCAGAGCTGAGCTGGAGGAAAAGTGCAGTTCGGGGAACGTTTAGGCTATCGATGGAGTAGGGCAGAAGGTGAGAACATGTGGCTCCGCGCCCATCTCTTCGACCCTTGTCCTGTCTTTCTTAAAGGCACATTCCGCGCCCGCTGTTGGGTGGAGTAACAGTTGACTCTCAATTGGTTGTCGGCGGCTGGGATGCGGTCTCTCCAGCCCTCTTGCCTGCAGTGGGGCGTGGTCGATCCGCTCCCAGCGCCCGACAACCAATGGAGAGTCAACTGTTACTCCACCCATCAGCGAGCGCGGAATGTGCCTTTAAGCATGCGGTTGCATTTATCCAATGCGCCATCGAAAAGACGAAGTTCGGATTATTCCGATACACACAAGAGCAGAGGGAAATCTGGAATTCCGAACTCCCGTCGCAGGTCAGGGACGCCGCCGTACTTGCCAAGGAATCGAAAATTATACCGGCCAAACACGCCATGCGATATCGCGATAACCGTTGGATCAGAGCGATGACCGAGTGCGAACACTTGGACGACCGCACCCGATAGCCAGACTTCTTCACGAAAGTTATCCGTGAAGAAAACGAAAGGCTTGGTATTCTTGGAGTCAAGGAGGTTCACTGCACTACTGTGGCTCCGAAGGGGACAAACAGAGACGTTGCTAGCACCGGCTCAAGACGCATGATTAGCAACGCAACCATAGGTGATACAGGTAACTTGGCCAATGAACTACGAAAAGCATCCAGTAAATTAGCCATTACTTATTCGCTTAGTTATTTATATATATCGGACTTGTAAAGTCTTGGTTCACGCTGTCGAATCAGTGTTTGACCCATTCGGTGACGCTTATACCGATTGTAACTGTTTTTCGTGTAGCTATGTTGAAGCCCAAATGTTCTCTCCAAGCTTCGGGCAGGTGGCGCTGCTGAGTTTGCAAGTCCTCTTCAAGATTGTGGATACACCTTCGGATACTCTCTGAAGCCAAAGACCACTCAGTGGATATCCACTTATATGACACTCCTTTCATATCAGTCTTCATGTTTGAACTTAGTCAATGCATAGTCAAAGCCTAAATAAGAGGACTGATTGGATTTCAAATCCCCTTTCCCAAACATATTAATTAATGAACCCACAAGGAATGCAAGGCTTGTCCAGAATACGCAGGAGCACTCAGACTTGGCAATTTTGCGATGTCGCGGCTCCGCTCGTTGCGACATCACAAATTCGAAGCACCGTGTGCGAAAGTGCGACTCCACAAAATCGCGAAGTCTGACGGCGTTCTTATTGTTAGATACGCCGGAAGGGGTAAATTCAGGAGTCTGTGGAATATGAAAGTAGGGATGCTCAGCAATGTAACAGTGGAGAAAGAACGCGACAAAACGGCGAAAAACCCGAAGAAATAGTAACTCGAAAACTCCATTCTTTCCCCTCTGCGTCACTAGCCGCGAGTAGATTGCAGACGGGCGAGCTGCCGAGCCCACCGCGAACGATGTCCAGCTCTCGCCGGCTGCAGAACAACAGCCATGCTGCGGAATCGTAATAAAACCTTATGCCGCGCTTTTCCAATGCGAGTTTCGTCACACATCAGCTCTTGTGAAGTAGGATTGTTTTCAGGAAATTTTCAGTTTTTAGTTTTTCCTCGAACCCTACTAGGTGACATAATCGTGCCAGGTTTTATTACAATACGCACAATATCGCTTGCCTCCTTATTGTGCTTGCTCAACAAAAAGTGCACTTCCACCTTTGTGAAAGCTCATACAACCTTTTCAACAGTGTTTACGCAGACTAGAGCCCACCTTTTGGGAACGAAATCGCGCTCCATATGGATTGCTTATTGTTAGTCTCAACGCATTTTGTTTCTCCTCGCGCAAAACTTCGTCTCGACGCGCCAGTTAAAGAAACCGGAAGGGGTCCGACACAAGAGAAAGAAGCAAAGAAGTGAGCATCTTGTAACGAACACAGAAGGTTAGAAGCGATAATCGGTGAAAAAAACCCGGATTTAAGAGCGCATCGCTGCGGTGTGTATTCGCATCCCATTCGTATCCAACACACTGACTTTCCGAGTGGTCCCCTGTAGGAGACGGGCCGCGGGCCAACGTAAGTTGTAGCACCTGACTCCCAGCGCAGTGGAGTGGCCATTCCCACTACATTAGCATTCATGTAAGTACATCTAGAAACAATATAAGAAAGAACAAAGTAAAAAGTAAAAAGAAAAAAAATTTCTAATAGAAACACTTCATTTTGGCAGAATGCCAAGGCGTCAAATTGGCGAGTTTGCGCAATGGCGGCCACTTAAACTCGTCCACACTACGTCTGTTCTACCGTAAGCCAAAATTGTCCCCTTCTGGTGCCTTTAAGAAGTTGTCAACAGCTTTTGGACACCAGCGCACTGAAGGTCTATAGATTTTGAAAACAGTGAACTTCAGTTTCCTACGGTCCCTAGGGGATCCCTACAAAGGTCTGTGTAGTCCTCAAGCTGTGCGGCGAAAGGAAAGGGTCCAGTAGTACTGAGTGCACTATGACTGTGAACACCGCACTCTTCAAACACAAGTAGCAATGATTTTCATCATACTCAACACGATTAAAGTAAAGTCAATTAAGCACCATTTTCTAAACTTTTTCAGAACGAAAACATGCACGTCACCATCCCCAATGATGCCGACGACCAGCTTCTCGAGCGGCTCTTCTAATCGATCAATGGCATTACTAGTATTATTTCGTTAACAGGCGTCCTCATCAATTATTAATCATTTATCTCGAATGAAGTGATAAGAATTGTAATTCCTTACAGTGCAAATATAACAATCTGAACCTTACAAAATAGCCAATCGGTACGACGAACTACGCCAAAACATGAGGCCAGATGGTTCCGGTGGATGGAAATACCGTCACAAGAAGTAGGCGCACGAATGACCACATTCAGATCAGAAAATGGAGAAGGAAATTTCGATAGCTAGGGCCGGCAGCACCTTGGCAGATCGGAGGGGACAAGAGAGATAGGTGAAAACAGCTACACGGGATTTAGGAGAACGATGGCTCTGCCTCGTAGTATAACAAGAAAACGTCGTAATCAGTGATGCGTGTACAAAAAAAAAATAAGCAAAGCGATCTTAAACACAGTGTTCTACAGTAGGACACATTTGCTCTTCTTCTTCTTTTTCTGCTGAAGTGCTGCCTGTGTTGCCTTTTCGAAAACTTCGCGAATACCCTGTAATGTTTATCACAACTGAGTCATCAAAACATACGAGCAATGAATGGAAACTGCGACTAACATCTTTAGTTTTCGCTGAGCATTCTAGATATGCAAAAGCTCCAATCTGTTCGGCTATAGCACGCCCTTGTTCAGGTCTAACAGGTTCCTGTAAGAAAGAAAAATTAGGAAACAAAAAAGAACCATAATAAAAATCATGAGTCTGCTATCGAATTAGTAAGCCATTAATCCCCATGTGAAGAGTGTGAATGCTCTTTGCGCGTTCAAGAACGAGCTCATTTGCACTTCCAAAGCATATGGGCCAGCAGCTGATTTTGTATAATGCACATAAACGCTAGATGCAGGGTCAAGCATGTGTCGACGAATTTTCTAAGAAAAAGGATCCCCATTTAACCCTGACAATGCGATGCCCCGTCCCCGACAAATGCTGTTGGTATCCGAATGTAGAGTCTCTGAAGAAAAAAAAAACATTGTCGATCAATTATGAACCTTGTTAAGACCAGTTCTAAACTATTTCAAACAGCGTGAAGCCTTCTCTGTTTTCAATGCAAAACACGACATCCTCAAGGAGTCCACAACATATGCTCAACCCCGTCTACAAGAGGAATCAATGGCACAGCACGCAGACTGATGCACAATACAAGGAGGCGATGAAAAGCAAAAAAAAATAAATGAATAAATAAATAAAACATTAATAGTTGCTTGCTAGCTGAAACTTCATTTTGACATCCACTCAATGATTCCACCCTACACAAACTCACTCACGCACGTGTTATGATTTCATTTGAAAAAAAAACAGACTGAAAATAAACATACCTGTTTCATCTTAGCCAGTTCTCGAACAGTTTGGGGGTCGTTTCGCAAATCTTTCTTGTTACCAACGAGGATTATCGGTACATTAGGACAGAAATGCCTAACCTGGAAACATAATTATGGACTTTGATGACAACAGACGAAACCACAGTGATCATAAAACCTGGATTTGAATCCTTTGCTAGGTGATCATCACGCAACGTTAAACAAACGGCACTCTCTTTTTGTGTTTTTGTTGACACACTGCTTCTCTTTCACATTCAGGGAGTCTACCCATTGTCTAAGGTAATGTTACTAATAATGGCAGTGCGACCTAAGCAAAGGATGCAACGATGGAAGGATGATTCATCTAGAAGTTCTCAGATGAGCCTATAACGAGTCGGGACGATCTGGACTAGACTCAATTTGCGCGATTCCCTTATAACACGTAAAATAGCGGCACTGTTCACTATCAACCTCAGAGACCAAAGCAGCGTTAACGTTCTTTGTTTGAAATTTTAATTTCTTTCAAACTAATCTTTTGCACACTTGAACACAATCCTAATTATCTTGACGCAACCATGTAATACAAAATGGTGAGTTTCGCATTCGTTCATCCACTTCGTTATTTCTATTGATAAAATCCTGGCTAACTTTGATGGAATGCAAAATCAGCTAAAAGCGGACCGTGCGTTTAGAACCCAAGACGAAAACCAAGATTTGCCGAAATCGATAGTATCTACAATCCATGAATGTTAACAAGCAGTGGAGGAAAGGCGCTATATACAAAGATTGCTCAAGCAACACATTCAGAAACCAGCACACTAATGATTGCTGTTCTTAATTGCCAGGCTTCTCCCATACTAACTGCTCTGCAAACACAATCCTTTCCAATCCATATATTCAACAAAAAGACGCCGCACATATTTGACAAATCTCCATTTCATTTAACTCTCTCGAGAGTAGACACTCTCTACGAGCACGTCCTCTTGATAGTGCACTACTGTTTGAAGTGCATAGGAGGCCGACGACGGACCGCGATTTTAGTATTACGGCTTCGCACGCGAACACGCACCATTGCAGAATCTCAACGCCACACAGTCGCGAGCGAAAGAACACCACCAAATCGCGAATACAAAATGGCGGAGTCTAGCGTTGGTCAAAAAGCAAGTTCTTGCCCTCTTATTTACTACAGCTATTTCTAATACCGACGATACCTTAACTCGTTTATGAAAATATGACCAGAATTTTTCCCAACTAGAAGATCGTGATCCGCAAAGAAAACTAACGACCTATTTTAGGCCTGCAAGTGAATACAATTGAAAAAATTTCGAAAGATCAAGCGGAAATCTGGTAACAAATAAAAAATGACATAAGAACCCCTACCTCTGGAGTCCATTTCTCAGGAATGTTCTCCAATGAATCAGGTGAGTCGATACTGAAGCACATGAGTATAACATCGGTGTCGGGGTAGGATAATGGACGTAGACGATCGTAATCTTCCTGGCCAGCTGTATCCCACAGCGCCAGTTCCACCTAAATTCGCGACAAATATCACCCACTAAGGAATACGAAAAAACCAAATATTGGTCTGCAACTGCTGCGGTTCAACAGAATCAAATAAAGACTAAAACAGCTATATTCTGTAGCACACCTGTTTGCCATCGACTTCAATGTCCGCAACATAGTTCTCAAAAACAGTTGGGACGTATACGTCTGGGAACTGATCCTTGCTGAACACGATCAGCAAGCATGTTTTACCACAGGCTCCATCACCGACAATCACAAGCTGAATATAGAATAAAATATCCTTTTCAAGTAGAGAAGTAAGGCACATTGATCCATACCTTTTTTCTAATCGCGGCCATAATTACTATCTAATGAGGGACTACCCGTGAAGAATCCCTAAAATTCGATAGCATTAGTGCCACACTGCGACAAATCGGATTGTGCAACGGAGGGAGATATCCGAGAAATTAATCAAGCCTACAAGCACCATTGCCATATTGGTCAACATAATAGAAAAATAATGAAATTATTGCCACATTCATGAAAGGACCATGAGATAGCTGGCAAACGGGATAAAAGCTTTTTCCTTGGACCTCAGGGATGAGTGCCAGAGAAAATAATACATGTATGGAAAGCAAGGTGGCTTGGCTACGTAAGTAGATAGATAGAGAAAAATAAACGGAAGACAACGGTCAAAAGTGAAAATCTAAGACCCAATGAGAAAACACACACAGCATATTAACCAGCACATGCTACGGAAAAAAAATAGAAAAAAGCGGAAAAGCTTGCTAGATACGAAAATGGTTCGGCGTATAGCAAGAAAAAGCGGTGGGGCACCATGCGATCGCTGTCGCCTCAATACGATTACCAATTTAGACTGACGCAGTGACTTCTGGTCGCAGCATGGACTGAAGACAAGCGTTCATGAACAAGAGTATTTTTCAAACACGGGCAATCACAGAAAAACGATTGGTAATGACGTGCACAAGTATTAATGATGTACGGAAGATGTGGCAATGGAGCTGCTGCGTGAGATGATGACACATCGGAGCGGAGGGGGGACGCCCCGTCGCTTCGCCCACCCAAGCAACAATCGATCGATACTGCACAGGAGTCATCGCAGAGAGGGGATGCGAGCTCCTATTTTACCAACTCAAACTTGCCATGGGAACAGCACCTTCTAGGAAGATTCCTTCAAGAATCATAGCAAGACTGAACAAAAACTAAACAAAGAAATTAGCAGTTCTGTGCTTCAATCTTTTCTGAGGGGCCGACATTTCAGGCACAGCTAATCTTCCTCAATAAACAAAATGCTGTCAGGAGCGTCTCAGACGCGCAGAGAATGATCATAACATTTTGCGACAACTCCACTTCGTTCTATAACTGCATTCAACCCTCGTCTGAGAAAAAGTAACAGGCGCATTTGAAAGAAATTTGCAGCATATGAGTGGTATCACTTGGTCCCTCAAGCGATGTACGAAACCAAAGCCCACCTACGAACAGCTCACGCCCTAAAAAGCCCCACTGACTGGAAAGTGGAAACAACTTTGGACCGGTACTCAAAAACCCATCAGATTACACTAGAAAATGGGCTCGAAATCACTGCGCATACAGCCCGAAGTACTCATTTCGTTCCAAAAATACCTTCTCCGAAAAAAAAAACATACTCCAAACATGGCAGAAGCACGTTAGCAATTACGGTAGCTGTAAGCACCGCTGAACTTGCACAAATTTGGACAAAAGTTTTAAGGCTTATCAAACGTGCGTGAATCACTGTCACGAAAGTATCTGCCTTTCAACTGCTCTGAAAACCCACAGAGTACCACGAACCCATCAATGAAATCGTTTCACAGTCTTGAAAAAGCGATGGCACCCGTTCGTGATCTTGCACCCTCATTCACATACGAGTATGTATCTTTCCTGAAGACCCACAGCTCATGATAAACTCATAGAACCATTTGCGAACAGCTGCCATTCATTCTTTTAAAGTATCGACGGCACAATTGCAAAAGGTTGCCTCTGAAAGAGGCATCGGCAAACTTTCAGACCCAAGAAATGATGAGATGTACTTTTGTCGTAAGGTTGCATAAATCAAAGTGCTTCCTATCACTTGTTTAACAAATCTCACATGAGCGGGCTGTCGTCTCCCACCTGATCCCATTCATTCTACATCATCAGTTTGTTCACTCCAGTGTACACTTTTACCTAACTCATAAACGAGTAGAATGGAGTAAGGGACTCCTCCCAGGGCTTAACTAAAAGCATAAGCCAAAATGGCGCCGGACGGCGAGCACAGTGGAGAGCCCGCACTTACATTAGCACCCAGAGAGCTACATAACCTAAATGGAAGCACGGAAATGCGTTGACAACTAACGATCAACCGACGGGATGTAACGAGTTGCGAAACCGATGTGGCCGAAACAACAAACATGAGTCATCATCCAAAAATCGAGTGAGTAGGAGACAAAGCATCCATAAAAACGGGCAAACACCGAGAATATCATTTTGCGAAGCTTCTTGTCTGGTGAAATGCATAGATGGCGTCGAATGAGGCGAGGATTTTCCATCAGGAAGCGAGTTCTCAGCTATATGAGCATTGATTATTGAGAAATGTGGCTGCGAGAGTTTGAAAAACGAAGGCGGCAGTCACTCCCTGCCCAGTCGAAATGCGTAACACCCAATCCAGCGCACGCTTATGGAGGAAGAGGGAGGAGGGGGAGGTGCAATCTGATATCGCATGAGCTTGCTAGGTTTCTCAAGCAATTATGAACAATCCCCTGGACGCAATCGTTCGCTTTGCCAGGTCGTGAATGGACGCATGGGGAAGTGATATACCATGTTTCAGTTGGCAACGAGAGCGAAACTATCACGGTATTCATTGGATGGCCACTTTCGCTAGAATATGATAAGATACAATGCAAAAACATGTTCAGAAAGGAAGCATATACAAGAAGCCTATACGAAAAATAAAACTAACGGCGAAAGTGTGAGTTCCAAAGATCCTGATAGAGCGTATCAGAGTAAAGCACCCTAAGCGCGCCATCACAGTTTGGAGTTTGAAGAAAGGTATAAGACGTCGAATCAGGAAAGAAAGTGAGCATCGAGCACGGGTAAGGAGAACATGAGGAGTGGGAAAACATGTTTCTCGTAAATGAACGTTGAAGAGATTTTCGGCAGAGGAATACGCATTGAAAAAGGGCGCCTTGACGATGCGAGCAGTGTGAATCGCAGCGCAGAGATTCTCTATAGGATCTCTGCGCTGCGATTCACACTGCTCGCATCCGCTTGGGCAGGGCAACATTCACGGCTGGCTGGCATAGCCCCTCGCCATCTGCAACTACCCTTCAGCGCCGTAGAGAAGGCGAAAAGGAAAAGTGAGGAGAGTTCCCGGGTTCACATTTTTCCAGTTCTTCTGCGTTTCATTGCGATTTCTCCCTACTGCGGTATTACTAAGCACGTCAGCATTCATAAACGGCAGTCTGCCAGACCTACCTCTAACGTAATCATCAGAAACTAGACCGAAAAAAATTCTTAGACAACTCCTCTACTGACAGATTTTAATCGCTTCCCTATGCCTACTCTTACACCTGAACTAAACTACCGCTACGCATCACGATTCCGTTCGATTTCTATAATGCTGAAAAGTTGCATCCAAGATCATCCTGGACTACTAATGGAAAGTGGAGAGCCACAGGGTAAAATCATCCCACGATCTAAGCAGCTACATAATGAATCACTGTAAATGTAACCTATTCCACACAGATCCCGGTGATCCTCAGGTGAAGCTCACACCTCTGCCTCATACTCATGTTGCTATCGCAATGAGAGGAGGAAGGGCATTCCACTATGAAACCCATTTTTACCTAACCCTCGAAAGGAAGTCTACTCCTTTATCATACAACTGAAGGTTTAGGCATGATAAACGCTTAGGTATCCATAATGACCCTTCACTGCTCGACCAGATTGCTTAGGTGAGCAAGTTTTTACACGATGCGTCCCTCCCCCCTCCCCCATAACGATGGCACCACATTCATCACCTAAAACGCCCCTCAGCCTCCACCTTTAGGGACTCGTTCTGACTGTTGTATTAGTCTAAAACCCCGTCGCGTCGACGCAGCGGTCTACATCATTGTGAGACGACCTCACCTGCCCCTTATCCACCAATCAGTTTTCCCCTAAACGCTAAAAGAAGTAAATAATGGAGTATAGCAAACTTATGGATCGCTGACGATCATTACCACTACCACGGCCACCTGCAATTAAAAAGCGGGAACAGGGAGCACAGATAAATACAACCCGGACTTCTTTCGTACTGTGCTTTTAGTCACAGTTTGGCGAATTTTCCCTATTCACTGAAAAAAAGTTCAGCTGAGACGTGATAATGGTAACAGTTGTATGCCGTTCACGAAAGTGCTGATACTATAGCGTCAAGGAACCCAAAAAGCCATCAGGGGACTCAAATCATGGATCGATATTTCGCTTTCTCGCGCTAACCATCTCGTAATGAACATGGTAAATTTGCATGACAAACCATGAGGCATGAAAGCATAAAATCGGCGCATAGCATTCTTTAATGACGATGTGGAATGTTAGCAATGAATAAGCACCAAACGATGCAGCTGCCACTCGAGCAGAATTCACTCGTCAGCTCACCGAAACAAGGCAGACGTCACAGATTATGGATTTTAATTATCTTCACCATCAGGAGGAAGGGGAATGATGCATGTGGAAAAGAAACTGCAGCGATTGAGGGCGAACGAACACTAGCCAGATTAGCATAGTGAGCGCGTAAAAAACAATGGCACCACTCGAATCTATCGGTCGCCTAGTTCGATTAGTGGTGGATAGCCAGTGTCCAGCAAAACATGGTCGTAGTCGACGCATAGAGCGAGATGGATGGACCAAAGTGGGCCGAGCCGTCGGAAGGCCAATGCCCGACGCAAAAGATGGATATTCAATGATGTAGGATAGATCGCGGACCAGATAATCGCTGGCCAGTCCAACGACACTTATTTCGCTAGTATTGCATTGCGAAATGACTAACTATAACAAATCACCAAGCAACAAGCAAACTTCAACAATCGAAATACATGGAAGGCCAAAGCGTAAATGAACACCACTCACAGTAATTACAAGTAACAAGAGCAATAGACCGAGTAGAGCATTGCAGATAGAAGAGTACGGAACAAAAATGAAGAAACCGATATGATTTGGAAGCGCGAGGAAAACAAGATCGGTTCTTCGAGAAGAAGTCGGCAACACGAGAACATCGACCGCGACGCGACGCTTGAAATCGTGCTGCGACCGAGCGCCCGCCCAAGCCCGTCCTTTAAGAGGGAGTACCGTACTCTGACTGATGACATTGACGATGGAGCGAAGAGGTCGTTCGTGGCGCAAGGATTCCTTCAACTGGAACGTTGTCGCCCGCCTTCAGTGGGTGTGGGTTGGGACGCACGGATTTTGACCTAGGCCCGTTACCTTGTGACAGCTTGTGGCCTTTGCCCTGTGAAATAAATTATTCAGACAATTTCTCCATGTGAATCCTATCCTCCTTGCAAGTATGTTCCATTACATTGATGAATGGGTGAAGCTACCGGACATAATACTTGAAAAAAGGTGAGTTTTCAAAGTGAGAGGGAATTAAAATAGATTTTCCATACTCGAAAGAAGATCCAACTTGTTGAAGCCAACGTCACACCTAATGCCTCACTTCAGTACTCGCACAATGCTCTACTCGCTTTTCAAATTACCTTCAGAAATTATCTTTCGGCCATAGAACGGACAGTGTCCGATTAAGGATTTTTCGAGGATTTCTTTTCTTGAATCCCTCTTGGAGATTTCTAAACCCACCCATGCTTGACTCTCTGGAGAACAGGCTGCCGTGCCTAAGTTTAGAATTAATTATGGCGATAATGTGAACAAAGGACAGGTAGAGGAAGGTTCCAGGTAATACAGCACATTTTTGGGATGGCTCTAGCCAGCCGCAATTCCATGAAATGCCCTTGCACTGGGTTTGTACCCTAATGTCAGGATGCCGCATGACGATGAGCGGCGTGCGACACAATGTGTGCGAGCTTTGCGCGTCGCGGTAGTTGGGTCTTGGAACGATTACAACGTAATGCAAATGGTGCGATACGCAGTTGACTTCTAATCACTTCGGGACCCAACAATTTAGCTCGTCCGCACTGTTTGACTTGCGACATGCCGCAGTGCGGCATCCTGACATTAGGGTACAGACCCCCTTGCACTTAGTACCGATAAGACGGAGCTCAAATTTACCTTCACTTTTCGCTGTCGATCAAATTTCCGCAAGGAAAGTCCTCTGGCTATAAGGCCGTCCTTTCCTTAGTACATCAGTAATTTAATGCAGACTTCTGCTGCTTTAGAAGCTGACATACTGGAGAATTTATTTTGAGCAGACAATCGGACAAGCGGATGCGAAAGCAGTAAGTTGCGTACCGAGCGATTCTTCCTGCCTGCTCGAGGTGGGCGGACAACTTCCGCCTAACCGATACGCATCTCATCCTTTCTGCCTCAATCGCGAATTCTGAACATGCCTAGGACAGTGAGTTGGCGATCGCACATGCGTTCCAGGCGATTCGGCGATTGGGCAAAATGAATGAGATACAAATCGATTAAGCAATCAAACGGAAAGAATAAGAATGCACATCGTTCAAGCGATCGCGCGATTAGGCGACCAGACGGAACATTGACCTAATCGATACGTATCTTATCCTTTCCCCTGATCCTGATAGCCCTATCGCCTTATCGTATGATCGATATACATCCTTTCCTTTTCACCTGATCGCAACCTATGGAGTATGCCTAAAGCAGCGTTCATAGCTTTGGAATTTGCGGAATTGCAGAATTGCGGAACCGGAAAAGTATTACACAGGTATCGATGGGGAAAATTGCGGAATTTGCCAATTGTGGAAAGAAGAATAGACACGTAGGGGTGGGGAGAATTCTGGAAATGTGGAATTACGGAATTTGCAAAAATGAATTGCTGAATTTGCGGAAATGACACTTCCGCTTCGGTTTCTCATCTTCTGTTCCCTCATACCATGGAAATCGATACATCAAATGCTTTTCCGCAGATTCCGCAATTCTGCATTTCCACAACTTCGCAAATTCCGCAGTTCTTCCAATCGATATGTATTAGGTTGTGCCACAAGTCTTAAAGTATTTTTCCAAAAATAATCAGTAACTCTTGTTCACTTCGAGGCAGGTCCAGGCGGTTCAGGAATATGGTAGAACGTTCCCTAAGCTTTCTAGGAAAATATATATTGATCCACCAGATCCCGTGGAGAGAGCTACAATGCCCGTTGTCGATACCCACCCAACTCACGGTGTCATCTATTATGAGCGGTCTTGCGGCACCAAAACGACGGAAGCTTGCCACTCCATCAGCGCTGCATTGGGCAAGGGATGTGTGAGCTACGTGACCGAGCGCCGCTGGTTCATCAGCTCCAGCAACGGCGAGATTGACATGAAAGACAAACCACGCTTGGGACTGTGCTGGTTCTGGGACGTGGAAGGATTGCTTTTTAGCGAGGTGCTGGTACAAGGCGAGACAGTCACTGCTGCCGTACGCACCCACCAGCTCCACCAGCTCGCCGTCGCTGTTCGAGAAAAGTGCCGGAAAAGGTCCGCGGTCACCCATCTTCATGACGACGCCCGCTCCCATTTCGCTCCCATTTCGCGAAAAGTTTCCAGGCCAAGTTATAGGAGCTCGGCTGGGATGTGCTGCCCCACCTGCCATACCCTCCAGACATTGCCCCTTCCGGCTATCACCTTACCCATCCTCTCGAATCCTTCCTGGCCAGGAGAAAATTCGCTGATTATGACATGCTTGCAAAGGCGATCGCTGACTTCTTCGACTCTCAGAACCCAGAGTTCTGGGAGAAGGGAATCAACTATTTTCCTATGAAGTGGCAGGGGGTTGCCGATAACAATGGTCAATACGTTGTTGCCTAATTGTTATTTGTTGGACAAAAAAAATAATAAAAAGTGATGATCGAAAAAAAAATACTACAAGACTTTTGGAACAACCTATACATCATAATCGTTTCCCGCAGATTCCACAATTTTGCAATTCCGCAAATTCCAAAACTATGAACGCTGCTTGAGGTTGCTCTCAGAGTTCGCGATTCAGACGATCGTGCGACTCGCGCAATTAAGGCGGAAGGAGGAATATAAGTATTGATCAAGCCATTCGAGCGATCGCGCGACTCGCGCTACTCAGGCGAATCATTCATCTAATCTACACTTATCTTATCTTTTCCGCCTGAATTTTGCGATCGCCTGAATCGCGAACTCTGAACAATGCCGAACCAGAGGTGGTGATTTACACGTTAGGCGAGGAAATCAATAAATTCCTTGCAGACACCGGAAGAGCCGGCCGATTCGGCCGATTGAGGAATATGAAAGTAGGGGTCCTGGGCAGTGTAACAGTAGGGAAAGAACGAAATAAAACGGCGAGAAAATCGAGAAATAGGAGTGAAAACCTGAAAACCCTTTCTCTCACGCGCCTCTCTGCATCACTAACCGGGGGTAGGCTGTAGAGCGCCCAGAAGCTAAAACACCGACCGTGACTGTTGTCCCGCGTTGCCGGCAATTTACCAGGCCGATGAACTGCAGCACGACACGCCCTGCCGCGGGATCGTTATAAGACCCCGAGCCGCGCCTTTTCGATTCGAGTTTTCTTACACATCACTTCTGAAGTGGAAGATCTGTTTTCAGAGAACCATGTAATACCAGTTTTCGCTTTCTCTCTACCCCTCCCGGTGCCTTTAAATATGCTGTGCGCCTACAAATCTCGCTTATAAAAGCACTCAAAAAGCTTTGATTTCGAGTTGTTCAAGGTGTGTCAGGTGACATTGGAGGATGTTGGATTATGCCAACACTATTTTGAATGCATCGCAGCGAGTACTTTTTGAATGCCGGTTAAAGTTGATTTGTGCCGGGAGAGTGACGCAGCGCAGAATCACTGACGTGAGGGCACAACGTCAAATTTTGCCGAAATTTTTCTTCGTTTAAGGAACATACGAGCAAGCAGAGCTCTAGGATGGTATTCTGCTACATTTATATTCGGTTGTATTGTGTAGCATTCGAGGTGCACAAAGAAACTACAAGTCAACGATAGAGGCAGTAGAAGCGATAGGTTGAAAGTGCACCTGTTTGCAAGTGAAAGTTTACAGGTATGGTGCTCAGTGGTGCGGTTTGGAAGACAAAAACGGAATAGAAGCCCTATAAACTTGAGTAATGCGACTTCTCTCTTTTCCCCGGATTCCCACCGCGGACGTGTCTGTTTTATGGAGTCTGGCGGTCTGTAGTGCGAGGCAGTCACACACACAATTAGAGGGATCGTGCACGTAAAAATTAGTTTTTTTCTATAACCATATGTTTATACTGTAATCATAATTACTCAATATATAAAGCAGAAGTTTGGTGTGTTTGTTTGTCTGTCTGTGTGTGTGTCTGTCTGTCTGTCTGTCCGCTCACCGCATAATATCTCGCGTCGCAGCAAAGCTGGGATCCTGAATTTTTAAGGTAATGTAGAGGTGGTAAGGGGACATTAATGGTGAGGGAACGGAAGTGATAGCAATGATAAGGGCTGATAAGAAGCCTCGAAAGGCGAATGGCGGGCGAATCCTCGCTTGGGTTCCGAAATTCGGGAAGGACAGGAATGGGACTGCTCAGGTCGTAAGTAAGAACTGGATAGGGACAGACCAAAATGTAGGGAGCACACAAGAAGCAAACTAGGTACGGGTGTGTGGAGATCGGGCAGGTTAGGATTGGGTAGGAGTCAACCCACCAAACTTATGTACTCTGTACACGTCAACCCCCTGTGTATAGAGTACATAAGTTCTAAGCCTAGCCCGGCCATAATTGACATATTGGTACCACACTCACAAAGTGACTGTTTGTTCTCGGTTACCATTAGGGAATGGTGTAATATTATCAGGTGTATCTCTCGGCAATCAGTTAAGGTCAATGTTTCTTATAGAACTGATACATGCACGTCGTCTCGAAACTTTTATTCCTCAAAAGTCAACTACTAAGGGGCGCCTCAGCGCTCACGATGAGACACCTCCAACTGCTGCCGCTCCTTTTGGCGTGGCCGCCCCTCTGCGATTGTGCCTTACACAGTTGATCAACGATGGGAAGGGGGTCTTCTTTCTTGGACCGTTTCGATCCATCTTCCTTACTTTGGTACTACTAAGTGCTTCAAATCTATTTTTGTGTTCGGATCGAATCCTGCCTTTCTTTGAAGGGGTTTCGCCTTCAGTGGGGAAGGGGTTACAGATGGGTGTGGTGTCTCTTAGTTTCAACCAAAGCCGATGATCGTTGGAGGTTTACTCACAATATATACAAGCTGCATGTTACCAAAGTAACGAAACGGGGTGTTGGGTACGAGCGGGAGCGGTCATGGAAGGTCTAGAAGCAAAGAAGCGACGATCACGTGGTCAGAAATGCGGAGTGAGAGACAAATCAACGTTGAACGCGAAAATTCGAAGTGCACCCTGCCAGCCGACGCCTGTTCGAATGTTCCTTCGCGGGAATACGAAGAAGTTGCTCTCCTTCCTGGTTTTTTGATTGGAACAAAAGGAATTTCTCGATTCTTACCGTGTTTCGGTTCATGTACTGTATCTAGCGAAGTGATTTTTAGAGGAATTGGAATTATAAAATCTCGTGGAAATGAACGGATCTCTGAAAGTGGAAAGCGAATGTGAAGGGAAAGAACGGCGTGGATAAAGAAGGGAACGCGAATTTATGATCAAAATAGGCTATCTGTATTAAGAGATCCTAACGAGTTTGTCTGAAAATGATGCTGAAGTGGTGCCTACGATAATAAAAAGTGTCACAATCATAATTGGGGTCTCAGTACCCCTACCGGAGAAGGTTACTATCATCATGAGGGGGGCAACTATTATATCATGAGGAAGACACCCTTCTCATATAAGACCCTGATCATTACTGTCATATCCCTTTTCATCGAACACACCGCACAGCGCCATTTCGGCATCTAATAGAATGGGCCCTAAGTAAATGGTAATGGTGCATTCCTAGCACATTCGTATTTGTCAGTGCTTCAGTGGTCGAAGAGAAATTTCTATCCTCTCCTAGAGCTTAGGCAAAAATAGCGCTGAACGCAGCTCGTTTACTAGATTTACATTAGAATTCGAAACAGGAATGACAGCAAGAAAAACTTCATCAAATTCGGGGCACAACTACAGAAATGGAGCGCGAGATGGTCTCTCAAGGTGGTTACTTCTTCAGAAGGTTATTTGAGCAACACCATGTATGACGAACGCAACAACTACGGCGAATCCCTTTCGAATGGGTAGTAATGCACATGGGGAGGGGGGGGGGGAGACTAGGGCACTCCACTGAGCTCCGTGTTCGAGCTATTTTTGCCTAGGTTTCGAGCCAAAGCTCTAGTTTTGCAGGAAGCCTCTACTTCCCTAATGTAAGGCTTAGGTGAAAATATACCCTTGACTACATTAACGTGTTTGTACTTACGACAAAAATCGCTTCGCAGCGCCATCGCCACGGATTCCCGAATCGATTGCCCTTGGGAGCCCGGCAGAGCGTGGCTGCGTGACCTCTGCACTTCCACACATGCCACACTGCCTCCTCCACCCATGCCACACTGTCTCGCTTGAACTCTGCCATGCACTGTACTCGCACGCGCCGAGCAGCTCGTTGGGTGGGCCTCGCGAAATTCTGTCGTAAGTACACACACCCCTATAGTAACTTATGACTGCAGGTGGGTGCCGAGTGAAGGACCGCAGCGCGACTAGGAGTCTTCTTTGAGAGGGAAAAAGGAGGAGTCGTGCTTCCTCAAGGATTTCTTGAGTGATCCTCCTCGACCACCACTTTTTAGTGATTTTTTTGCCGATGTGGTTGTCTCCTAGTGATTTCCATCGACTTTTTCGGAAGAAGGGTAACAATTTCAGTTATGGAGGGGTTCCTACTGAAGGGATCGATATAGGGGTGGATTGGTCTTTCTCAGAAATTTTACTCATCGCAATGGTCGACCGTGCTTACAGGGAATCGGACAATTTCCAAAAAATGAGTCCACCATCTCATTGGAGTTGCTATGGAGTTCGAGTTTTTTGCAGAAGAGTGGAGTTCGTAAATGTTCTGTTCTCAAGAAAAACCTCTCCCGTGGGACAGAATCTGCAGACTTTTCACATTTTTTCTTGTCAGTTCTTCCATCAGATAAGAAGGCTCAGAAAGCACTTTTTAGAGCGATGAAGGGCGAAAGATTCTCGTGAAGTTTTACTGTGAGATCTTTCGAGCATGTCCGTTATCCCGCGTTCATACCCAAGGTTGTACGAGAATCAGGGAATTCGCGAACTGGATGGATGCATTTTGATCAGGAGAATCGGTAGAGTGGGCGAAAATCCATGGCTGAATCTTGGAAGTTGCGCCGAGATACGATGGAAATCGAGTACGTGTCTGGCTGGTTTTCAAATAACTCAGCGGGAGCAGATAATTTGCCGTTTCTCGCAGAAGTAATTCCCGTCGTGGGGTTTTTTGGTACAATTGGTAGCAAGAAATGGTTCAACTCAAAATAACAACAATAGTGTCAAAGATGTTAGCTTCAAGAGCAATAGTATGTAGTGGGCGAAAACCTAAGGTGCTGCAGCACACCATAAATTAGTCTAATCATTTAGTATCATCGAAAGAGCGGGGATATAGTGGGATCACATCTCCCTCAACAACCATTGCTGCAGCACTGTAACCTGTCCTGCTCCTCTCTTTCTTTCTAAAACTGGGTGGAGCTTGGAATATTCATGTGGTACCAGAAGGACGTACTTTCTGTAAGTATAAGCCTAGGAGATGGTTACCCTCCAGGCACCCTCTCTTGCCGAATAATCATTTCTCTGAAGCAATCCCACTGAAGCACTGACCCAGCCATACCTTCCCTACGAAATCGCCGAAATCGTCGATTCTTACCTAATTTTCATCCGAATCGCGAACAAAGATACAGCACCACAAGGCATCGCGACTTGTGGTGCTGTATCTCAGACGGAGAAATATTTTCCTCTTTATCTATATATTAGTGTTGTATATATACTATAATAAGGCCGTGCAAAGTTTCACGCGAAAAAGTGAGAATTCGGCTAAGCTACAGCTCCCCAAATTCATCGCCGGGTGGGCGGGGCCTCCGAGTAAAAGCCTCGTCCCGTCATCAGCCGCGGTTGGGAACGGAGAGTGGGACTGTTTACGTAACTTTCTGTTCCTACAATACGTCTTCGAACGCGGCGGACGACGGAGTGGATTCGTGGTCGTAGGCCCCGCCCACCCGGCCGAAATTTGTGGAGCTGTATCTCAGACGGATTCACATTTTTTCTTTTGCAAACTTTACATTCGGCCCACATTAGGCCGCGGTCATACTCTGCGTGTCTGCGTTAGTTGACGCCGGTGCCGGCGTCAACTAACGCAGACACGCAGAGTATGACCGCGGCCTTAGGCAATTACTACATAAATATATGGGTAACAACAAAAAACTTTTTTCCGTGGACGATTCCTTTGAAGTAGAACCTATGAAAAATACATATACATACGGCAGTGGGTGACAGACACGCCTTTCTGCACCCATCCCAGTTTCAGCGTTTTTATGGTGCCCTCATTCGGGTTCCACATCAATTCTCTGGAGATACGGATATGCACATGCAATGATGCTGATTGCGATGTTCTGAACGAGACGATTGCAATTGGCCCTTTAGTAGAGAATGAGAGTGAAGAGCGAGTGCTCCCAAGGCCTTCGGCACTTTGAGAAAACAGTGATAATTGCAACAACGAAAGCTGTGCGCACTTAATTATTTATAGGTCTTCCAAAAAGAAGGATGTAGTTTAGAGATTCCAAGTGAGCAGGAGAAAAAAGTGGAGAAAGATTACAACAGGTCGAGAATAATGGGCTGAGAAGTTTGCGCTATTAAACGTAGGGGAGTTCAGGGTTTTTGCTGCAGGACTGTTCAACTGGGTCACAGCGCCACGCGGATGTAGCGGCGTGCATCCTTGCTGGTGCCACTGAGAATTGCTCGTCTTCTAGGATGCGCCATGTCCGCGTAACTTGACGTAGCTCGACAGTCCTACGCACAGTCGGTATTTGAGACCCAAATCGCGAATTTCGAAAGAAGTGCTCGGTTCCCATCTTCTGCCCAGATTAGCCAATACTATTTGTCCCTAAAATAGTGGGCTCGAGTTTCGCCGCGCAGTAGTAAATTAAAGGGCTCCCTAACATATGCGCGATACCAGGAAGTCGGAGATTTAGTGCCCGTTTTGTAATTTATTGAAATTGTCCCATGAAATAATGTTCCTGTAAATTCTAGGGTGTCTAATCAAGAGAGAACAAATTCCTTGCTGGAAAGGTCTTTGAACGCTATGCGAGAGAACTTTGTTCCCTCAAGCACCGTAGATTGCACAAGCAGAAAGTCCAATTGAGGGCGTTCACATTTTTCGGATTGAGCGCTGTTCCTCCTAGACTAAAGTGCAAAATAATCCAGGGGAATGAAAACGAGGAGCGCCTGAGCGATATTTCATTGCGGGTAGCGCATGTGAAGGCGACTCCAATCACTTTTCCGCTTCTATTACCCGAAATTTTAATGGACTAACCAGTGCAATGACCTGCTTGCTTTGAATGTCGATATGTAACGGCTTTAACTGGTTATGACTCATTCAAACATAACGCTGGTTGTAGTATTATTAACAACTTTCGCATCGCGGGCTGCGGCAAAAATCAGCAGATATCAAAATCCAAAAATACCGAAATCATAAGCTGGTTGTATCTTTTAAGATGTGTTAACTGAATGATGGCGATTATTTGTAAGATGGCGTGCGCATCCTCCTCTCTACACGGCCATCATTTCATCTCAAGAGGGCGACGGCCATTTCGCCGTGATATATTTTGGAAGAGTGCATTAAAATGTGGAGCAGAATGAACGAAAGCGAGTTTCAGGTCACTTGTAGGCATCCTGCAGTGAAGCCCCGTACACAGTAGCGCTCAAAAGTCTTCGGCCAAAACTTTTTTGTCAAAACTTTTTTTTTCTACTTGACCAAATTTAAATATGTGGTGCCTGAACCTATTGTCAACATTTCCTTCTACTTGGGTGCCGCTTGACACTTTTCATGGTTTTTAACAAGAATTTACTACAAGACCACCCAAAAAGAAAAAGACTTGGTCAAGAAAAAAGGCTTTCTTTACAAAAACAAAACGAGCAAGCCTCAGAGAACATCAATATTTTGTATAAAGATCACGACATTTGATGACAGGGCGCAGCGGGACGGCATAGGGATGGCACTCCAAAAACAAAAAAATGCATTCAACCACATAACTTACCGTTGAGCGTCAAAACAGTATATATAGTGTAGTGTCTCTAAGTACAACATATTAAAATTTCTCTTGGATCGGTGCAGTTGCAAAAAAGTTACAAGTGAAAAACCCAAGTGATAAACCATTCACTTTGCTGTGGAAGCACAACAATCATTTAGCCCTCCACTTGAAGGCACCATTGGGAGGAACGACCATAAGCGAAACTGGAAAGACATAATCTTTGTAAATGTAATGACGAGTCTCAATGAGATGATATGTGGCGAAACTCGCGCTGAGAAAGGCGCCATGGGGTCATTATCGCGGCCTCTTGAATGAGTTTCAGGCTTAGGCCCCACAATTTGTCGAATTGTTATGGGGGTCGAACGACGTTCACGCCTGGATGGCTTTTCGTCGTTTGCATCACTCCATTCAACAAACGATTGGTAATGTACATGTAGGGAGGGAAAACCGTCCTGGACCGCGGGCGAGGGTCTTCCTCGGGAATTAGGTTTTTTTTTCTCGTTCATTTACTACTTTTACATTACTGAGCGATTCGAATTTCAAATTCAACAACTATTCTATACAATCAGTGTCTTTGAATGAGAAAGCACACATCGGCACCTTTGTGGGCTGTCATCAGGATACTCCCAGGAGTAGCGGGAAGTAGAGCTTCAGTACGACCTTCCCTCTGTGAGAACCTAATACGACCCCCCTTCTGACATCTATTAGACACTATTGCTGGATTGTTTAGTTACATTTCGTTTCACTGCCATGTATTCTCACCTGAAGCAAAAAATATTTCACGTTTTCCCACGAGGATTCGCTAAGAAACAATTTTCGTTATCTGCTTAGTGGAAATTTAGACTATTGTTCATTGCTGACCTCTGCAGGTGCGATCCGCCCCTCCTATGCGGTCAAATACGACCCCCTCCCTATCGAGGAATCCTCGGGTGTGTGCAGGTATTACAGCGAATCGCGTAGCTGCCCGCAGCGCGTCCGATGCCAGTGACAGGGCATGGCAGCCTTCAAGAGAGGCGGTGTGGCATGATTGGAAGCGCAGAGTGACGCAGTCACGCTCGGCCGGCTCTCAAGGGGAATCGATACGGCGAGTCGTACTGGTGACTCCGCTAGTGAAACGCCGCGAAGCGATTCGCTGTCATATCTGCACACACCCGGAATCCTCGACTATCGATGTACCCTGGCTGTCGTACATGCGCTCATAAAATGGCTGCCAGAGCGATATTTTGTTGTTTAAGTGTGTTGTTGAAGTTGACCGTGGAGCTCGTGTTTCAATGAAAAAGCTCGTGTTGTAATGAATTGATGTTTCAGTGAGGTCACTATTGAAAATCGAGTAAAAATGGAAGAAATAATGGATAAAAGCACTCACATACCCCCCCCCCCCACAAGTTATATTATTTTAGCCTATATAGTTTAAGCTGAAGAGAGTGGATGCGACAATCTGGCTTTTTGAGATAGAAGCCAATGTGCTGTGCATCCATGTATGCTGGTGGTTCCTCGGACAAGAAGTGGTTCATTTCATGGTTGTGCCTTGACATGACCCTACATGATCCCATGGCTCGCCACTCCTTCACGTAGACTAGTCACGAGCTGCTCCACATGACCGCCACACATCCCGGTTCCGCGGGTGTGTACACTTATGTCGAATATTCGCTTTGCGCCGACGCACTTGCAGCGCCGTCAGCACAACTTGCCGCCGTCGATTGGAATTCCGCTCAGGACGCGAGTGTCTGTTACCAAAATGGTCCTTCCTGAAATAGCTGTTTCATTGACTGAAAACAATACTTTTTGTGCCCTAGTGGGACAAAATAGTGGCATAAAAAGTGAAATAAGCGATAGCATTACATTATAACAATCCTAAATAAGAAATAATTAATTCGGGCGTAAAACATAAAAGGAATGTACGCAATCACACGCGAAGAAATCCGCGGTGCCGCTTGCCGCGTGAAAATTCGATCCGTATGCCTTCGATGGATGTGTCTGTGATGTGGTGTGTGGGGAAACACATACACGGCAACACAAAAGCTGGCTTTTCTCTCACGGTGCATACCTTGAACCTCTGCTTTCACCTCCAATAAAATATATACAAAATAATATAAAAATATAATAATCACAGAAATAATTATATGATCGCACCCGGTAGCTTTAAAATTGGAATGCGGAGTACTACAAGAACTGGATGAATTTTATCGCGGCTCAGGCACAGAAGGCCATTTTGTGTCCGCGCACGGTCGTTACATTGCTTACGTTCCTCACTGCCCATTTTGAAACATGTCGGGCAAATTCATAGCGTGCTCCACACGGAGAAAAAATATCACAAATCGGAAAGAAATGTCCCTCTTCGAAAGAATACTCAAGGTTGGAAGAGATAATCGACAGCGAAATCGGGTTGAAATGCGGGACGTTGTGGTCTTCATTCGCATCTCCCACGTATCATTGCGAATCACACCTTTCCGGGTTGCTCGTTGTACGAGTCATTTGCTGTCTCGTAAGAGTATTTCATTCATTCATAATGATTGCGATCAGTTTATAGAAAAAGTTTTGCAATTTTTTTTCAAAAATTTTCGGGAGCTTCTAGAAAGTTCCATGGTGGTGTTAATGATGAGGGCACCCCAACATCTGAAGTCCATTCAGATTGCTCCAACTCCTACATATGTCTCTGATGGAAGAGACTTTCTCGATATGAACTTTGATTGATTGCTCCTTCACGAGTAACGACGCTCCTACGCGACCGGCTGGGGAGAGGGTGGGTAAGGGTGGCGGTGGCAGTCAAAACCGCGACAAGCTGTTTTTACATTTATATTGTTTTGAAATAACAAACAGAAACGAAAGATACAATTGAAATAATGGAAAAAAGTAAGCGAAAAATTAAGAAAAAAGTGGCTTTTGTAAGAAATCCAGTTAATTCTTACTTGACGTCTTGGCTAGGCGTCGTGTGTGCAATGGCGGTGACTGCACGGACTAGAGGCTATTTACCGTTGGCCGAAATTGCCCCACTCGGTGTCTTCTGTCTTTGCGCTCACAATGCATGCCATGTAAAAACTCACTGAGCAATTTGTTTCCGCACGGAATTGGAAATGAGAGGAAGTGATGGTATCCCCTCACTACTGGATTGCAAAGTTCCAATATTATATAATACATCTCTCTGCTGCACATTGTAGCTGGGCAGCAGCAGCCAACCGAAAGCATGTGACCCAATAGAGAACAACAAAGTTGTTCTTGGAAGAGCGCGCTAAGTGCTTCCTCCCTTGCTCTGATGAACAGCACAAAGAGCGGAACTGGGCAAACGAAGGGCGAATCAAAATGAGCTTCATTATGGTTCCACGGGTGGACTGATGTCTGCAGTATTCTGCAGCAGAAAACAGCTGAGCAGTAGCTTCATTCGGAGGGGGACGATGAAGTGCAGTGTGAGAAGCACACTCGCACCAAGTGTTATTGCAACTACAAGGCAGTAGAAGAACCCGCCGTTGTAACAGCCACTATACCGAAATTCTGAAGCCACTACTGCGAAAGGCAAGTGCTATGCCATTCACTGAATATTTTCTACCTCCTTGCTATCTCTTATTGCGGAAGCCGATGTGGAAGTGTTTTGCAGTAATCTACAAATGAGAGCGATGCATGCCATTAGGAATGAAAGCCCGGTGGCGGCGTGCAGCATGCTGCGCAATGTGTGCGAGCCATGGACGCCGAAGGTACAGTCCATTTCGCAGCGCTTGATTGGGCGTGGCTTACGGACTTGGGTGGGAGTGTATCAAACTCTCTCACCCCACCACATACTCTCATTCTCGCCCTTCACCCAAGTCGCAGGCCGCGCCCAATCAAGCGCTGCGAAATGGACTATAATTTGTTGCTGAAGCGATACTGTTGTTTTGGCGTGATCGTCTTATGTTCCTAGTGCTCGCGCTCAGCTTGCATATTGCGGTCACGAGCCTCACGCGGTCACTGGGTGTGTGCCACTAGGATAGAAATTCGCATTGTGGCGTTCTACATGCGACCAGGGTCAAGCGTGGCGCCGAGGGAAATCTCCAAAAAATACGACCCTACCCCCGAAAGAGAACCTCCATATGACTCTCCTCCCCCTTCTCAAGGTTCCGCTACTTCTGTGGTTTCTACTCAGTCAATGCGATTCATCGAGGAAATGAAGATCCTCGGAGTCCTTCCAATCATAAATTCGAGCATTTTTTGAATACTTGTATAACTTCACCAAAACTCAACCTTTCAAAGCAATGCAAAATGTTTTCATAATAACTCCCTTATCCAATCTACTAGCTGCTTGGGCTCCTAATGGTGCGTAGTTCTCCATATGCAAATCCAGTTGAGGAAAATTTGAAAAAATGCCTCACTCCAAATGGAGGAACTTCCTCCGAACTTAACTTTATGAAAGCGGATTTTCGGTGCGGGTCTACGAGGTTGTTGCTTTCCAACAACTTCTGTACTATACCATGTCTTCAAAAAGAGAAAAAAGTCCTTTCGAAGGAAACCACTCGAGAAAAATTTCTCAGCCGGAGAGGCGAGATCTTCCCACGAATCCTTGGAAAAAATGATCCATTATGTCTAAAATGCCTCCAGTACACATCCTTGCTCTCAAAGGTCCAACGGAAAGGCGAATAGCGCTGGCTGGCCTCGCTCGGGATGCGCCATGCATGGCGTTTCCATCGAAAATCCACCAAGTTAAAGGGTACACTATTACCGTGGTCGGCGAATTGTGAACTTGAACAAGGCATCAAGTATCGACCTTGCACCACAGCATAAGTTGTCAGCGTTTTGTTGCAGAAGCTTGACACCTTTCCCAGGAGAACCAAGGGATCAGCCTAGCCTTTGACTCTGCCTTTCTTTTTCATTATCCATGCGCTCTGCTCTCCACGATATCGTTGTGAGCACGTATTTCAAAACTTTTGTGGCCTACTTTTTTACTAACAGCTTTTTTCTGTATATACTTCGAGATTTTTAGATGAAGATTCAGTTGAATATTATTTTCGGATTTGAACTCAGTCACTCACTTTGATCACAACTCCCCTTTACGCTTTGGACCCGAAGCCTGAAAAATTTCGTTGATCATAGCCTGTCTTAGCGATATTTCTCGAAAGAGGTTTAACCCTGCATGCGATTCGATGGTGCGAGTTACGCGCTCCATATGGGTAGGTCCTCAAATGATGACGGTGCTCTACGCTTTATTCTAGACGTAATCGCTTCAGGACCTAACTAGTAGTTCATCCATATCCCGCACCATCTCGTTGCTCGTCAAACACGCGTCAGCCCTAATGGCACACACCCCGTGACAAATCGAAGTTCATGTCTCATTGGCTTACACTCCATGAAGAGAAGCGTAAGATCGGTTATACAGTGGATACCGCCTCTAACTGTAGTAAAGAAACCTCAACAACATTTTGCAGTTTTTTCTTTTTCACATTTACATTCTATACTAAATCTTAGTAGTTTTTGAAGGGTAGATCTTTGACTTACTGCTTTCAATTCACGTATCGAGATAAACATATTCAACAAACAAAAGTTGAGAATGCAGAAAAAATGAATTTCTAAACTGAAGGAAAATTATACATATATCCTAGTTTTGACGATTGTTACTGCAGCGCTCCCCCTCCACCCCGCCTTCCAGTAGGGTGGGAGAGCAGTCGATGGTGCTCATGAAGAAGGAGCAGTCACAATCGAAGGCCATTCCGAAAAAAAACTCATTTCCATCATAGAGTAGGAAGTTGAAGCAATTCAATGGGACTTCAATTGCATTGGGTGCCCTCTTTAATGAAGGAACCGAGAGGGTTCAGGAGAAAAGGAGGATGGTGAGAAATGATCGTTTAGAAACGAACATTCGAGATTAGAAGGGAATTTGTAGAGAAACCCGGATTTAAAAGCGCGACGTTGTGGTTTGTATTCGCATCTTCCGCGCATCTCTTCGAACTGCAACGTCACTTCCCCGAAATGCTCGCAAAAGAAAGATGTCATTTGTTGTCTCGTAGGGTGTATTTCATTTATTCATGATGATGTGAAATAAGTGAAGCAACAATAGCGGCAATCATTTAAAGCGAATAGGTTAATAAGCAAAAGTGTAGGATGAAAGATGACCGTGATAAAAAAATTCATTGAATTCACGACGTTCTGCAACCTAACGAACTGCACGCGTTACCTGGTCTTACCGGGGCCGAAATTGCCATTCCCGGTGTCCTTGACACCATCATGGAACTGTTAGTAGCTTCCAGAATATTTTGAAAAAAAAAATCTGCAATGTGATAAGCAAATAGAGTAAGCAATAGGCGTAGACAATCCCATTAGCTCGACACAGACTCTCTTATTTCCGTAAAAATGGAATGACGCAGAGAAGAATCTGCTAAGATGGCACTGACTGACGCGACTGATCAAACTCAGTATAAGTAATGCCGGCCAAATGCCACCTGCGGCTTCGTAATCGCTACCCATATGGATTTTAATTGCAGGTATGAAAGAACAAGACAGCAAAGCGGGCAGAAGAGCCGCAAAGAGGATGAACCCTGGAAACACCGATGCTCCTCCCTCTGGGATGCTAAACATTGCCGAATTCATTTTCTAATCAAGTGAACTGCTCCTAGAAAATGCCCACGTGATTAGCCCATCCAATCATTGAGGATGGGCTACTAATTTGCCAGACAAAAGAATTATATGATAGTTCCTTCTCGAATCTTCCTCGGTCGAGCTACAAAAAGGAGCAGGATTGGTAGCGATTCTCAGCCATAATTTGTCACTCGATGAAAGAGATAATGTGTGACATCGAATTTCACTGCTGGCAGTTCAGTCAGGATTCCATGGATCAGTTCAATTGTTGGAAGCTTCATCTAGGGAGGGCAGAAACAATGATAATCGTTGAATGGACATAGAATCCACTTCTGCGCATTTTGCATAAGCGAAGGTAATGACGCATATGAACCCTCATACCGCGAAAGAAAGAATGGTCTGTGTGAGTGGATGGTCCACTAACATAAAAGGTGCGTGAGCATGATCACTAGTGACACGCATATGATGAGGACATCTCAACGAATATCTTTTTTTTATTCCTTATCCTGTTGAGCATTCATTTCTTGATATATTTTTTGGGGCAATGAGGAGCTTTAAAAAAATCTCATCCATGTTAATGCTTCGTACCAGGTGACGAAACTATGGTACTTTGTGGCGACCACGAACGTAATTTATAAACATGCTGGTGTGATTACAAGTTTTGCCACAATAAATAAGAAAGGCCATAAAGAACCTAATGGCAATACCAGGCGGTGGGAGGGGTAATATTTCGAACATCTGTGAAGAACTAACTTACCGGCGCTGATGTGAGTGATATAATAAACAAAGGATATTAACACAGTCAGTCATATTCCATGTATTAAGCAATAAACAATAAACATAATTCTACAACTCATCGGAATTTAGGAGGGACAGACTTGAGGCATCGACAAGTCACATGGAACTGTACAGCGTGTACCATTACAGCTGTACAGTATGTAGTATACTTCTCTGGCAGCTTACAACTTTTCATTCCCACTTTATCATGGTTGCTCAAGACTTACACCACTTGTTAACCAATTTCGGAGCTTTCTTTCTTTGGTTCGTGTCTGTTACAATGCAAAAGATCTACAAATCAGAAAAACGACCGGCGGTCTGAAGGTATCGGAGAGGCCGTGTAGGTGCAAGCACTCGCGGGCGCGATCCGTCCACTGCGTCGCGCGGGGGTTTTTGCCTGCTCCCTTTCGGGCCTGAGCCGTGCACCCCTCCTCGACCCCCCGGGATCCGCCACCCTCCGGCGGCAGAACCCTGGCGACGCAACGCTTGGCGCGGACGCCCGGTCGCCGTACACCGCATTCACCACGGGACTCCTCCCCTCACTCCATCCACACAAATCTACTGCCTAGAAGCTGGCTCACAGGCTCCCGCCACGACGCCCAGTGACCGAGCATAGAAATGAAGGCTATTCGTGCATGACGATCGATCGAGAGGGCATTGAAAACCAGAGAAAATGGAGTGATAGCGCATTGTAGAATGAACGATGAGCTGATATCCATCATTCCTATGCTAATCCTGGCAAGGATATGGTGCAAAAAGAGTTGGCGCGCCACGTTCACGATCCCACGTAGGCTTCTCCTATAGCACTTATTAGCAACAACAGGATTGCACTGAAAGGTGAATCGCTAGGTCTAATTTGGAAAACGAACGTGCTCAAAGTCACATTTGGCGATTAGCGCAATTATTTCAGAATGAGCTCGAAAAAATATTATACATGCAGCCCATGAGCTCTGATGGGTCGCACAACGTTTGACGTTAGTCCGAAAACTAAGTGCGTATTGTCGTATGGTACTGTACGCTACGATACGGCAATGGAATGTCAATAAGTAAGAAGGTGAGATCCTGCAGAACCACACCAAAACGTTTTGGCAGAGCCCGCCTTTTTTTGAAACCAGGGCACTTGTTTTTTGCTTTTATTTGCTTGCACATGATTGATATCCTTGCAGAGAAGGTTTGCCGTGGTGTAATATTTGTTCCGCCAGGCCCACACAACTGGGGGACCGTCTTCTTCATAATTGTTTCAAATCGATTTTTGCCCAAACCACACTGATCCCGTTTATTGTTTCCACCTTTATGATGTTACTCTCGGCCATCACTATTTCTAACGCGGTAAACAATTTAGGAGGTACAAATGGTATCTCCAAGTCGCACTCCTCTCCCATTCCGAACCTTCAGTTTTCGTTCAAATAACATCGTAGGAAATGTAGGAATCGTGAACTCCATGACTGCCTTAGAGCGTTAAAGACGGTATTTGCTTTCACAGAGTCGAAGGCCTCGTATGTAGTACACGAAAGCAAAGAACAGTGGTGGATGATATTTCGATGGACTTGGAGACAGTTTCGATGTCGCATGGACAATAAAAGTTTTTGCGAAAACCGGTTTGCTCCTCTGGTTGTTAGTAGCCTAGGATTCCTTCTAAGCGATTGAGAAAAATTCTAGTGAGAGTTTATATACCACAGAAAGCAGGCTTATCGAACGATATTTTGCAATATCTTCGCGCCCTTTTTGAATAACAATACCATCCCAGATTTTTTCCATATATCTAAAATATGCCGGAGAGAAATGTTATGACGACTTCAGCAAACAAGTCTTCTCAAAGGACTAAAAGCATTTCACAATGTTTGTTTTTTCAACCATGGGTCTGAATGAGATAGCCTGAATGAGGTTTCTTTTTTTGTTCCTTTCATTAGGAATGCTCTCTTGCATTCGCTCACAAAATGTGGTCACTTTTTTTTGCTTCCTGCTGAGCAATCGCTCCCCAACGAGGATCGGGGTAAAGAGAAGTGAGTTGAGTTGAAATACAACTAAAAGAAGCGGGAGGGGATAAGTGTTGAGAGGGAGGGGAAAAGGATTTGTAGCACGCAGTTCTCAAAATTTTATCGCTCATCACGGAATAGGTGGGTATCTGCAAAAAAAGTGCCACAGCTCGGACTATTTCGTAAAAGATTGACGGAAGGAAAATCGAATAGGATCGAGTCAAGAGAGAGGGGGAGTCCGCTAACTCTAGCGCGAGGTTAATTCACAGCTGGAAAAGAAAGCTACTTCCCGCGCGCGATTGCGCAATTCCGGTAGCGCGGTGACCTAATGCGAGCGTCCTGTCGCACACACATGGCTAACATGGGTTGTTAAAAAATAAATTTTTAGCGTTAAACAATCCCTTCTGAGCGATGCGCCACGCACTCTTCTTCCATTCGGAGTCGTGGTGTCGGTTGATTGCAGTTTGCTATTCAGTGACTTGGGATGGAAACCGGCCAGCCATTGTACAACACAGAATTTTATCCTCCCAGACGAGTCTAATACTAATCCACCTACCTCAGAGATGAAAGTGTTGGATTTGCTGGCGGGCGTGAGCCGGGATTTGATCCTCGCGCTATGAGAATGGAAGTGCGCGCCACCTGTCACTACAACACCTCCGCCCGCACTTGACAAAGGCATCGTAAAAAATTGAATAATAAATAATGCATACATGAAAGCAGTCGCGTCAGAGGCTCTCTTTTTGGGTGTGTGGCGTTCGGTTACTGCGTCGCATTTGAACGCATCTTCGCCCATTGTAGATCAAGAAACAATCCATCGATAAGTCGTAATCCTAAGAAAGAAATGAGACACAAAAATAAATAAAGCCGGCCTGAGAACTAGCTGTGAGATGTTTATGGCTGTGGGTGTTGACTACCACTTGCCTCGTGGACACTTAGTTATTTACACCCGCAATTGAATTGAATGTGGTATGCGTTGTTGAGAAAAGTCGTATCAGTCTCTCATCATACGGCTGAAAGTGGCAGCACAGCGATGGCGAAAGGAGTTGTGAATGCAAGATTCGTGAAAATCGCGTCACTGATCACTAACCACCATTTCACTCCCCGCCTACCGTCTTGCAGCACTACTCTTCAGATCGCACCATACTGTCCCACGAATAATCTATGAATAACTGCGTAAGTAATGGATGAGAATGATTAGAAAGCACCTACCTGTGATGCAGAGTGGAGCTACTGCGACGGTATGACCCCACTGTTAAGGTCGTAATATAACCCCACTTGAACAGTCACAGCGAGAGACGCTCCTTATAGCCGAAAAGAATGTCAAATAGGGAGAGTAAGAGAGAGAAAGGAATCCCTCAGAAATTTCCGATAGTTACTGTGAGGTTTCGTTTAACGAGTGCGAAGTCACATACAAATTTCAATTAACTCTCTACGTAGGTAATTCAAACACTCGTCAGAAAGAAAAACCTAATCCTTTCAAATAACTGGTGGCCGTGCCTTTTATTCAAGATATGCCCGCTCATCAAGCATGATATGATCCAGCAAAACAAGAGCCTCACACAGAGTTCTTGGTGTGATTACGATCAACGTTGTGAATGCGTCTTCTAAACGTAGTGGTATGAAGGAGAGGAAACTGAACAGAAGGGGGGGGGGGCTCGTATAGAGGTACCTTATGGGGCGCGGTTAATACCGAAATGGTCCATTTCTATCATCCAATCACAAGCACCAACTGATTAGGAGTTGCTTCGGCGATTCTGTTCAGCTCGTTTTGTTGGCAATGCTCGTTGGGTATCTGGAATGTCGTTTTCGATTCTTACATTCAGCTTCACTAGTCACTTCACAGTGTCGTCAACAGGAAGTCGTTCCCTCGTCATCATCACAGCTGTCGAGACAACGAATGCAGACGAGGGCTTCCCGTATCTCAGCTTCCACCACAATCATCCGAAAATTCAGCTGAATCCCACGAGAAGACGCCACGGAGCCCAGTGATGATTTTAGGAAGAGCTGAGATACGGGAATCGGATGCGAAACATTCATGCAAAAGCATTCTTTTCACATAATATCGATTCTATGGATCCGTATTTTAGTTTCTTATAGACCACAGCAATCGAAGAATGTTGGTTGCCACGAAAAACCACGGACACCGTCACGCATAGCCAGCAAATGCGTTCTTCCCACAATGCTGTGATCACGGTGGTTTCAGGAAGAAAAAGAAAGCTGAGAGGAACGAAACAGAAACGGCAAATTCCGTGACATTCCTTCCCGAGTCTAGAAGAGGATGGTGAAATTGTGCCCGGAATGAAGTTGGTACCTACTCTTTCTGAACTCCCTGAATTTGAGGGTTATGCTAGTTGGCCATTCAAGCCAGCATATTCATTATTAATATTATTCATTTATTCGAACATTCATATTCTACTTATTTGATATTATTCATTACCTCATTGACTAGAAAACACCAATAAGCAGGATTTCGCAACCATATCTACGTGCTCAATTAGACCGAAGATATTGAAGAGATCCTTTAGAACATGAAGCTCCGGCCAGAGAATAGTATCCTCATTCGGCCTAGGATAGTAGGTGGAGGTGGTCAAGAATACGGGGTGATCCATAAAACATGCAACCATCTTTTACGTAGTAATGAAATATTTCTTTGTATGGATGTAACGTGAAGCGCATTCGTGCAATTTCACTTTAAAGGAATCGTCCACGGAAAATGAGTTTTTGTCTTACCCATATATATATGTTGTATTTGCCTAATGTTGGCCTCATGCAAAATTTCACGCGAAAAAATGTGAATCAGGCTGAGATACAGCACCACAAAGTGCGGTTCCAGTGGGCGGGGCCTCCGTGTAAAAGCCTCGTGCCGCGTCCGCCGTGGTCAGAGACGCATTGTAGGAACGGAAGGTTACGTAAACAGTCCCACTCTCCGTTCCCAACGGCGGCGGAAGACGGGACGAGGCTTTTATACGGAAGCCCCGCCCACTGGGACCGCACTTTGTGGTGCTGATCTCAGCCAGATTCACATTATTTCGCGTGAAATTTTGCATGAGGCCAACATTAGGCAAATACAACGTAAATATATGGGTAACACAAAAACTCATTTTCCGTGGACGATTCCTTTAACCTTCATTTGACACAATCAGCGACATATAGGGGTGCCAGAAAAATAAAGTAATTTTTCTCCTCCACTTTCAACCCTACTTTAGTCGGACTCAAGCAAATTCTGACCGTGTATTTCTATCCCTAAACTAAGGAGCAGACCTTACTTTATCACTATTCTCCGTTACAGCCTTCTGCACGAGAGGAACGGTTGCTTGTTACGAGTGAACAAGATGTGTTACCTCAGCTGGGCAAAATGCGAAACTCCTTTGCCCTCGTTCACATCCTTGCTGAGGTCCGTTCACTGTGGGTACTCGAGGGGATTTATATCGGGTGTATTGGGTGGTGTTTTTAACATTCCGTTTTTTCCGAGCTCCTAGCGCCCTTCGTTCCCAAGAACCAGAACGTGCCGTTAACACTGAAACCCTTCCGAATGCAGGTTTGAGGCATGAAAAATGATACTCGGATCATAGCAGCGTTGTCCGAGCAGCAAGGGCTCTGTGACTTCCATGAACCAAAGGGCCAAACCTCAGGAAACTTCCCACAAAAGACCTACCACGGAATATGGCCCCACTGTTTCAAGCGGACCTTGATACCGAAGGTGCTCTGAAGCCTAGGTGCGCCGACTGAAGACTCCGTATTTTGATGAAGGTGAAAGTAGTGAGTCTCTGCTCCTGTTTCTAGAGGAACATTTCGGGAATATTTTGCCTCAATACTTTTATTGAGTCTCTGCTTGCTCCTGTTTCTAGGGAACATTTTTCGGGAATATTTTGCTCCAATACTTTTATCTCTTTCGTTTATCCATTTTTTGTATACTAGGCGGATCTAAGCCGTAAGTAAAATTACTTTATTCTTTTGGCACCCCCTGTATATTGCCCTCTTTCTGTTACGATTATTAATCTCAGACATTTTGAGTGCGTTTCTGCTGTGGGTTGCGCAGTACTCCGTGACTTGGTGCTTGAATCAGTGTCGTGACTTCCGTCCGACCCACCGTAGATCACACCTGCCCGACGCGCGGGTCCCGACTTGCCGATCGAATATTCTGGAAGTGGCGGGAAGACGCTTTTACATGGCGTCTCATTTCTTCAGTATCGGTGTGTGCTTCGATTCGACAGTCGTTAGTAGCCGTCCATTCCCATCTATCGGCGTCCTTCGTGGTGAGCCGCGCCCAGCCAACGACGATCCGACCGTAGCTGGTTTTGGCACTTGCTCACGCACGGCAGTAACTTGTCTGTATTCCTGCCTGTGCTATCATGTCGCCGTAGGCAACTCCGCCAGGACCGCACATGGATGTGCAGCCGAGATATGGATTCTTGCCAGACCCCCGTGAGAGAAGAGATTTTGGGTTCCACCCGTTAATACTTAGGCTTCGCTTTTGTATGGTCATTTCGTATTAACTCATTGTATTGCTTTCTATTCAATGTTGTCATTGATTTCATTGCTTAGTACATGAACACTTGCTGAACCCACATTGGTTTCAGTCTATCACATGCTTACTGTGCCAAAGTACTTGGTAGCTATTATAGTCGTTGTGTTCCTCGCAGTAACCGGTTGGTCGCGATATTGTAGACGGAACGTGGGTTCACACTCGATATGGTCATAGGTGTAGGTTGTATGTTGGTGCGATATGTAAGAAAAGTCCTCTCCGAGAGGACCGCTGTCTTACGTACGCTACCTGGTAGGGACAGCTAGGGCTTCTAGGCAGAGCAAGGGCGAGAGTGGCGTAAGAAACCGTAGGAGCCTTCAGTCGTCACGTGGTACTATGCTCTGTCGGCGGAACCCCGATGCACATTGTTTTAAGGCATGTGATGCGGCGGGGCTCAGCATCCGTACGGCTCGAAGCTATCGTTTGTTATATACCATTTCAGTGCAGAATAGATGAGGATGCTTACACGAGTTGCTTATCGAAGACATTCGGCCCTGCTCAGAGATGGAACAACACTTTCCACCGTCAACAATAAGACACACTCACATAGAGGCGCTGGAGTTGGAATCAAAGAATTGTACGAGGGTGAAGTTAAGTTGTCAATAAAAGTTGGGCGATCTCGTTGCGGACTATATACGCATGAAAACGAATACCAGGACGGAATGAAATTACAACTACGAAATATCACAAAACAGTCGGTTAGACTCTATCGAGCCATGAGGTACTTCAGACTCTACTGCACCTATTTCTCTTCTGAGCCAATTTCACTTTCAAAGGGTTCTGCACAGCAAGACGAACAATAAGCCATAAAGCTTTGTACTTCTGTTTTGAGGGCATAGCAGGCATTGACACGTTAACACGTTAAGCCCTTGCGCATGGTAAAGAGACCGGGCGAAGAGCAATCTTGGCTCACGGCATGGATTTACGGTGGCCTGCACTTCGTTACTTTGCACACAAGATGCCTTACCAAAACGTCTCGTGTGATTTCTTGGTTTTCTTTAGTATAATCACGCTTTTTCTAACTCTTGATTTATTCTCCCTTTTATTGTTTCACTTTTTTGTTCTGTGTATTGTTTCACATGTTTAACATCAGCATGAATGAAATCAAACCGTTCCATGCGACAACAAATGAGAGTGGCGTCGGAGTGCTTGAAGGACGTGAAACGCGCCTAAATCACAATAGCGTTCCCATAGTTTTTCGACTTTCGCTACAGATTATCTTGTCTGAGTTCAAATGTTCGCTTGCAGAAGACCGTTTTTCAGAATGCGCTCCACTTTCTTGCCTACTCCCGGTGCCTTTGAATCGGAAAGAAATGAAAAAAATGTGGTGTAACGCAGATTTGTCGAGCGATTAGTGGACCATCCTGTTAGTGCCTGACATCGGCAATTCTCATAAAACGATGGTCGCTTACGTGAAACATACGCTAATTTCTCCACCGTGAAAACTACCATAGAAGCAGAATGCGTGACCATGAAAAAGCGATAAAATGATGCCACGAAAGTTTGATACTTTTAGCTATCTAGGGATCATGTAAGATCAGATAGGTTGAGAGTTCTTCACAATCACTGTAATAGGCGGTATATGAAAAGTGAAGTGGCACTTTGCCGAATACACGCCTCTGTTCTGTTCAAAATACTTTTCTTCGCTATTGCAGCAGTTTCAAAAACGATCTCTTACCAAGACCACTGGGCGCTGGCCACACCCATGTAATTCAGCGCCTCGGCATATCTTATTTTGAGAAAAACCATTATATGAATCAACAGAATACCTGCTCTGAAGATTAGTATACATTTATAAAAACATGCTTTTCAGATCTCCAAGCCTAAGACACTGTCATGGAATCATGGTTCGTTATTCCAGAAAGCAAAAGCCATAAACATAGTCGGAGTAGTGTGAGCGGTGAGAACTCTCAGAGTGTGTCATTAGAATGAAAGCTACGGCCCAGAAACACTATACATGGCAGAACTTCGATGAAAGTAAATGAAACGGCCCTATAAGAGCAGTCTTTTTCAACAGTTGCCACTTGTTTTAACAATGCCCGCCCCTTTCGCTGGGAGATTCTGCTTCCTTTCAGAGTCATCGATGGGGAGGGAGTTCCATTTCTTAGGGATTTTAGCCGTTCCATTCCATTCTTTCTTCACTTTCGTGCTAGTAAGCACCTTGAGTTATGTATTCAATAATCTCTTGATATTCGGCCCTGAATCCCCCTACCACTCACTGCCTTTAATCCATAGGACGGGAGTCGAACCCGCCCCCATTTGCGGGAATAAGTATTGATCCATCGCACTACCGGGACCAATTTCACGACTGTTCAGCCTCAGCGGCACATATGCCACAGCACATGTGCTATAAGCAGGAAGTGTGACTTCT
Organism: Trichostrongylus colubriformis; assembly: GCA_963978905.1. Classification (NCBI taxonomy): domain Eukaryota; kingdom Metazoa; phylum Nematoda; class Chromadorea; order Rhabditida; family Trichostrongylidae; genus Trichostrongylus; species Trichostrongylus colubriformis. The sequence continues at coordinate 42,027,839 of OZ022256.1, forward strand.
AGTCCTGTCTCCCGTCCGAGGCCAAAGCTTTTGCCCATGATTCAGCTCCTTGTAGCATCTTTCGCATCGCAAATTGCGGCGGATCAGCAGCCATTAAAATTGAAAGCACCCGGATCGATAAAAATAAACTGCTTTTTGTACGGAATTTAGATTGCACAAAAACGTTGCAATATTCAGTGTAAGGACGTCATGTTAAAAGCACGTGAAATTAGCTTGACGCTCTGTCTATGGACATACATTTAGGCTCACAGGGAGCATGTTCGACATGGCTGAAAACGTGGCGCACTCCTGCTGAAGCCGTGGAGCCCGGCGATGAAATTTCAGAATTGAACAGAGGGAAGGCGCAAACAGCTTAAATCCGTAATTTTTTCGAGTTTTTACTGCTTTCGATGTGAAGACCCATATACATATTTTAAGTACAAGCCGGTAGTCACGCAGTAGATCGGCACAATAGTCAAGAGTTTGAAGGAGGCATATACAGTGCTCCTTAAAAACTCCCTTTGTGAAATGCTTCGAAGAAGTTCTTCGAGTAAAAAGTGTAGCCAATGAGTGCGCGCATTCGAAGATTAACACCAAATTCCAGCCAGTAAATACAAAAAATTCTCGGGATTTATTTTGAAAAGGCCGCTTTTTCTATGTGCATAATGATACAGTCAATGACAGCTTGAAGTATTCAACAGCGAAGATACAACAAGAAAGGGAAGATGCTAATTCTTCAACCACCCTGTCCTCCATTGCCTTGAGTAACCAGAAAATTGCGATTACCTAAGTCCATATAAAGTTTTTCAGTATGTTATTGGTCAACTTAGCTTAGTGCCATGCTCCGAGGATTACTCTGTTTGAACTATCTGCTTCCTTCGGAATCAGAAAGACTTATCGGCATGAATTCTTCTCATCATGAAGCTCCACACATTTTCCATTTCATGAAAGTTGGGCTAATCCAGCCACGTAAGAAGATCCATCCAGTGTCGACTTCACCATGCTCTCAATGGTCCGGTTGACATGAACTGGGCATTGATTTACATGAAAAAGGATTTTGGTGCAAATTTTGGCACGGCAAGGAAGTACGACGCATAAAGACTCGCTTATCGGATAATTCGTCCTTTCGCGAACGAAATAAGATTTCGAAAGCTTCCTCGACCTCACACCATGACACCATCTCTTTTGAAGTTCTTCTTGGAAAATAAAGTCTGTACCACATGGGATGGTACCAGTGGTAGTCCGGGTCGTTATGTTTAAGCGTTTTTTAAGAGAAAGATCAACCTAAAAAAGTGACAGAAAGGTGTACAAACTCCAGGAAATATTAGGCACACTACCCTAATCTGCGCCCATCCATCTCTTAGCGATCTCGGTTCGATTTTCGTATTTTTTTGTGTCCCTTCTCAGTTCTCGCCTGAAAACGAACATGCTTTTCCTCAGGACCCGATGAACAACGATGAGTTGTCGACAGTTTGTTGGCACATTAAGCTGCAGAAAAGTTCTTGTTTCCAGTATGACACTCTGGAACTTGACTCCTCTCTTGGATTGCTGCGCTTGCCTCTATGAAGAAGAGAAGGCCCTCCAACACTCCTTTTCATACATTGCAACATCGTCTCTGAAATTATCGAAGACTGCGTGAAACCGTCGCATTTTGAAAGCGATCTGACGTTCGGACATCCTCAAGAGAATTCTAAACGGTTCGCACGCACTCCTTGTCAAAGGGAAGTTTAGGAAACAATAAAGAAGCGTCTCCAATGTACAAGCAAACTATTTGTCAGCCAAGTTTATCATCTAAATGATAAACTCACCTAATCTTCCAAAAGTTAATTTTTCAGCAAGTGAAATAAAACACTATAGTAATATAGTTCTCTGTGATAAACCATTGATAGACGACTACGCGCACTGGACGAAAGGACACCAGCAGGAAACTGACGATGCGCAGAATGACAAAAAGCCAAGAGCCACTTCATTTCCCGCTAGCTCTTTTTGTACAGCACCCGTACCGTCTTCTACCTGATGAATTCTGCCACAGCGGTATAGATGTTGATATTCCGATGCGCATCTCATCACGAAAAAATGATGTGGTTGTTTTTTTCATGTGAACTAACTGACTTTATTGAACACTTCCCTGTGCACAATAAAAGGATAGTTACGTTACCATCATACCAAATCTAGGGGCGACTTTGCACTACCGGGTTTGCACTACCTCTCACGTTCAATCAGCCGTTATTTTGAGGGCAGTCCATCTTTCTTTCAGTCAGCGTCATCTCCAAAAGAAATGAAGGGGTTTTTTGTTTTCTGGTTGGAATCTGGTATAATGAACGCGTGACTGAGCGTCCACACTAGCATTTTGCTTTCGTAGTTCTTCCTATTTTTGGACATTTCATAGGTGGCAGCGTCGTGCACAGCACTGTAGAATACGGTTAATGTAAGCGTAGTACTTCTTATCATCTCATCATTTCGCATTTTGACGCATTTAAAGACACTGGGAGAGGGTAGTCTCAGCCTACGATACCGGCTTATATTTCAGGAGAAGCACACATGACGCCTTCATTGAATATTTCCAGTCACAAAGCTTTCTTTGTATTTCCTGGTTTATTCTTCCTTTCACAGTTTCAGTTGTTTGTTTCTGTTTGTTGTTTCTTCACTTGTTGAACATGATCATGAATGAAATCAATTACACTATTTCTAATCGCCTCCACCAGGGAACTCGCCCACTGAAGCGTGCAGATCGAGGTGAAGCGCGCTAGGATTGCAAGAGCGCCTCAAAGGAACGCGAAATTCGCTGCACATAACCTCTTCTAGGCCAAATGTTGCTCATAGAAAACAGTGCTTCGAAATGAGCTTTATCTCCTTACCCCTCCCGGCGCTTTAAACAAAGTGATGCGATGACGACTGATCGACGCGAAGTCCCAGGTGAGGTTGGATTGGTCGAATTTTCGCTTCGCGGCGCCGTCAGCACGACTTGCTGCAGTCTGTTGTATTTCCGCTCAGTATGCGGTGGCCTGGTATCGTGAGGGACCTTCAAAGATTACAGCTTGTAAATTTCGGAAGTCCTTATGTGTTATGGTTGTTGCTCTTTCAACAAATAAAACTATTAGGTTGATTCATAATAAATCGGACAAATTGACCAATTTTAATCATTGTCGTACAACTTTTTTACGACAACAGGGATTCACTTGAAATATACTCCATCTTTATCGATGACCTTCTGCCACGGTATAGGCAGATCATGGATGCCCTTGCTCCAGAAGGCCGGAAGCTGGAGCTCGAAGAAGTTGCCGAGTGCCGCCTTGACCTCGTCGCCAGTTTTGAAGTCGAGAAAAGGTGGAAATCTGAAGGGGCCAGGTCTGGGGAGTACGGTGGGTATAGAAGTACGGTCCAACTGTACGACAGCAGCTCGGCCTTGGTCGATCTTGCGAAGTGCGGTCTGTGGAAGTAGACACGTTGTCGTGCTGGAAGTAGACATGTGACCGCCGCCGTAGCGAACTTTGGACATTGGCCTTCAATTCTCGTAATTGACGAACGTAGACGTCGGCGGATACTGTGGTACCTTCATCGAGCAGCTTCCAGTACTCTACGCCGTGTACGCTCCCCCAACCGCGGTTTTCGTCTTCGATGGAATAGTCGCCTGACGCAAACTTCGAATGCTACAACTACAGTGTACTTCTGCCGGGGGCATGCTCCTTGTGAACTTCTATCAGACGTCTGCCGATATCCGCGGGTTCCTGGCCAGATAGCGATATAAATAGTATGACGTTGCGGATGTGGTCTCTGGACCGCTTGAAATCGTGCGGCATTGTGGCGAAATGAATTTACTTTGGAGTGATTATTTTGCGGTACTTTGAAGAGCTTTTCATACTCATTCCAACGGTACCTCGCGCGTCCATTTTCGTTAATTCGTTACTGAGTTATGATCTCTAGAAATCATCACTACCATTTGTCCGATTTATTATGAATCAACCTAATACAAACGAATCGCACTTGCCGCGGTCGGCCGCGCGAAAGTAGGGTGGTCGTCCAGTTCGCTCTAAACATTTTGTGCCATGCGATTGTGCCATTTCTACCTTATAGACAAGAGTGGAGCAAACTTGATGGTTCATCCTAAGCGGTTTCGCGCTTAGCAAGTGCCAGAATCGTGTTCTGCGCATCCAGCTTCTCAATGGTACGAGTTTCTAGTCCAACTGCATCAAATTGCTCCGAGTGGATAAAGGCATGTTTTATTTCCCCTCGCTATTAGGTTTATTTTTGACGTTCTATTGAATCCTTCTCAAAAAAATACAGTTTATAAGTGAGCGATTTACATTCACAGAGAACATGAATCATTTATTCACACACACACAAAATGTCACTGAGAATATAGAATATGTAAGCTCCATTCTGAGAATTCATTCATTTTATATACAACGATAGTTAGAGGCAAGAAAATGTTGCCGTGGAAGGGTCCTGAGAGGATTTTGAGGTTGCTATTTGCCTATGGTATGAGCGGTGGCGATACTCGTGATTGAAGCCGTACTAGTATGAACAAGTATGCCGTGATATACCTGAGGGTAGAGGTAAGAAGCTGGCAATAAGGCCGCCTCAAAGCTGAACTCCTTGCACAGCTGCAATATATTTGAGCCGTTCCAATTCCATCAGAACCCTTTGTAGTTCAGCTTTTAGGCGAAGATTGTCCTGGAAAAAATGAATCGGTCAAGCCGTCCGTGCTGGCAGACTACGGATCCGTTTTGGAGCTGAAGCATTGTTTTTTGTAAAATATATTCGCCATCAAATTTCATTTATTACTCGTTTTACATTGCTCAGGTATGCGCCACGCTTCTCTCAAGAGGTAAGAATTAAATACGTGAGCCACTTGCAGTGGATCTCTCTTACCTGTTGTACTAATTCCAACTTTCTGAAATTCACGTCCTCTTTTTGACGTCTCGCTTCCCTAGACCGTCTGGCTGATTCGTTGTTACGCTTTCTCCTTTCATAATATGCCTTAAATGATTTAATATATTAACGGTTTGTTCAGATGATCTCAGCTTGTGTTGGGCTTCCTTCACAGAACTAATTCAAGGGTTAGCTGGGTAATCACTTTGACTCGCAAGAGTATGTTTCCTCTTAAGTAGCTCTAGCAAGTGTTTGTTGTATGAAGTAATGCCCATCATCACAACCAGGACACTCTCAGGTATGGAGGAAAATTGCCGCTTCAACGAGCCCCTCCCTGTTGTGAACTCTACAATACCAGTAACTGTTGCCGTATTAACATATAGTTGCATTGGGTTTTATTCTTACCTCAAAAAGGATGTTTATTTCCATTCCTCACACGGACTCGCTGTGAAATACTTTTCATTTCTCATCTGCTTATTGAAAGGGTAGATTCTAATGGCTGTCGCTGACCTCAACAGATACGATCCCCTACTGTCCGCTCAAATAGACCCCTCTGTCGAGGAATTCTGTCCCGGTATACCTAATTCTAACGAGGAGCAAATAGCAGGACAGGTAGATGGGTGTGTAACATAATTGCCTTCATAGTGTGTTGAGCAGTACCAGAAACTGCCGCTTTCGATGATAGTTTGAGGAATTTGGAAGGTCGCCCGCGGAATGTAAAATTTTCTGCTCCCCTTTGCGTCTCATCATCCACCACCCTTGGCCCGGGCTCAAGTCTTTTAGTTGTACCAGTCGTTACTCTTTGCATTTGCGTTTGCGCTCTAGTTCAGGGTTAAGCTTCATGTCGAGGAAATCTCAAAAAATAAGACCACCACTTTCCAATCCAAGAGACCCCCATTGCGAATTCTCGACGGAAGCCTGACTGCGCTCTTGAATTCTGGAGGGAGATACATCGTAGGAAATTCAGAACTAGCACACCAATATGTTGCTTTGAGGATGTGGTAAGAAGGGGATGTGACCCATTAGGAGAGAAACTTCGTGTGACCCGCGCATGACGCATGACTCGATGGATGCAAGCTAGATGGTCCGTACTAGGTGGGTCCTCGGACGATTACGCCTCAAACAAAACTTAGTGCAGCATCATCACTTTGAAACCCAACCAGTACGGAGTGCTGTCGCGTCCCACGCCGAATACCTCAACGCAAAGTTTCTTTCCTAATGGTACACACCTGTTAAGAAGATATCTGGGGTGCACGTGGAGGGAAAGAAGGGGAGTCATTGAGGTAGCTGCAACGAGGAACCAAGACATGCCGAGGGGAGAAGGAGAAGGTGGTGGTCAAAGTACTCCTGAAGTCGAAGATTCCTCCGTAGGGGGATCGTGTTTGACTAGCAATAAAGGGGGTGTCGTTATTGCAGCGGTCAGCCCTGATCCGGAATGTTTTGTGTAGAAGTGTTCTTACGGTTGTACCCTGTGTCTATAATTTCCGAGCAGATTCTTTGTGCCTCCGTAATGTTTCTTCGGTGAAAGAAATGTTTCGTGGGGAGCTTTCTTCGCATATGAAAAAATGTGTGTGCAAGTAGCTTTTGCGCCTTGCGTCGTGCCTTTTATAATACAAGGTTCACTCTGCGCTAGGAGGGGGAGGGGGAAGGGATCGTATTTGTCTTCTCGTACAGAGAGGGGGTCGTATTTGGTCCCCGCTGAGGAGCAGGCTCGTACCGAAGCGGCTGTTTTACTCGACACCTGGGAGTGCCCTGGGTAGGATTCATGTCATTCGCTCATTCTTATATAAGGGATTTTTGTTTTCGAAGTGATGTGTAGTGTCAGCACAATTCCTTCTCTGACTGATGCTGAACTCGCGCAAACACGATAAAAAGCCAGAATTTGAAAAAAGCTCACTTCTAACAGGAGCGCCTGCGAATATTAGTCTAGGTTGCCTAAAGGAAGCGGTAGAGCCACTATGGTTGCTCACATGAGTGAGGTTTATCAAATGTTACTACGTACTTACAACCTACGTACAGCCCTACTATTCAACAGTTTGCTCGAAATTGAAGATCTTGTAGTGTGATTATTCCTGTATATCTTTTATATGTTCTAGACATGCCAGAGAGTCTAGCAGTAGCTTTTGCACTACGGCTGTACCAATTATAGTATTACCTCGTCTTTCAGTTCCGGTGGTACTGGATTCGGTTTCTTTTTGCTGCTGTTGCTGGTGGTTGACGACGGAGATTCTCGCATCGTCTGTGTAATAGAGGAGAGTTGTTGAGCAAAATTGGCGAATGGATGCGGAAAGGCAGGTGGCGTCTGAAAAAGGTGCAGGAATTATTAACGATCATCACCTACTCAGTCTCCTGCTGGATAATTCTTAGCATTTGCAAATCCTTGTCAGAACGTCACAGCTTTACTTGGCCCACGCTTGGGCTTCAGAAGGCGTTCATAGTCAGCGCTGGCAGGGCGTGGCTGCGTTCCACACAGTCAGAGGGGCACGGGAGTGAGAGAACCAAGCATCAGGCTGACGACAGGCAGACGGCGGAGATACAGAAACAAGCAGCCGCGTTCTGCCGGCATCGGCGACGACGGCGTCAAAACCCCTCGTAAAATGCACTTGCACGGCTCCCTCAAAGTTACGTAAGTTCTGAAGAACCTGTCGACTGTGCAACACAACCTTTTCTCTTTTTGATTACCTGCATTTAGGAAAGTTCACGTTTGTGCATTAATTCGAGTGCTAAATGAATATACGCACTGATGAATTTGATGTGAAGATACTCATTATCTCGTATGCAAACACGGCCGGCTAGCACTTTGCGAAGTATATTGTATCATGGAAAGTTTGCCAACGTTTTTTATTTCCTAGTCCTCACTGTGGGCGCCCAATTTTCTAAAACAAATTCGGCACTAAGCAGGCGTCACATGGAAATTCAGCGTTACAGTTTGTGGAGGCTATTTGGAGGTAACAGTCCGGTGTTAAGCAAGTCCAAAATTCTACTCAAAAGTGTCTCAGATTTCGAATAAAGTCAACTGAAAGCCCAGAGTGAATGCTATTCAAATCGATATCGATGCTAAAAGTTGGGATTTATTCATTATTGAGAGGCATATATTACTTGATAAAGGGCCCTGTGATTTTGCAGAAACACTATGGAGATAATTAAACTATATCTCTGTATAATTCAGTGCTTGAAATTCGCACTATTATTGAGACTATTTCAAAACAAAGACTGTCGAAATACTCGAAAAATTCAACTGATACGGGCACAGATTATTTTGTTTAACTAATCGTTGTAATTGAGACTAATTGAAAATTGTCAGTATATAACAGTTCTGGTGAATTCAGTCGTTACTGCCAAATTAAGGGATTCTAGTGAGAGACATTCGAGGAGAAATCATGTAATATGTTGTAGTAGTATAATGCATAAGTATGGAATTATAAATCTTGCTGACGCCTTTTAGTTTGCCCTTTCACAAATATTGACATTCCTGATTCGATTTCAGTGAAACCAAAACCCATAAAGTGACGAAAACGCTATTTCTACAAGATACAGTAGTTAAATTCTTAAATAACCACTTTTTCCCCTACGCCAAGGCTGTTGCTTCTCTTGTAAATTGTAGAGCATTTTAAAAAATTATCGGACTCAGTACACAGAAGGGGAGAGCGAAGTGAAATCGATCTTCGGATATACGTATATTCTTCCTAAAGTTTATCTATCCCAATAAATAAGGAGAGCTGGGGAAATGGAACATTGAATTGTGAAGGATCTCATGAAAGAACAAAAAAAAAACAAAAAAAAATAAACCAAACGGCACCATTAAACTATGAGATATCAAGTGCGATTCGGTAGAATAATGGGCAAGCGTGACGTCTGGAAATCATAGACATGGGTTCAATTCTCACTCGACACCGAATATCCTGCTCATAGCTCAGCATTCGTGTAACGACTATTATGATCATTTTGACAAAGGAATTGCAAGTCACTGTCAACGCCATGAATCGATTATGACTGCCAATTTTATCAGAAAAAGGAGGGCAAATTATGGAGCCCCACAAAAGTCGGAGAAAACATTTAAATAATGATGCGTGTTCATAAAAAACATTGAACAACAATATTCATGCGGCTATTGAAAATTGAAAGTAAGTCACAGGTTTACATAAGATACGAGCCTCCTTTGAGCAAAAAAAAATAAACAAAAATTTGGATAACTAGAGAAATTTCATCAGAAACTTGGGAAAAATAAGAGAAATCAGGTGTGAGAGATAAAAGGTATGGGCTGAGCATTGTTTAGAGCTTGCTTTCTCCAGAGCTCTTATATCCTCATTTCCTTTGGAATTTAAAAGCTTCATGGAAACTGCACTATCCATTTGTGTTTCTCGAAAAAGAAACTTCCAAGCTTAAAGTTGCTACCAACATGTTGTGTAAACAACAAATATAGGGTGATCCATAATTTGTGCAACAAAGTGTGCGCTTCATCCTGTTTTCTTCAGATTATTTAGGCTTCAAGAGTTTGCATACCAGTTTGTTCTACAACGCCACTGGAGTATGTACTACCAGCCAGCAATTTCCATGGCTTAATGATCGCCTAGCAGTTCAGGAACCAACAAAATTTTCATTTTCTTTTTCGTTCCAAAATTTACAGCTGATCAGGACCGGAATTTCTGCGATAAATAACGCTCTTCGTCAGAGTTTGAACAGCTCACAATTTACTTGGCGCTGATGAGGAGAATAATAAAGGGTACCTAGAGGCTTCAGAGGTACCACAAAGTGAAGAATTATACAACAGGGTAATGGTCATCGGTAAAGCGTACTCAAAGCGTCTAAGATCAGCAATCGCAGCGGATGGAGTGAAAATCTCAAGTGGTCTTTTTGAGAGCACCGGAAGGTGCGTCCACTAAAACAACGGTGGCACCATAACTAACACCGCATTCTTTGTGGATCACCCTGTAACTAGACAAACAACAATTCCTGTTTTTTTTGACAAAAGCAAAACGGGTAATAATCAATTCTGCCTCTCACCTGGATGTCTTTCATGGGATATCCTTGTTGATACTGATCCATTTGCCACATTTGACTCATAGCTTTAAAGGCGTTTTGCTGAGCGGCTGCATCGTAGAATCCTCCCATTTGGTGGATATCCGACGACATATTGCACAAAAGTACTACCTCAATTGGATTAAGGTATAAATGCGAAAATATTTGTAAGTATAGTAAAGGATTTAAAATGCGTGGATCAGGATTTGTACAGTGCAGATGAATACTGAATATTCAATTTCAGCAGAGTATCAAATGAATGGTTCAGTTGTTCACGGAAGTGGGAAGATGTGAATCGAACAGTGCCAAGATTACGGTAACTAATTGAACTGCCTTTGGTGGTTTGAGCAGATGGTGAGAGTGGTGAGGCAGTGGGTGGGTGACGGTGACCCGAACGGATGCCGGCTCCCTTTGGTGGACGGGTTGCGTCACCCGGCGGGTATTGGCCACCACAAAACAACTAGAAGACATAAAGAGATAAGCGAGTGAGGACACTGCATTACGCCATGGCCCTTTCGTCTTTCAACTCCACTCAAACAGAAATGAGGTGCCAGAAATGACTTGCCCCCTCATAATGCGTAGAAAAGATGTAAGTTTGGGGAGTGGGCACAACTTATTCAAAAAAAAACTCGTATGAATATTCACGAAACACTTCACATTTTTCCCCTTTGGAAGTTTCCTTTTCTCTTTGATCGAACATTTCAAAGCACTGTTACAAAACAAATATCACGAAAGCATCTAACCGATTCCAGGACAATTGCTCTTGTAAGAAAGTAACGGAAGGCCACCCTAATTTGGAGCCCCTTATTCCTTTACCTTCTTTTCTCCACCTCTTTCACACTAAAAAAAGAGGTGTGGAAAAACTTAGCTATTAACAAGCTCATAAAGTGATGCGCCACGCACTTGGCTTCCATTAATGTTGGTGAAGCTGCTTGAAAACCTGTGCAATGAATCACATACGTAAAGCAAAAAATCAGCTGAAATGTCGTCTTTTTTAAGGATTCACCTACGGTGAAGGGCATTGCATAATGAAGTGGCCTGGAAAGGGTCGGATCTCCGCCGGCTGGCACAATAACCTCCTGGAATGGCCTTCAAAATCTCGACCTCGTGAAGACGGATGGACTTTGCCAGAAATTTGAGTAGCTTCCTCTGAGTAGTTTCCTGTTTATCGATAGTCGCTGTAATTTACAAACAACAATGGGTAGGGTTCTCAGTCACCCATGCTGGAGGCATACGGAGGTTCACATTTGGAAGTACTTGTAACCTATTATAGCAAAATGTGTTGGAGGCAAATCTTTGTTTAACAGTTAAAAAGAAGGAAAAGTACTGTTCCCAAATGCAGTCATCAAAACTTTCCGACAATCTTCCGAAGCGCCTCCGCTCCGGGTGGTGACCTCATCATCACCACGATAGATATGATATAGAGACCTCGGAGAGCACTTCTAACGGTGCAACAACTTTTGCTCAAATTTATGTCTTCTCAACAATTTTCTTTCATATCACATATGTTAAAGGCTTTCTTCGAATTACAAATCCACTGTAGATGATGTGTTTATGTTTACGAACCCTGTATCTCCCACCTCTCCCACAGCCCAGGTAGGTGCCAATATCACAGCACCTGGACATTTTCAGCTTAATCAATAAAGGCAGAAATACGAAGCCGTCTGCTGGTTCAAAAAGAACGCAAAAATAAGTCAATAAAATGTGCATCTCTGTTAACGGTGAAATTTTCATTTCATCAGATCAAAACTCTATCTATCGCTCATTATCGCATTAGAACTGATTTTTTTGTTTTATTCAAGTCACCCTGTCATACCAGTCATCTGCTCAATTAGGCGACGCAACGAGTAAGAAAATGGAATAATCTCAAAGTGCTTAGATCGGGTAGACCCTCGCCATTCGATAATGTTCGCCAAAGATGACTGGTTCATAACAGCGCTTGCTCAGAAACAGTTTCAGGCTTTCTTTAAGATTTTAAATGTTCAGGGAAGTACAGAAAGAGGTCATCGGTTAAAACGTCATTTCTCCCTTCGTTAGTCACGTTTTCAAGATTTATTTTTGAGGGCCACTCAATCGCCTCCAAAATCTCTAAAACTCGTTGATTACTGAGAATTGCTCGGGAAACTTCTTACCTCAGTACAACCCATCTTTTTCAAACTTCACTACTACTCCCATGGAGTATTCATCAACTCATACTTGACCTTCCTGGATAATGCCCCCATTACACCTGCAATGGTTTCTGATTGGAAGAGGTGCGCTATCGCAAAATGTCTCGCAGTTTCTCCGGTGGTTGCGGTAGATCTGTTGCACACCTCATTCTGTCGTCAACAGACTCACCTTTCATTCCCCTCATTTACAGCAACCCCCATAATGAAGTGAGAATTTACGATCAATTACCGGTACGATGAAAGGGCCCTGTTGACTTCCTTGTATCCCCTGTTCTGTTGTTACTACAAGCTGTGCAGTGATACTAACGAAGTCTCTCCTTTGCACATTGAATGCTAATTTTGAATACTTTGCCTGTGGACGTATTAGCAGCTTTTACGCGGAAGTCATAACTAGCCTTCACTTTTTAGCACGTTGCCTGCTACTATGATATCGTATAGAGGAACTTTGATGGGTGAGTGGCTGAAAAAGATATGGCATTTCGATTATGCTCTGAATTCATTTGGAGGTTTCAAGCTCTAAGGGGCAAACCAGTCGCTACCGTAAGCTTGTTCATGAATCATAGAAGCTTTCCTCATGACTGGTAGGCCGCAAGATGTTTCCTTGCAGAAGCCGGATAGAAGTTCGAGTGACTGTCTTCCAGTGTATCGAGCTCGCATTAAACTGGCCTGGCTAGTTGCCGTTAGATCAGCTGAGATTTGAGGATTACTTAGTGATTTCATGGTGTCAGCAGGTTGTCGAAATGGGTAAACACCAACACTGGCGTCGTCATTTTGAAGTACTTTCTTTGGTGCTGCTTTCCTCTGGAGAGTATTGAAGCCAAAAATCAATTGAAGAGTTTTACTCAGTCAAATACCTGTAGTGTTACTTTCGGATACCACTATAATTCCGATTGGGTCAATGCTTGACGTTATTTGGGTATCGCCACTCACCAGGCGTAACTATTACCAGATATTGATCTGTCGTTTCCCTTTTAATCAATTCGAAATTTTGTTTTGATCGATATCGTATGGGCCAGTGTTCAATTACAGCTGCTTAGTGAGAATATTTGCCAGCGGTTCGGTGTCTCGCAGATGTGGTCACGTCGTCGGCAGCCTCAGATGCTGATTGCGCAACGAAGCACTTCTGGCTCTCGCACCATATCATGCTTTCCAAGTTCTCAAGTGTTTGACGAACATATGAGCAGCTAATGAGCACAATGAGCCAGCAATATGAACCACAAGATCTCCTCGGGAAGGCTACATACATTCGGACAGAAGTGGCGTTCGTTCTGTTTATTAAAACACGAACCGATTAGTAGTGAGAGTGGAGGGCACTCAAGACTGGTAACCCTGAACAGCTTACAGGGTCATGTCTGATTAATATAAAGCCATTAACTCTCTTTTCTTTTGTGTTGGAGAATGAGGTGTTGCCCAAGACATTTTTACGAGTCTCTCATAATTACGCCACTTCCTATAATGCACTGCAATTTAAAGGCATTGTGAGACACGAAGGGACCAGAAGAGGGCCTTCACATGGACCGGTCACATAGTAGTGAAAGGAGCCACATGCAAAATTTTGACAGAAAGTTGGTGATCAGAAAAGGTACGCTCGAATGAGTGGGGTGTGTACCCTTATGTCAGGATTTCGCACCGCGGCATGTGGTAAGCGAAGCAATGCGGACGAGCTAAAGACGCCATGTTGTCGGGTCCCGAAGCGATTACAAGTCAACTGCGTATCGCGCCCCTAGCATTACCGTGTAATCGTTCAGAGACCCAGCTACCGCGACGCGCATAGTTCGCACACACTGAGTCGCACGCCGCTCGTCGTGCGAAATTCTGACGCCTGACGTAAGGGTACACACCCGAAGGAGTGTAGTAACCACCGCGGAAAAGAGACAGTAGACGTCAAAATCTACTTTTAGAACGGATGAGCAAGTATGTAACTCGCGCACAGCATGTCATATCTGTGACGTTCTCTTTTTTCTGCTCTCTGATACTTTTTCTGCTCTTCAAGCTTTCTATCAACACAGGTTACTTGTTCTTTCCTACAATTTCATTGGAGTATACTATTATTGTAAAATGTCAAATTTATTACTATCAACTTTTGAGGAAAAATAGGTATCCCTTGAAAATAGATATCAAATTTATTACTATTGAATATCAAATTTTGAGGAGGAATAGGTATCCCTTGAAGATAAAATAACGTGTAATCATTACATTACTTAGCAGTAACATACGGTTATATTGAGCGGCAGAATTGTCATTTTTCTTATTGAAGCGTCCCTAGAACTTCGATGGCTGACAGGACATAAATCAGTGGTGGCATTTGATGAGAAAGATGTGGGGGTTTAATTGCTGCGTAGAAGTGAGTTTTTCTAGGCAGCAGCTATTCACATGCGGCTCACGGCATCACTCCAATTTGCAGTAAGACAAATTGTCGCACAAAAGACGAGATGTTGAGCTCTGGTGAAATGCCATTCGACATATAATTCATCATCTTCCATCCCATGGGCTCACTCACTATTGCGTCCGATAGCCTTGAAAATTGAGCAGAGCAGGGGAAATCCGAAAAGCTCGATGCTAATGTCTCTCATAATTCTCAGGTCTAATTTCACTAATTGTGGGAGGGAATTGTCATATTAACAACTCACTTTAAAGCCTTCGCGCCTGTAGCGGTTACGTGGACATAGTCAGTCTACGACTCCGCTGCAGTAGACGAGTTCGGATCAAAGCCTCACTTCACCCCTGGGAGAAAGCTTTATCAAAATCCCAGTGGTATCCTGACGCTCATTACGTACCTGCTCAGCTACCATTGATAATTTGACTTACAGCGGAAGAAATAGCCTAGAGATATAAGAGTGAAAGCAAGTATACTCACCTCTTGCTGGCAGACCGAAACTGCAGATGCCTGCTTTTCTCATTTTCCTACAGAGTTATTAAGAGTACAGAAATGCTGAAAAAGGCAAATATACCATTCAAAAAGCTGAGCTGAGGTGAAACCTGTCTAGGTAGTGTAATAAATTAGCACATATGCCCGGAAATCATGGAGTGCGGGTTGGTGTCCCGTACGACGAGATCGAAGCTTTCGCCCATAGCTCAGCATAGTTGAAACAGCTCTGAAGATATGCAATCTAAATTGCAGTGGCATCTCGACAGTGCATTCAAAGACAGAGGTCAAGCCCTGCAACGGTTGAGTTATTGAGACGCCTCATTTACTACTGGTGCATGGTAGACAACATGCTTGGTAAACAGCCCAATATCATAAAACTACAAATTCACTATACAACAATAGGGTATATGTAGTTATCGGTATACTTAACATGGTATGGTTATAACGGGTTTAACAGTTATAGTTCGCCTAGTTATTGTTGTATATAGAATTACAGTCTCATGATATTGGGCTGTTTGCCAAGCATGTTGATATAGGTGTTAGTAAATGGAAGGATTTAGTAATCATCAGGAAGTATTGGCATAACTCCACACGTTACACCTGAGTAAACGCCAAATATTTCGGAAGGCGCTCTGTCACTCCTGTTCAGTAGAACTGCTCTCATTGTCTGTCGTACTGGAACTTACTGCTACTTGAGTGTCATGCTTTGACTACAAATATTTAATCTTTGATTACAAGTACTTATTTAGTAAAATTAATGTGTCGAAATGGAACTTACAAGGGGTGGTCAACAGCTCGGCCTGTCCATTCTTAGTGATGTGCACGTTGCTGTGTTCGTTTTGGGACGCTGAGCTCAAATCTGCTCTCCAAATGTGCTTTAGGGGTTTTCGGTAGAACAATGCTAATGATTGGTAAGTGAAGGCGTTTTGGAGCAGAACCAATGTTGTTTTCGTGTTCAGAAGGTCGACTTACTCCTGGAGACGAGTTTTCAGACTAGTCAAGATTTTGGGCAAGATTCAGAAAGGTCTCTGGGAAACTGAACGGCAACACAATTAACAGAAGGAAATTGATGTCCTTCGGCCGTTTGTCACACGTATTTGCTCCAGAATGCACCTGTTTGGATATAATATATATCAATTATCTTTATTACATTTAGTGGGTTATTATGTGGAAAATGGTAAACGCTTACTCAAAGCTACCTTCACCCAGGGATCCTTCCGAGTTTGGGTCAAAATCTCTACTAGGCTAGATTCTTGGTCTTGAAGGTAACGACCTCCTAACCACAAAAACATCGGTTTTGCGGGAGAACGCCTAGCCTGCTATACAAGCACCTTGCCATGTGAAAGTATTCTCATTCAAAAAGAAATCTTCTAGTAACTCCGTTCACAGAATCGTTCCGTAAATTTGGAGAACAGATTCGAGTTCTTAAATTGCCCAGCTGATCTGTTGACCTTCCTGTATGTTATAAAACCGATTGCACCACCGCATACTAATTTCCGGAAGGCATCTGAATTTGGAGACAGTGCCAAAAAAGAGTCACTTCGTTCACTGTTTTTGATCGGGTGTGATACTTTTGTACAGAATACTCGTTAGCACCTTGTCTCACGCCTACTTCACACCTCCGTCGTATTTAGCCTGCTGAGTGACCTCATTTAACCGACGCTTAATTAACTGCTCTACCTTGCCTCCTGTAAGGATAAACCATATTCGATCGAATAAGCATAACAATTGTCTGAATAAATTATTTGCTGCTATATCACAGCATGCAGGATGGGAAACGCGGTTTATCCTGCAAATCAAATGGTCAGCGAGCAAATAAAACTGGTCAGCAGTGAAATGAATGAGGTCTGTCACATCATCTATGGTCGAATTTGTGAAAAGGTTGTCAATTAAGTAAATATGAACAGAATTTTAGAATTCATTTCGTTACAAAAAATACTCA
This sequence comes from Trichostrongylus colubriformis, assembly GCA_963978905.1. NCBI lineage: Eukaryota > Metazoa > Nematoda > Chromadorea > Rhabditida > Trichostrongylidae > Trichostrongylus > Trichostrongylus colubriformis. Next base: position 42,044,688 of record OZ022256.1, read on the forward strand.
GTTTCTACCGTTACATTTATAATAATTCAAGAGTGAAATATCGGGTGCATCAGTATTTCGCTGTGAAGGAGATCACTGCGCGGTATAGGTAAATTAATCAATTGCATATCATTGTTACTTGTAACATTTGGTTTTTCCATGATCCCACCCCGTATTGAAGTTGCTTATTTTCTTCGTGAAAAAAATGAACGGGCAGAGCAGTCAATCATGTGAGATCGTCCAGCACGCCCAAGTACGAGGTGAAGGTGCTAATGAGAATTCTGTACAAAAGTCCCACTCCCTTTTTGACCACAGTGCTTTACAACACTTTGTTTCAAGACAAGACAACACGAACAAGTTTCGATTAATTTGGTCCCTTTCTGTGGGACCTTTGATTGTTTAGAATCCATTGAACAGAGATCCTGGTAACCTCAGCTGTCATCTCCTCTTGTGGACTCGTGCAAAAAATATAGTCTACCTTGCCAAAGCTGTTCAAGCTGTAATTGTAATATTGAGGGTTTTCTACAAGCTACGGGTTCTCAAGAAGGTGCCCACGAGTTGCTACACCTCGGCAACTACGCAGCTATTTCAGGCGGAGTCCATTTATCATAGGACTTGCTGAGATTGCAGACGATTGTAGTTGAATTCATTTCTTAAGAATAATAGAAGTTGTCAAGCTGATCCTCCTTTGCTCTTGATAGATCCCGCTGATATCCATGTTAATACTTAACTATGTTCATTAGTTAGCTAATTTTATAAATTAATATGTCTAACTATACTTGCCCTCTGTCCCATACCGATGAGCGCAGAGGGAAGGTATCTCTGATATTTAATCTTCGGGTAAGAGAACGTGTGAAACGGGAGTTAAAGGCACACCACGCGATAATCAAAGTGGTCCTTACCTGCTCAGGGCAGGTAGACCCTTGGATGGTTGTGAAGATCGCACCTTTTTCGCGGCGCCACGGCTCACTCCCGCCGCGCACGGGCTGGTCTACCTCAGCCGAGTTGAGTCCATCGAGCCGAATCACACCCGGCTTAGACGAGAGGGAAACTTGCGATAAGACAAGTTAAGGCAGCGATATCAATAGCGGAGGTAGTTTCAGCAGGGAGAACTGGTGATATCGTAGCATTTTGCGCGATATCATCGAGCAAAACACATTTCCATTCTCCCATACTCGTACGAGGACCGATGGCAGGGAGCTTTATTTTTCGTAATTGTGAAGGGTATTGATTCAATTTTCTCCACTGGTGGGTAATTCAGACCTCTACATCCTGTAACACACGCGATACCTCTCACAATTTTTCGTGAGGTATGCCTTTAACTTAATGCTCCTCCCTCAATCTCTGAACTACAGGAGGTGCCAAAAAAGTAATTTTTGTCCTCCACTTTCAACCCCACATTAGTCGAATTTCGGCAAGGTATTTTCATCCCTAAAGTAAAGAGCAGACCTCACTCTATCACTGTTCTCCGTAACAGCCTTCTGCACGAGCAGGAGCGATTGCTTGTTCCGAGTGAACAAGATGTGTCACCTCAGCTGGGCAAAATCCGAAACTTCGTCGCCCTTGTTCACAATCTTGACAAGGTTCGTTGACTCTGGGTAACCGAGGGAATTCATACCGGGTGGTGTTCTTAGATATTCTCGTTTTTTTCGGGGTTCCCAACGCCCTTCGTTTCCAAGAGCCAGAACGTGCCATTACCACTGGAACCCCGCCAGGGGCAGGTTTGAGGCATGAAAAATGATATTTCGGATCATAGTAGCCTGGTCCGTGCAGCAAGAGCTCTGTGACTTCCATGATCCGAGGAGCTAATCTTAAGGAGGCTTCCCACAAAAGACCTACCATGGAACCCTGCTCCACTGTCTAAGGGGAGCTTGATACCGTGGGTGCTCTGAAGCCCGACTGCGCCACTTGAAGGTTCCATTTTCAATGAAGGTGAGTCTCAGCTTGTAGTGAGTCTCAGCTTGTTCGTGCTTTTGAGGAACATTTCGGGGATATTTTGTACTTTATCTCCCAATACTTTTATCTCTTTCGTTTCCCTGGGTTTTGTATAATAGGCGGATGTGAGCCGTGAGCAAAATTACATCTTTTTGGCACCCCCTATTTACGTCATTATCAACAATGTTGCTTTTTCTTTGTTTGTAAGTTCGCCCACGTTTTTGCGAATTTCTTTTTTTTGGCTCCATCTTCCTCGAATTGCAATTTGAAATTGTTTCAGAAACCACGACTATGTACTGATTGAATGCTCATCTTGCAGGCGCCATTCGCAATAAAGAAATATCGTCCAGAAAAAGAATAAGATGGAAGACCCATCAAGCGCTTAATATAGTGCGTCAGCATAAATTGAACCATAGATGAGCCTTGCAAAACGGCAGCCAGCTAAATCTACTAGCAGCAGAGGTTTCTGAAGAGAGTCCTACACATTCTCACTTACAAGGAAAGCGCTGCGGATTGAATGAACTACTCAGACGATTTGTGCAGGCTTATTGGTTTCTACGGAAAGCGGATATATTTCTCTTAAAGGAACCGGAAGGGGACCGAAACAAGAGGAAGATGCAAAGAAATGAGCATTTTGTAACGAACACTGAAGGTTAGAAGCGATAATCGGTGAAAAAACGGATTCAAAAGTGCGACGCTGCGGTGTGTATTCGCATCCCTTCGCATTAACACACTGACTTTCCGGGTTGTGGGTTTAGGAGACGGGCCGCGGGCCAACGTTAATTTTAGCACCTGACTCCCAGCGCAGTCGAGTGCCCCTTCCCAACTACATTAGCATACATGTATGTACATCTAAAATCAATACAAAGAAGAATAAAAGAAAAAGAAATGAACAACTTTATAATAGAAACATCTCCTCTTGGCACCATGCCAAGTCAAATAGGCGAGTTTGTGCATTGGTGGCCTCTTAAACTTGTCCGAACTACGACTGTTCTACCGTAGGCCAAAAATTACCCCCTTACGATGTCTCTAAATTCAGGCGAGAATATTAGCATAATGCCAACTGTGGAAAAATTCTCGTGCATCTTCACCACGAACTGGCTCGGGTTTTCCACACGATCATCGTACGGTAGTACTATGCTTGGGTCGGGCGTTATAGACAGAGCGCGTCGCCGAGTGACGCCGTGGTTGGCGGCGGGTGCGTGACTTTGCCGGCGTCGATGCGCAAAGTATGAACTTGACTTGAGCTACCTTCGACGTCACACCCCTCAATGGTGCAGAAGGCCGAAAGCACGTTTTCTACAAAGAACAGTAGTAGGAAGAGTGTGCTACATGTAGGAAGAAAGTACTACGTGTATTCGTTAGGTGCTCCATCTCGTTCCTTCACCGTTATTGCACTATGTCGCACCACTACTTCATATTCCATCAGCCGAAATTACCCCAGACAGTTTCTTTGAAATCTGGCAAGCGTCTCGCTCCCTTCGTGTTTCCATATTCATTTGGGAGTAGGTCCCTCTGTTTTCGATTGATCGATCAATAATTATACTACTATACGGCAAATACCGAAAATGGTCGCAGTCTCCTCAACTCACATGCTATTCCCTAGAACTCTCGTCGCTGATTTCAGTGAAATGAGGTTGTTAACAAATTTTATTAGTTTTATTTAGGAACAAATTACGCCTAAATAACGCTTTTAAATACGCATTCTTAACAAAACAATAGCCAGTGACGTTGGTGTATTACTCGTGTAAGTCCGTCGAGTTGAGGGGCTTGTAAGATGAACGGAAAGAATCAAATTGTAGAAGTCTGGAAATTCTTTGCAACATGGATAGCACAAAAGGCAAAGGGAACACCGAAATAGGCGGATTTACAGAGGATATGAAATGCGAAAGAAGGAAAGGGTCTGTGGTTTCCGAGCTGAGATCGATCGCAAGAGATGGACCGTCGTAATCACGTGTTACAGCAGTATGTCTTCAGATAGCTGAACGAACATCGTTTCTCACAGCATTCCGTGGCGATTCCTGACCGTTTTATTGTGTGATGCAAAGGCTCCAAATCGGGTTCCTGCCACGAGAATGATCCTGAAATATCAAAGAGGAGTTTCAGATAGTTACAGCAATTTCACAACTGTGGTTCCAACCCTTGGTTTCGTAGCTAATGGTTGGACTAACTGAATAGTCAATTAAAGGAACAGGGAGCGGTGAGGAGAAAGTGATGAGTGGGAATATGTACATGTCCTCTGAAAATTATCTTTCACTTAAAGGCAGCTTTAGGGGAAATTCGGACGAGAAGTAAAAGAAGTATTGAATATGAAAGCCGAGATGCCCAGTAACAGGACAGTGGATAAAAAACGGATGGAAATGGCCAAATACCCGAGAATAAGGACCCCTTCCCACCGTTGGTTCTAGGGGCGGACGACCTTTCCGTCAAGAAGCGGGTAGTCCGCATAGGTTTTCCATTGGCATTACCAAGACGTAAACATGAAGGGATGTTCGGAAATGCGACAGCATCTAATTTCAGTGGTGAGCTTCAAGATAAAAGTGAGAAAGCGCACTGCGATACTTTCAATCCTGCCGATCTTCTTGACCAACCTCACCGTGACCAACCACTAATCACGTCGCCAGGAGGCGGGCTGCCCTAAACCAAGGCGGCTTGCCCTGACGAGGCCGCCTCCGCCACAGCTCAAGGGGGCGCCTTCCGCGGGGGATTTCGCCATGCATAGGCCTTTCATACCCATAGTTTTTCACTAATTGACTCATTTTGGGATTTCTTATCACCCATATTATCCCTAACACTGTCTTTAAGAAGAGGCGACCGGCTGATTTTAAACCTCGCCAGTCTGCAACCTACCTCACGGATTAGCGATGCAGAGGGGCGCGAAAGAGAAGGGGGTTGTCGGGTTACTATTTTTTGGATTTTCTCCGCTTAATTTCGTTCTTTATCTACAGTTATACTGCTGAGCACTCCTACTTTTATATCCGACAGAGTGCCCTGAACTACAGCGAATTACTCCACGTCTGTAGGATATCCACTCAACATATCATCGTGCGGGAGACTACGAAGTGAAGACTATTTTTTCTTGAATGAGGAAGAGAAAAATCACTTTTGATACTTATTCTTCTCAAATTTGATGCTCAGCTGATTATTAACCTATGAATAGGCCTCCTTTTGCTCGGGTTTATGCCGTTAGTGAAGCCCACATCAAATCAACTTTCTTATGAAAATGGTCAACGTGTGACAACTATCTTTATGGGTGGGAGGGACCATTAGGTGAAATAAATGTGCATTTGAGGTATAGAAAGTTTTGCTGGGTGCAATGGAGTGTAGGGGGTGGCTGCATCCAAGCTCAATCCTTTTTGCTCTGGGTTAGCTGTAGTTATATTTCCCAAAAAGCATCGAATGAATAAGTATGGAGAACTACTAACCAGGAATTCTTAGAAGGTGAAAGGACAAATACCGCCAATACGTGATTTCTACAAAGCAAAAGGTACATGGCCCCCTACGTACATATACTCGGTCGCAAAATCCTTGACGTGTGGATTCCATGAAAATTCAAGAAGAGGTGTTAGTCGATTGTTTTTCCTTTATATGCCGATACGGGGTTAAAAGTGGGACCTTCAGCAATAAACTGCTGCCTTTTGGATAAGTGTACGAGTTGCGGTAAAGGCGACGTGGCTGAGTCTGTTGTTTTATCAGCAGTCAGTCTGAGAGCGATGGGTGTGTACACATATGACAAGTTTTAGCGCGGCCGCGCGCGGATTTCTTCGCGTGTAATTGCGTACATTGCAACATTCCCTTTGTAGTTTTACGCCCGAATTAATTATTTCTTGATTGTGATTGTTATCATGATGCTATCCTTTCTTTCACTTTTTATGTCACTATCTTGTCTTTTTAGGGCACAAAAGTTAATGGTTTGAGAATGATGAGATGAACAGCTATCTCTCGAAGGACCTCCTAACAGACCCTTGCGTCCTAAGCGGAATACCAACTGATCGCAGCAAGTTGTGCTGACGGCGCCGCGTGTGCGACGTCGCAAAGCGAAAATTTCTCATAAGTGTACACACCCGAGAGCGATCTCGAAACGACGCCGGAAACGCTAGAGAGGAGGAGGCGCTAATACGGATAATTTGGAAAATCAAAAAATCTTCGAGCCACCACATGCCTCTTAAAAACCCGAATAGGTCGATACAATGGCAATAAGGGTTTCACATCTGACCTCGTATTGGAAAATAAAATAAAACAGTCGACACATAATGCCGAGTTATCAACAATGGAGATCATGAGAACTACTTAAGGAGCGCTACCCTTATCAAGCAGTGCAATGACTGGAATGCACGTACGTTTATTCTGCATGAATCCACCACATAGCTGATTTCTGCATATGGACATGAGAGTTCGAGTTAGTCGGACGCCACACAAACGAATACTGGTCTCGGCTACAGGTATCGTGATGAACAGCAGAAGCAGCAGCAACGATGGACTGAAACACTTTCTACTGAGACAAAATGATTTTTTGAAGGAATTTTTTGTAATTCTTACATCTACTGTGACAGCGGCAACCTCAACCTGCCATAGAATGCTGGCGCTCAATTGTGTGTCGGTAGCGGAATTCCAAGCAGGGGTTAGATTACACTCCAAAAAAGGTATTAACGCTTTTCAGCATTCACCCAGTACGCTGAGCGCAACGCAGTATGCACTTGAGTTGTCAAAAGTTGCCGCAGTACCCTCGAAAATAACGTGAGTTGCGTGCGAACCACTAAACAGTCCATTTGAGAGCTCGTGATAAGACGTGGCCGACGGACTTGGGTGAGAGTGTATCAAACCTCTCACCCGCCACACACTCTCACTCTCGCCACTCACCCATGTCCGTTAGCCACGCCCAATCAAGCACTCCGAAATGGAGTATAAATTGTAACATAAATCATGAAAAATGGTCTCTAATTGATTAAGATGTACAAACTATTGCAACACCAAACTATTATTAGATAGAGGTTTTTAAAAGACTTAACTTTTGATTCAATGGGAATGAAACATTCCAAGACTCATATGAGGTCTTAAATAACTCTAAGTAAATATACACATTAACAACATTGTTTTTTTGATTTATTATTGTTTGGTTTTCGTTTGAGGGCCAGTACGAAACGTGAACCAAACTAGCTCCTCATTATAAGACCTCCCAGAAATTTCTCTTTGAATTTTACCTCATTGTTTAGAATTCAATACTTTCAAGAGAGAATCACAACATTCTACTTGTGGCATCTCGTTTCATTTCACTGAAAATTTCAAACCGTTGCGCCTAAAATATCAGATAATCGCCGAAAAGCTTATATATTTTTATATACTACGGTAGTGGAGCAACTCATCTTAACCCCTCCGTCTCGACTTTGCGGAAAAGTCACAAATGAATACTGATAATGCCTAATGTTCATATTCAGGAACGTCCGAGCCGCTGTGGGACGCATCCCAAAGATACTGGATAAGGGTTACTTTCATGCTTAGTCTCTACTGACCAATTAGGAAACGGTTGCATAATTGTTTCATAAATTGTGGGGGGGGGGGGGGAAGAGAGGGTAAACATCGTGAGAGTCCACCTTTGAGAACTCATATTATCATATTATCTGGGACCGACACAAAAGCACCGAATGGTCTAAGAGTTCCAATTAAGTAAACGTACATACCTGAAATCATAAAGTGAAAGACAAGGACATGTCGTAATTTAGTTCGTCTTATTTCAAAGTCATTAAATGGAGGAAAACAAATTATCTCAGTTCGATGAAAACTAATTTTAAGAACAATAGGAAGAGCTACCTTAAAATTACGGTGTACCTTAATTTGCTGTGAGAACCCCGCATGTTTATTCAAGAACTTGGGACTTCGGTACCTTGTCCAAGCCTTGAAGGGATAGTGGCATTGTATTTAGTCGAGCACTATAACGCAGATGAGGTTTTTTTTACCAAAACGGAGCACCATGGTCCTTGTGCGGGGCCGCATTTTCACTCTCGCTGGGATTCCTCGATGCTGCGACTTCGCATGAAATCCAACTCCTCTAATTTCGATATGGTGAAGATGGCATCGGTTCAAAGTTCATAGCTTCAAGGCGTAGACAGATCAAGTGTGGTTGTCGCAGAAAAACCTTGTTCGTAGACCTTTTTGGTTTGGAATGGATGTTACCACCAATTTTTAAGAAGCATCGACTAGAAAGGTGTATATTCAGAAAGTAGACATTATAGAGTGACTTTGGCTCCCGATGCACTGAACATGCTCTTCGCAAGAACAGTCGCCTACTGAGCACAAATAAACTCTTGGTCGTGGGTGATATCAAGGAAATTTGCCCCTGACCTTCCTCCCTACTAACAAATCAAGTATGATCCACGATCCCCTCGAAGTTTACTGGGCTAGAAAAATCTTTTGTAAATCAGCTTAGCGTGGGAGGCTGCCTATTCCCCTTTTCCTTATTTATCGATGGGAGAAGAACAAAATTTGCACTAGAGTTTTGGAGCGGTAGTGGTACCATAAGCCACTTTTACTGCGTGCGGCACTCTAGCAACAAACTGTGCTTATCTGCCGTACGTACTTGGTCCACCAAAGGTTGTTCCCAATTTGTCGGTAACCACTTTGCAAATTTTAATTTCTTCGGAAATCGTTTGGTTTGCTCATTTCACGACGACGCTTCCTCATCTTTTTTTGTTTTCTCGTTCCTGTGGATGCAGAGGAACGATGAATTAATGGCCGATCTGTCATTTGTTGAACATTAGAGTGCAGGAGGGAATGTCAAGCTACGCTGCACATGATTAATGGGGCCACTACATGTTACCACTCTCCTACAAAACCTGTTCAGTATACCATCACGAATCCTTCTGACGAAAATTGATGGAAGCGCGACCGTTTTCCACAGCCCACCCATCACCAAAAACCTAATTGTCATAGCCTAATTGCTAGACAACAGGTTTCGAGATGGCACGGTCCTTATTTCACTCCATAACTAGTTATTGCTAAAGTGCACAAGTGGTAGAGGAATTTCCGAGATGAGAGAAATGTAAGAAAATAGCAATTTCCAGTAACATGTGAACAGCAGCGGACGTGCACTGCCTGGGTGTTCCAACTCGCAAACTTCTGCAATTGTCAGCTTCGATAGGCCATTAATTACTTACTGTATGGGTCACACCCTGATGGCCTGATTACGTGACAGTCAGGGTTGTACTGTAACAGTTTTTTCATTATTTCCAGGAACATTCCGTTCCCGATTGACTGGCCGAAAGACTTCACAGATGATGTGGGAACGGAAAAATCTTAAAACGGAACTGCCGACAGCTGAATAAACCGTGACGATTCGGATGAGAAGAATTATCTACGGAAGGTTTCGAAACTTTTTAGGAAGTGAAAACGTACATAACTGTCAGTATTTGATTCCCACGAAAATAGATAGCAGGCCCATCGCTCTTTACATACACACACTCAGTCGAAAATCTATCGTATTCCATCGGAGTACCAAATGTTCTAAATTTCTCAAGTTGTAAAGAGAGTTTTGGCTGGTTTTCGTAACTTTATCATCGGCAGTGCACAGTTCAGCTCAATCTACTTTTTTCCATGGAGTAAATCCCATTCGATTCCTGACACTATTGCTAACTCCATTTTGATTGAACAAAGAGGGACTCTGAGCCATCATGCTTCGCGATGGTCCTACCCTTGAAGAAGCTATCCACATGCTTGCAAAAATGGAGGTTAAACCGAACAATGGACGAGAGAGAGCTTGAGTCTGCAACTCGTTCAAGTGCTTGACGATTTGTGAGAAATGCAGTTGCGCATCTGCTGAAGGTTGCCTGGTATCTTTTTCGAGTTTTGGCGAAGTCCAGGCTATTTAAAGCTGACGTCACCATATCTATGTATATAAAGAAAACAATACTTTTAAAGATGGACATACATCACTCACTGCTGTTTTAATTAAATTTGCTTGATCAGCTAAAACTTCGAGCAATTAATTCTCATTCTGAACATTATAAAACCAGGGATAAGCTGCTCCACCCAATGCTCTTTTTTCTCCTCAATTAGTACTAACGTTTGCGGTTATCTCCGCTTCTGCTCGACTCAGTTAGAACCCATGGGGTGAAGTAATTTTAAAATGCTTATTCACTCATTAAAATTGCCCCAGTAACGTTGTTATCAGACGCATAGTGTACTTCACAATAAGCACAGCGAGAAAGAGCAATTTGCAACTTATCAAGAGAGCAGATCAAATAGGATTTATCGTGCTATTCCCATATCCTTAATATGTGGGGGTTTATTGAAAACTAAAAGAGTTTGACTAACGAATGACATCACGCTCTCCATTCATTGTGAAATAATCCCGTGAGGGTGTAAATAAGAGAATGACTAAGCCAAAAACACTTCCTCACATTTCCGCCATATTCAGTTGACAATGTGGGGAAGATACGTCAGAAAAGGCCAATAAATGTGTGAAAATGAGCAAGCACAAGACGCGTATGAAGTGCTATCCTAGTTTCAATGAGAGCCCTTTTTTTCTGAATATTTGACATTTCATTGTTAAGCCAGTATTGGGCAATCCGATTACGTATTACCATCTCAAGCACTTTATGTATGCTTGATAACCGCTTAGTAGCCGTGGTTATTATGTTCGAAGGGACGATCAGCATAGCTATCCACTGATCTTTCACCCAGCTATAAATTTGAGGAAATGTCCTACCGTAAAATTGCGCTTGCGTTTTTGAAGCGAAATTGAGGGTTCATAAGAGATGTTGTCAATTCTAAATAAGCGTTTTACTGGATTCACAAAGTGCACGCAACATTTTTTCTACTAAAGAGCTTGCTTGCAACGAGGCTTGTTTTTGCACTGCGAAAAGTACGTTTTTTCTGCAAAAAAAACTGTTTTGAAATTAGCTTTTTGGCGTTCACCGCCGATGAAGTGCCTGCAGCATGAAGCTGGAGGGAGCAATTGTGGTCACAAAAAATGCGGTAGTGGAGAAACCGATGGGGGATCGTATTTTTGTTGTTGAACAGAGAGGCCGAGGAGTCACGTGTGTTTGTATGAATGTATGAATATTGAATAATTAAGCTTACCAACATCCAGACAACAACAACAACAACAACATCTATATGAAACAGTTGATTAATCCTAACAATTTTTCCGGGTCAAGCAACGGAAGAAGCAATGGGGGCTGGGTAAGTAGACTTCCAAAGAGGGAGTCTCATGGTAAAACTAAAAATTCGTTGCATTCGCCAGGTTTGGTTATGGGTTTTACGATGCGACCTTTAGATCCAATCCCGCAATGTTTCAAGAAGGGTACGCATAAAACACACAGTTCAACAACGGAAAGGACTCTCCTAAGTTGGTATGAAGAAAGCTTTAGTGGTTCTTTTTTATGTACCGATATGAAGCTTGGAGCGTCCACTGTTAGCTACCCTCTCCACTATAAATTGCATAGTGGGGTTCACTTCGAAGTGCAGAATCAACTAAGAGCTACTAGACTTCGAAATAAATCAACTTACCTAAGGAATAGTCGCTATTCCATGCATGGTGCGCGAGTAGGAATTTTTTGCAAGTGTTCCGGTAATTAATGTGGGGTCAGGTCACCCATAAGTGGGTTTACTTCACGAGACGATTGCTTCACCAACAATTTCAAGATCTTGGCTACGTACATGGTCTACTTATGTCCAAGATAAGGGTCGAACAAAAAAGCAGGTATTTGTGAAGGCAAATATGTAGTGAAGATGGATATTTGTTACTCAAATGATTAAGTTAGGGCATCTTCTATTAGATACATTTTCTAACTGAAAGCAGATACGATCCATGATGAAGGTGGATGCTATTTACCGTGACAGTCCATAATACAACGTTTTAGTCTCACGAAAATGTTGAATTCGTCGTTTCTATAGTGAATTACCCTCCACACAACACAGGACTTGACCTTCTGGAACATTGGTCAGAACACTTGCACGCCACCCGGTAATATCCGACAACGCAGAAGTACCAGATGCTTGTTATTTTCCACGGCCGCTCAAGGTGATGAAATAGATCGGTCCGATTTCCTATCAAATTGAGATGCATAGTAATCCGACCCTCATCATGTAGAACACAAAGAAATGGAGAAGTATGAGAACTTTGATGAGATTCCACTTGTTTTGTTGACGATTTTTCGAAGTATGAAGAGGTGGAAGCGCATGAGAATCCTTCCCAAATGCATGCATGAATTGAGAGCCTTGGAATTCATATGAATGCTCCTTTTGACTGACCTCAATCAACACCGTTGCCGACTGTTCGAATGTTCACTCATTACTGGTGAAATAATTTCGTTTGCGCAACAAAAGGAGCTTGATGTTGATTTTATCGAGCCATTGTGTCTACGCAATCCATCAGCAGCCGGAGAACTACGGTTCCAGCTTGTCATATGGACCCAAATAACTTCAAAGAACCTTAGCGCTCGCACCTTACAGAAGATCACCAGTATGTCAAAGGAAACAGTTACACTTTCCAAGATTTCCTTACCGATTCACAGCTGCTAGACAAAAAGCATTTCGTTTAAACGGTTCCAGGTTATAGTGTAAAGCAGTTCCATTCGAATCTCATTAGAAGGCAAGTTTTTTTTCCATAATTAACTTCGAATGAACAGAAGTCTGCAAGAGATTAATGGGGCGCAGTGCAAATGTCGAATAGGTCAGGTCACCAAAGTGTTGCGTGCCAGCCAGATAATGGGAAGTACGAAATTAACATTCTCATCAGGCTAGATCTTCACTTATTGATTGATACAGTAACCAGCCTAAAACTGTTCAGCATATCTTGTCTGCTTTTTGTAGCTAATCTCTTTTAGGGGAAAAGTTACAATTCAATTATCATATATTCAACTATGTTATATATATATTGAAATTAATATCCTTATTCTTATTATTTGGTCTTAACCTTTAAGGTACGTAGACCTACTGGGTGTGTAAGAACGTAAAATCAGTAGTGATTCTATCGCTTCGTGAGACGAATCCAATCACTGCCGATTTACCAGCGGAGCACTCGACACACACCAGGTGTGTACCCTTATGTCAGGATTTCGCATCGCGGCATGTCGCAAGCGAAACAATGCGGACGAGCTAAAGGCGCCATGTTGTTTGGTCCCGAAGCGATTACAAGTCAACTGCGTATCGCGCCCCAAGCATTACCATGTAATCGTTTTAGGACACGACTACCGCGACGCGCATAGCTCGCACACACTGCGTCGCACGTCTCTCGTCGTCGTGCGATATCTTAAAGGAACTGGAAGGGGGTCCGAAACAAGAGGAGGATGCAAAGAAATGAGCACTTTGTAACGAACACTGAAGGTTAGAAGCGATAATCGGTGAAAAAACTCGGATTCAAAGGCGCGACGCTGCGGGTGTATTCGCATCCCTTCGCATCAACACACTGACTTTCCGAGTTGTCTGCTGCAGGAGACGGGCCGCGAGCCCACGTTAGTTATAGCACCTGACCCCCAGAGCTGCGGAGTGGTCATTCCCAACTACACTAGCATTCATGTAAGCACATCTAGAAATAATATAAGAAGGAACAAAGGAAAAGGAAAAAAAGGAAAAAAAACAGTTTTACAATAGAAACATCTCCTCTTGACACATGCCAAGGCGTCAAATTGGCGAGTTTGTGCCCGTAAGCCAAAATAACCACGTAACTATCCACGCAGCACCCTTATTGCGGTCTGACATTCACTTACTAGAACGCTGAGGCTGCTCAGCTCCTTCCTCTCTCGACATGAAAGGAATTGTTGGTAAACCACGCGGTCTGCGTCCAACCTCCACTTTCCCCCACCGTCCCGATCTTCGCCTTTCTTGTCCGATTCTCACTGTGCGCCATCGTAAATAGGGGATGCTGAGGAAAGCAGAACCGGAAACTGCCTTTAGCAATTTCTCGAATTTTCTTCCTACTGACAGCCGTATAGAGCCTTTGCTTTCATTAATGAAGCTGTAATAAATTGGAAATTAATGCGAGGTGTGCCGCATGCCATTATCCTGATCCATCATGGATGGAATATGCAGAATCTTTTGTGCAAAAGGAATCGAACGGCACCATGTGACTATCAGGTCCTTTTTATTCTATTTTTTTTCTCATAAAATTATCTCTCCAAATGCGTCTCGGATAAGAAACGCGGCTTGCAGTCAACAGTGACATAAAAAATGGACTGGAAGCGCCAGTTGTTGGCTACAAATCGGATCGAATGCCTCTGTGTGCTGAGATATGGAGCTTGTTTTCAATGAGATTTGTAGTGGGTGTTTGGCTCGTGTTCTTCTTTTCCGACATAGTACTCATCATAATTATGAGGAAGGCAAGAGTAAAAAATATTCAGCATACCTATTATGGCGGTGCCATGGCCGCGCTGTCATCTCGGAGACCTTGCTCAAGTCTGTAAAGTAAAACGATGAGTTGGAAACGATGCAATACAATTCAGAAGGAGTTGCGAGACGGCGAAATCGAGACGGTGCGACACAACACTCAAAAAGTAATGAACTTGTAAGATATACGAAGTCAGTGCATGAAGCAGAGATTATAGCTAATGAGAGAACTCAATTGTGTCAGCACGAAGAAAGCGAAGAGAATAATTGGCTCAGATATCAGATATCAGATGATCTGGTGACGTGGGGCTGACTATGAGGTGTTTATCATCATGATTCAATTGTAAAGCATCACTTGTAGTCTGTGAATTAGACGCAACAAATACGGCAGCCATGTCAAAGAAGAAATGACTTGTTCCTCATCCTATATGGTCATATGACCAAAACAGAAAGAGTTGAATTTCAACAACAACTCTTGAAAACAAACACAAAAATGCTGCTTAATCGATAGATGTCATAAGCAGCGGTAATCACCATAGCCAATTACCACAGTAAGATAAACACAGCCCTCGCAGAGAAATATGCGATGCACATAAGGGCTACTGTGGTGCAAGAGACTTGAAAAATTCGCTGGAGTTCTCGATCTTAAGGATCCGAAGATAGTTGAGTATGGATATCTGAAGTATCTAGCTGAAGGCTATCAAAGCTGCAGTCAGCTGGCGAATGTAGGCGGGGAATAGGATACCCGCTTAGGGCGGGACGGCACGAGTCATCTCTTGCTGACAACGTTCCTCTGTGAGATATCTCATGAAATTCTTGATCGGCGAATTAATAGTCATGAGAGGTGTCACGTAATAGTAAAAGGGAGTCTCGAAGGAAGGTCGCATTTCGGGTTAAAGAGTGATGGGCTGGTGATGATGGGATGGGATGATGGTATTTGGAATTTTTCTCGAGCAGTACTCAACATTCACACATTTCCGAAGAAATTTGGAGGCGATCCAGCGATCTCTGAAAAGATCGCAGTTGATGGCCATACTTTGTACGTGGTATCAATGCCATGGTTATCAACATCGATGACCTTTAGGTAGCTGCGTTGAGTTTAACCCATTCGCGACAGCACCTCTTTTCGAAAAATTGCGCGTTCGGAACGGCACGCTTGCGAAAAGTGTAGTTGTTAGCTAGCGGTGTCTGATACAGTCGCGAGTGGGTAAGAATAAAGCAGGTGGCCTCGGGCGCATCGACCGAGGGTTGTAATTCCCATCTACAGGGGTGCCAAAAAAGTAATTTTGTTCGCGGCTCACTTCCACTGTAAGTATACAAAACAGAGGGTAATGAAAGAGATGAAAGTATCAGGACAAAATATTCCTGGAATATTCCTCTCAAAGCAGGAACAAGCTGAAGCTCACTAATTTCACTGTCACAAAAATACGGCACCTTCAGTCAGCACAGTCGGGCTATAGAGCTCCTACGGCATTGAGTTCTCGTGAGAAACTTCCTGAGAGCTGACCCATTCATAGAAGTCATTGAGCTCTCGTGGCTTGTACAACGCTGCTATGATCCGAAGTGTCATTTTTCATGCCTGAAACCCACCTCCGTGGGCGTTTCAATGGTAGTGGCGCGTTCTGATTCTTGGAAACGAAGAACGTTATGAACCCGGAGAACACAGAATGTTCAAGAACACCACCCAGGGGGAATCCGCCCAGGTACCCAGAGTGAACGGACCTCAGCAAATTGTGAACGAGGGCGGCGAATCGTCGGATTTTGCTGTGATGAGGTGACCCATCATGTTCACGCAGAATAAGCTCCTGATCCTGTTCGTGCAGAAGGCTCTCACGGAGTCTGGTGATAGTATGAGGTGTGCTCTTGAATTAAGAGATGGAAATGCCTCGTAAGAATTCGCTAAAGTTCGACTAATGTAACGAAGAACGTTATGAACCCGGAGAAAACAGAATGTTCAAGAACACCACCCAAGGGGGAATCCGCCCAGGTACCCAGAGTGAACGGACCTCAGCAAATTGTGAACGAGGGCGGCGAATCGTCGGATTTTGCCGTAATGAGGTGACCCATCATGTTCACGCAGAATAAGCTCCTGATCCTGTTCGTGCAGAAGGCTCTCACGGAGTCTGGTGATAGTATGAGGTGTGCTCTTGAATTAAGAGATGGAAATGCCTCGTAAGAATTCGCTAAAGTTCGACTAATGTAACGAAGAACGTTATGAACCCGGAGAACACAGAATGTTCAAGAACACCACCCAGGGGGAATCCGCCCAGGTACCCAGAGTGAACGGACCTCAGCAAGTTGTGAACGAGGGCGGCGAATCGTCGGATTTTGCCGTGATGAGGTGACCCATCATGTTGGATGGGTCACCTCATCACGGCAAAATAAGGGGTTGGAAGTGGAGGGAAACAAATTACTTTTTTGGCACCCCTTGTACATAGTTCACGACAACAGGTTTGAGCTTTCCTTGAACCATGGTCTGTCATGCTTCAATCGCTATTCATGTAGTGATTTAAGGTGCATTGGCACAGCATCCTTGGAAAAATGGCGTTTACCAAACCAGAAGATTCGTTCTAAACTTGAAAGGTCAGTTGTCCCTTTAATGGAGAACTGTGATCTCGTTTATTTCAATGAGACGTTTGAAAACAGCCGTCCTCATTTTAGAGATTCAGCAATTCAGATTAACGTTGAAACGTAATTTGTGGAGGTTTGCTAGGTTTGGTGTTGAAGCCTATGCAGCGCTGCAACGCTATGGATTCGCAAATTGGCTTTTTCGTCCTGGTTGATCAAAGGATAAACAATTGTCCAGCAGTAAAAAAAAACCTCCATTCAACGAAGTGGCGGTCATGCTGTGCTGTTGTTCTTACGAAGCCATCCATAAAGGTTTAATTGATTGCATGAGTGTCACCAGTTTTGACTTTTGTTGGCTGCCAATTTTTACCTCAACGCGCGAAGCGAAACTTGTTACAAGCATGCTGATTTACGGGCAAAAGCTTGTGTCTAACACTCCACTCTAAGTTTTCCGGGCAACACGTTATATGTGTGGTGCTGATAAACTCAGTAGTGTAATGGAATGAAAGATATGCCTGGAAGCCATGGAGAGCGGGTTTCCAGTACCGTTCGAGACCAAAGCTTTATGTTATTTGTGTTTTCACCGTTCTCCTTCACGTCTATGAAAATCTGCTATATGAGCTGACGTGTCATCGCACACGGACATTTGGAGCGATTTCTCAATGGTTGCAATAAGGAATCGAAAATCCGTAACCTCACCGGCACCTTCTGCACGGCACTATCCAACAAGTTACCGATTGTCCACTGAACCACTAGGATCCCGTTAGAACAAAATTGCTTACTTGCACATTTAACTGTCCAGCAACCACTATGATTCAATCGCTGACAAGCTGAAGAACCAGTTCAAAGAACGGACACATGTGACAGTGAGCTAGCAGTTAGAGACCATGAAAATCACCCTGTAGTTCTCAACTGCTCTCATCACTCCTTTGCGTTTGATGTCATCAGTGTCGTGAGGCGGTCAAAAGTCCCGATAAGTGTGGTGCACCGGAAATCTACAAGCGCTACAAGCGACGTATCCTAACAGCATCGCAAGAAAACCGCTTGAAAGTCAGTGTGGAAGATCGTACTGCACTATATCGTAGATACGAGGTATAACCACTCAAGTGGGTTGCTTGCAAAGTAGCGTGCTTTCCCTGTCATGATTGACATAGGCAAGACCACAAGGCCTTCATATACAGCAACCACTGTGATTCAATCGCGAACAAGCTAAAGAACCAGTACAAAGAACGGATACCTGTGACAGTGCGCTCGCAATTGGAGACCATGAAAATCAATCACCCTGTAGTTCTCATAGAAGGATGGAAGAACATAATAGGGCAATGCGTAGCTCTACACGCTATAAATGTAATACGTTCTCAAAGATCCTACACTCAAATACGCAAGCGAAATACCGCAAGAACTACGAGTTACCATTTTTCAAAGCAACCTGATAGCCCAGGTAGAAGGGAAGGAGGTCAAGAAGTGTAAATCACTGATCAAGGGCAGGGAAGAAATGAAGATGGCGATGAGGCTGATATGAACGTAAAAAATGTGATGCATGCAGAATGGTGCCGTACATGACAAACTGATGATCTGTCAGCATCGTTGCACATATGCATATAGATGAGCCACCCTCTCCTTCATTTATAGTCGACATTTTCTAAAAAGAATTGCCGCCCCGCCCCTCTCGTTCGAAGAGGTGAGCCATAATACCGCTCAAGGACTAGGTTGGGCGATTTCATCTTTAAGCACTAATCTGCTCATTTGTGATGCTATAGTGGTAATTTGAGCTGATCTGAAGAGGACTTATGCCCGAAAAGTCATCAATAAAGATACTAGAGAACAAAGCCTTCAGTTCCACACAATAAAGATTCAAAAAGCACCTAGTCCTAGTGGCTTGAAATGCGTCAGCCGTTGTTCTTCGTCTGCCTTCTCGCGAGCTCCGTGGTAAGGATGCATGCCAAGGAGAAGCTCACCCGTCAACCATTGCTAGCGATCGCGCAGTCCTTACGAAATATGGCAAACGTGCTAAAGACTGCTTTCGAGTTCATTAGCACCACATGATAAATGAGACGATGTCATACGGAATCAGAAATCTACTTAAATATCCTGCAAATGGTCTTGTGAACTCCGAAGTACTGAGAAATCGATCTTCAATAATCAAGCTATGAAGGAGAAGCAACGCAAGCAGAGTGGCGGCGACTAGACATGAATATTGCATTGAAGTGGAACTCTGAACTCTACAAGCTTGAACGCACACATTTCAAAGGGGTCTATTTTGACCCATAGCGTTCGGCGTGCAGCACGTGTCGCACCCTAAACCGTTTCTGAGTGACACTATCAAACCACAATTTTTTCGTATTTTGTAATTGTATCGCGGTCAAATGCTATCACTATATGTTATCGAATATGGAGACTAACAGATCGTTCTGGGACCTTTCCGTTCCATAAAGTAGCTAGGATTTTGGGCAAGCAATGACAAAACAATTAACAGGACAGCTACTCACCTCTGCGGATGCGAGTTCAACTGAGATTAGTGACATTAAAACGCAAACCAAGTTTTCTGGTACAATGATGGACAGCTATGTTGTTCTCCATATCCGAAAACGTATCCTGACAGCTGTAGCTTCACAAATCAACGGTTTCATGTGACCCAAAAAAGACGGTCTTGGTTGGCCAAGTGCAATACACGGCGTTGCCCGATTTGAAGACTAGGCAAAAACGTGTGGTCATGCAAGCAGGAATGGTGAAAATAGCCTCGGTACGCTATGTGTTGATAAGTTCTCCAAGAACGAGGTCCTTTACAAAACATCCGCCGATTTGGTAGCGCAATTTATGAAGATCATAACTCGACTCAAATGCAGTGCTCGCAGCTAAGCAAAACTCACTTGATTTATGCTGTTTCCAACAACCGCTGGACGAGTAGAGTCCCTCCATTGAGATTTTTCCTAGAATTTGAAAACGATAATAGACGATTTTGATGTACATACTACTTTTCTCGGAACGAACTCTCCTCTGAAAACATTTCAAATAGCAAAAAGGGTAGTGCTAAATACATCCGACGTTTACATAAGATTGATAGCTCTGTGCCACCTAATTTCGTATTGTTTTTGTTTAGCTCATCTTTCGCTGTGGGATAGACTTAATGGCGAAAAGTAGTAGGGCCTCGCTAATTTATAGAAGGAACTTTCGGCGAACTATGGTCAGTTTTCATTGTATGGTTCCACTTCCAGGCATCGAACTGGTTCATAGAAATTGATGCACTAGGTCCACGACAGACAACGAAATAGTGATCGAAGCATTCTTAGGATGTGAATCTGGTTCTGAGTTCCATCAGGGCAGCACGTATCAATTTAGTGAAATTTTCCTCATTGCCATATGGAATCTAAGTTTTGCATATAGGTCCCTTCTCAAAACGGCTCCTCTCTGATGGGTGTGAAGGAGGATCTACATGGTTCTAGGTGCACCGTTATGTTTACTGATTTGTCCAGTTGCCTTGTTTTTGGATCCGTTCTGCTATGATGTTCTCGAGTTTGGTATATTGCCTACAGCGCGGTGATGGCCAGGGTCTTTTGGGATCAGGAAATGAAGATATTTGTGTTTCGAATGACTTCACAGCAGAAGCAATCTTCCGCTTTCCCGAGACATGATCTATTTGGGTTACAGTCTTCCAAGCAATGAGGGCATGAATTTCTCCTTTTGACGAAGCGGTACCTTTCGTCTCTTACGGTTATTCTTGGGCAGGAGTCCGAAAAGTATTCCAACGATAAGCAAAACGTGCATCTGATGTCGGCGGTTTTGTTGACCAATACCTTTGCCATTTCCTTCGAGGCAGATAACATTGGGCACACTCGAGTTCTTTCAAGGTTTTCTCCAAACGGTCTATCTCCGCTTGTTGCCCTGATCCTTATTGCACGTCGTGGGGCTTGTCCGTATGCGCACTTGCCGACTCACGGGCATCCATTTGCTCATTTCCACCACTACTTTCTTCGATTAAGCGATACATGCATTGGTTGCCGGTGAGTCCAGCCTCTGCTTCAGGGTGTCCTTCTGCTCCCCCGGTCACCTTGGCTGAGCTTACCAGCTCAGTCAACCAGCGTTTTTCTTCCAGTAGCCTTTATTCCACTTCACTGAGTTCTTTTTCAATGACTTCACCATATTGATCCAACCTTTTCAGGTGGTCGTTTACTATTGGTACTAGATCCTGTGCATGCGTATCATGATTCGTTCCATTCTCTAACCATTCCTTTCTTCTCCCTGCAAGGAGGTGTCCCGAGTCGGTCCTCATTTGTAAAAATGCGTCGATCATCAAGAGGCGCTGGATCCACTTCAGCATCGCTTCCCTGGTTATTGATGCAGTCTTCCGAAACCTATTTATGAGGAGGACTATTTCTCCTGCTGGAGCCTCGTCGACTATCTTCTCACCTATATGGTGTTGCCATGCCACTTGTAGGATTTTCGTAGCCTTGATTTGACCGTGAATTTCTCAGAGACTGTTGGTCGGATCGCTTTCAAGAAGTTCTGTTGATACCGGTTCGAGATGTAAATTGGTGAAGAATAACTTTCCCAAGGAGTAGTCCGTTGGCATATTGGGTTCTTGATGCTAAAAGGCATCGGTGGTTCAGCGGTAGAGTGCTCGCCTGCCACGCGGTCGGCCGGAGTTCGATTTGCGGCCGATGCACCGAATTGTGAGAATATCGTACTGCCACGCGGTGAAGATTTGAATGTGATGTTCCACAGAGCAATATAGAATTGCTTTATCGATAATGAATATTAGTAGTGATAGCGGACGAGTGAGCTTCCTCTCCATTCAGCATACGGCAGACGGTCGGCCAGCTTAGAGCTTAGGGCCTGAGCAGGCAGAATAACAGAAGCTCTCCCATGAGAAGAGTACCGTTCGCTTGCCTGGACGGGACGTGTGCGCTCGCGGAAGCAGCGCTTATCAACGTTCGGATCGGAAGAGTCGGGCTGGTACGCAGGAGTTGGGAGGAAGCGGAGGTGATCGAGGTTTCCTGGCAGTGAAGCTTGATATTGAATACAGCAGTAAGGGCGATCACCCATAGGAATACTAGTCGGAACAATCTGAAGAAGAATGAATCTGTCCCTCTCTGCCCAATGATGCCTTTACTAAGCTTTTATACCAGATGGCTACGTAATCAAAGTGGTGACAGGCTCCTTTCTCTCTAAACATAACCTTTCTCATGTCTCAACATAATCTTTCCCATGAAGGCTCATGTTTTGGAAGCGACGATTTCTCGCACACTGACTAATGGCTTTATGTTTTTGAGAAACATGTTTCGCTAACGCCGTTCCTGAAAAAAATTTTCTAAAAAGTGTAAACAACTATCTACTTGCCTGAGAATATCGAAGAAGTCGCATTTTGCGACACTTGTTGTCTCTTTTCGCTGGCACCGCTTCAGCGCGGTATCAGCAGAGGATTTGCTTCGTCTTGTTTGCGATACAATTGAGCGTCTTGGACCATCACCTTGTTTTTCTTGCGAATGATCGGATATTGCGAATATTGCGCCGATCATCAGAGGTATATTATTTTTGGCTTTTGTTGCTCTATATTTGAGTTTGCAGGGCTACATGCTCTCGCGTTATCCTCTGCTTAGCAACATTGCCTCCAAAACTTACTCTTGCATTTGAGGAATCCTACATTCCTAGGAGTTTCGTAACACCTATTGCCATCAGTCTCGTCACTTCTATTGCCATCAGCCAAAAATCATGATATCCTGTGGTGCGAATATCAGCTGTGCCGGCGTTTCTGAAAAGCTCCCTGAGATCTGGTGTTACGGTGGAGGCAGATTGTTCTCTACAAGTTTACTGCGAGGTCACGTAAAATATCACCGAAAATCAAAAGGGTATATCTAAGCACGTTTCTCGTGCCCCATCCCATCCCAACGTCATAGGCCAATCCTTTTGGAATCTTGAAAAGGAATGATAATGAGGAAAGAACCCTAAGATGATTACTAAACATCAATATTTATCCCGTTCTGTTGGCGCATATTAATGAATAATTCAATAATGCAAAAACGCTGGTGATGAAATTTTTGTGTCTTGTAAACATTTCAAAAAAAGGTTGATGGGGACTAGAAACAGCGCTAGACAGCACTGTTAAAAGGTAATATAGCTGACATAATTCAGGTTGTCAGGAATAGTGTTCAGGCCGCCTAGGCCACGTAGATTGACAAAACAACCCGCTACAAAACGCTATCAATATTTCTAACAATTAGCGGAAGTGATGAGTGGTAAGTAGTGTCGCTCACAATAACATAGTTCGGGAATCAAACCCTGTACCAGGGCATCTGAGCCAAGTAAGTCTTGCATCTCTTCGAGGTACATAGGTGAATCGGATTTGAACCAGACTAGATGGTTACCAAGCTAATTTGGGGTGAAAGGATAAAACATTAACTTGTTCATGGAATACGGTATGAGTCGAGGAACATTTGGCGGAGGGTTGTGTTTTGATATCATCTGTCTTGTTTTGATGGGTTTGTCCTTTGATATCTAAGCCATACGACGCTTATTCATCCTCCTCCCCCACGATATTTTTGGGTAAATGGTGATCGGGAAGGGGGCACGTATTGTCAGATTTTAATGGGCAGTGGGTGGACTTGTACTCACGTGGGTAATTTCCTCGACGTCAAGCTGTAGCCTCTCTGAATATCGACCAACTCCCGCAAGTTGTTGCAGATGCAAAAAGTCATCAGAACACCATTAAGTTCTTAAACAGAAGTAAGATGCGTCGTGCATCTTGAGATTCTCTGGTCAATGCCTTATCCCTCTGTGAGACCCCATCGTTGTAGTCAAAAACGTGAGACCTGCGATTTGAGATTTCATACTGGGCACCATAGTAATAAATAATTCAAGAAGCCTCCCACAATGCTAAGTGGCTCTGGGAAAGCGTGTTCAAGCTTCCAGGAATTGTTTTTTTTCGCAGCACACTGTTATTAGACAGCAGAACACATTGTCCATGAATCTCGCCTTCAAAGCCATCCGCACGATTGTTTTATTGAAGGTTAGAAACGGAGATGACGTTAAGTTTGAGTGCAGAGATAAAGATGCAACCATGTGTTAGTGAGTGGAGCTTGGGCAATGCCGAAGACAAAAAGGCGTGACTTTTCAATGAGGGTTTCAATGAGCATAAATTTGTTTATAAGCATTCATTTTATATAATACCTAAGTATACTATATAGTATTTTGCAACTTTACCGAATGAAGGTGCACAAGAGCCGTAAAAAGGACTATTCAAGCGCATATCTGCACACTCTACGAGAGTAGAAAGGATAGACACTGAGCGGTACGTTAGTCCCATACATACCAACAAGAAAGAAGTATCCGACTCAGTATTTGAAGCTTTCAACTTACAAGGGAGGGTCATCAGGTCAGTCCGGCCTTTTGCGATGGGATGTATACCACTGTACTCGTCTTGGGACGAGAAACTCAAATCTGCCTTCCAAATTTGCGAAACGATTCTGTGAGCAAAGTTATGAAGGGTAGTCTCCCGACATGGTCGACTCTCTCTCTCTCTCGCATGTTCGCATGAGTGGACGTGGAATGCTAGCACAGCAATGTGAGTTGTGGTGTATTGGATACGATGGTTGTTTCACAGGAGATGGGTCGCAGGTTGGGATCCTTTGTGCGACTGCTCTTTTGCTTTTTCTCCCTTCAGCTCATATGAACCCAGAAAGTGCGTATTAGTAAGTATTTGAAAGGTTTACCTCTTCATTCAACATCAAGAGGGGACAAAATTTCACGTTTCCTGATTTATGCATTTTTTCAAGACTTTCATTTATAGAGGGCATATGGTGAATAGGAGATACAAGAATATTTGAAAACCAGTAATTTACGAACACATGTGGTATTCCTGCACAAAGTGGGCGAAACAGTACAATCTCTCACAGTGTGCACAACGAATAAAGAAAAAATTTCCACACACACAGCAGTCGGAGCCCTCAACCACTTCAGATGGGAAACAATATTGAAGAGGTGTTTCATATTCGCCAGGGTGTGCACTAAAATATCCCGCCGCATACCAGGAATAAGATAAGAAATTTTTAAATTTGGGCGAACAAAACTGAGAATAAACTAAAGACAAAAGGCGGAGGATAGAGTCTTCCCGCAAAATAAACGAGAACTTTTCGATAACTTTTTGTTCCTTCCGAGAAGGCAGACGTCTCACTTCACAGGAACCGAAGTCCTTCAACAAGTACGCCTACAATAGCTTTGGGCAGAACATTGGGATTGAGTATGAGAGAAACTACTGTTTTTCTCTGCTAGACAACGCTACGTCACCTTATAGCACATACTTATCTGTTCAACTGTACGCTCTGTTCAAGTCTACAGGATATAACGTACCACATGCCCTCTATAAATGAAAGTCTTGAAAAAATGCATAAATCAGGAAACGTGAAATTTTGTCCCCTCTTGATGTTGAATGAAGAGGTAAACCTTTAATACTTACTAATACGCACTTTCTGGGTTCATATGAGCTGAAGGGAGAAAAAGCAAAAGAGCAGTAGCACAAAGGATCCCAACCTGCGACCCATCTCCTGTGAAACAACCATCGTATCCAATACACCACAACTCACCTTGCCGTGCTAGCATTCCACGTCCACTCATGCGAACAGGCGAGAGAGAGAGTCGACCATGTCGGGAGACTACCCTTCATAACTTTGCTCACAGAATCGTTTCGCAAATTTGAAAGGCAGATTTGAGTTCCTCGTCCCAAGACGAGTACAGTGGTATACATCCCATCGCAAAAGGCGACTGACCTGATGACCCTCCCTTGTTAGCGTTCCTTCCTACTGAACGAAATGAGAAACGCGAAATGTCGCTTCGAGATTGCGCTCTGGCAAATGGTATCATACTTTACATATGCCCCCTTCTAAATGAATTGCTCGAATTCTGCAGATGTGCTTAAATTCCCGGCCTCAAACTTGTATAATGCGGTAAACTTTAAATAGAATTGCTCTGAATACTGTAGCATTGGCTTAATACGTTATTAAACGTCACCACGATTGTGAATGTGATCAACTCCAAGACAAGCTTATTCTTATGGAAATAATGATAGGATGCGAAGAAGTTATAAAAGGAAAGTTTTAAAACAGTAGCTCAAAGAAATCGCTCTTGCTCAAAAAAAATTATCGTCTGGAACGTTCGTGCACATTTTTACTTCTTCGAGTCCAGCTATTTCAATAACAAGCAACATAAGTCGTAAGTGTGAAGAGCATGTATGTCAGTTAACCATCGTCAGTTATAGGCTAAACAATAAGCGCCTTGTCTCATGAGTTTTGCAGTTTCGTGTTTCATGCATAGAGAGACGGTAAGAACATTCCCCGGATTGTATCCTTTCTGCACAAGCAGGCTGCTGCAGCATTATATGAGGTTGATACATGAGCTACCTTTGGCGATATTTGATTTTATTTTTCTCCACAAATCGTCATATTTATGAAGCATTATACGCACCATATCACTCTACAACATTGCCTACGCATCGTAAGCTATTCGATTCCCCGAAGCCCCATAGACCTCTGTTTAACTAAATGTTGCCGGTTTTGAAATCAGCTTGATCAGCATGCCAGCTCTTCTAGGAAAAGTAAGCTGGAGAGCAGATCAGGTAGTGTTCTGTTGAGGCAAGATTGAAGTTGTGGAATGGATGAAGAAAAGCTGACTCAGGAGTTTTCATTTTTCCGCAAAAGTTCTTTGAAATTTACTTTGCGCATCACCATGAAGAATAAAGCTTTGCGCATCACCATGAAGAATAAAGCACAGTCAAATCCGTTACTCCTTCAGCTAAATGCGGAATAAGCTACCGGAGCTCAGCTACCTTGCTTTCCGTCACCACGACGAAGGTGCATTTGTTCCGACGAACTGGGCTTTGGTCGTCGAAATTACAGGCACTTTCAGAATCAACACAAAAAATGTGAGCCGATCGTGCTGAGGCACTAAAGGAAGTAGTGGGTTCGATTCACACCCAATATATAGTACTTATAAAGCTTTTTGAAGAGAATTAATCAGATTGTCCAGAAAATGGCACGAAATATACTCTATCAACTGAATGGCTGCGTAATCACAACATGTCTCTATACGCACAAGGAACACGTGAAAATGTTACACACCAAAAGCTGTTTTCGAAATTTGAGACAAGCAATACCCACTCCCGGAGAAAATGACCTGACTCAGCCGACTGGGCCATGATTGTAAAGTATGATTAATCTTTTGAGAGTTATTACTGAGGATTATTACTAGTTATCTTTACCTCTGTTCACCGAGGTATTATCTTATCCAAAGCCTTATGTTGATCAGATTATACACGAAACAATTGAGACTTGCAAATTATGTAGCCTCACGTTGTTTCACCACACATAAATATTGAGCTCCATGTAGGTAAAAAAAATAGTGTTCAAAGCAATATCGGTGGTTGGGGGATATATCGCATTTATTTTTGGCTTTCCAGGCTCTGACGAAGGCGACAAGGCGGTACGTTAGCCGAATAAAGTTAATAACATCTTGGCTACGGCTTCAAGAAGATACATATAAATAGACAATCCTCATATTAGGCTTATACGCTTTAGGGCAGTTGCAGAATGAAAAGAGCGAACAACCATTTCTCAGATGACACATTTTATTTTTGTCTCTCCTGAACCACGAAGATTATGCATCAAAGTATCGCAATTATAACCTACAGCGAGGTCTATAAAGGCATAGGGTATACTAACTTCTTCATTAAGGAGGACTGAATTTCTGACTACGCACGAATGGTTAAACCCTAAGCCTACGGCGGTGTGTTTCACCTCGAAATGTTTTACCCATCTTCTCTTCCGCTACACTCCGTGTCTTGATGCGGTACCTTCTACATACGGATGCCGCAAATCGCAGATACGCGCGTCTCCGATCAATCACAGAAAAAAGGAGTAAAGCAGGTCTTCGGCTAGAATCGGTGGGGAGAGCAAAGGTTTCATCTACCAGATTTCCAATCACTCCGTATATTATGATATTCACCAGTTTTCCATTCTAACTTATCCCGTCCAACGTCAGGATGTAGGCGGAATCACTCTCGAGAAACCCCAAAAATATCGTTAGCTTTTTGTCACCTTTTTTTGCACTAATGTGAGAGTGCTTTGAAGAAACTACTCCTCCTACAATATTCGATTTTTTCGGCGCTATTCCTTTCCATTTGTAAACGTGGAGGGCTTACATCATAAATAAGTAAGGGCCCCACATGCGTCGCCGTAATACATCTAAATGCCAGCGCGAACAAAAAACATAAATAAGTTAAGAACTAAAAAAGGCATGTAACAGTAAATCTAATGAAGATCGAAGTAGTGGATATTGGAAGTTAAATATGTAATGATGGCATATGTTGGGCACAGTAATCGTTGTTGTGGTATTCGACTCGCACATGCAATTGAAGGGTTTCATAGCATAAACAATTCTTGCGTCAACCTATATATTAGCAAAGAGGACATCAGCTTCCACCCACTCTATGAGTCGAGACTTGTTTGACAACCTATTACAAACTATAATTATTATCTGATGTTCGGTGTGGTACTCAAATTTAGAAAAATTCAGAAATTTTTTGCTTATCACTGGGTTGGTGCACAAGCTTTGCGACACTTTCAAAATTTGTTGTGGTCTCGCTGCTCTTGAACTTTACCGAGTTTCAATCACCATGGCGAGTCAGAGCATGCTTCGACCATCTTCGTAAATTGTATACGAGGTGGTTCGCTGCATTGTGCCAAGAATGGGCTCAAATTCATAACTCCATATTTAAATCCGTTATTCAAAAAGGTAACAGTTTTCGCGATTTCTAGTTGGGGAACCACCTGCTACTCCTATGCTGCACTCAGTATTGATGCCACTTACCTTTCTGAGATGCGAATTTTATCGTCCTCCCTCTCGCAGATGGTTGGACGTCTCCTGTACAAGATGATATCCATGGAGGTTTGAAAGCATATCCGAAGGTCACTACACTACAAGTAAGAGCAACATTTTTCCCACCCATGCGACAGTCGGAAGATTATCAAATGGCCATGGCTTTGAGAAATTGTAGGCAGTTGGGGTACACATTACCTACTCAAAGATTCAGACAAGACAGCAGTGTGAGTGGTTAGGAAGTTCTGTTATGCTGTCCTTCATTGATTAAAAGTCTGCAAAGCAGTTATGATTGGAGATGAAAGCTGAGTACTCTCTGTTAACCATGAGAAGGTGCATTACTGGCAGAGTGATGGAAATGGCCTCTGTGACGATAGCTGGATTTCAGGTCAGATCTATTAACTCCGAGCCTTCTCACAAATGTCACAGTCAGAGTTGTACCTTGCGATACTACTGTAACAATTACTATTTGCACCGAACATCACCAGCCGCTCTCACTGTTTCCCAAACACCAGTTGATATGTGTTTCAATATGGCCACGTATACCAGCATTGCGAAGATAGGCGGGAAACAAGAAAGGGCTAAGCTCTTAGGTTCCGCTTCATTCCACTCATTCCGCTTTTCGCTGTTCTCTTATCCCGGGGTATTCCAGCTGCCCAGTCATGGGGGGTAAGTGGTAGAAGATATCGATGATTATATTGCCTATATATAACTAAAAGCAAAAAGAGGAATTAGTTTCTCGGGTCTTGCGCGATTATTATTTGTACGGTTGCCATGAATTTACAAAGATTGGTTTAGATAGATTATCTGATTTTCCCATAGTTTAGTATTCTGTTCTCAGTTTTACATTAACTACATATGTACACAAACTCCAGCATAGAATGCGCATTCACTAGATTATGTGTCTGATATGAATACGAATATAAATATGAATTGATTGATAGCACATTAGCATTCGCATAGCATTCGTTTGGGAAGGGTCACAGCCCGATCGAGGTGCCTGCGTAGCTCCAAGGATTTGACAACTTCGAACTTGATTAAATCACCAAACAAGGCGAAAGTCAATCGATACTCCACTGCATTTAAGAGCTTCTATCTTTTGGAAAGGTGATTAACGAAAATTTAGAAAATGTAATGTGTCGTCAACAAATAAGCGATTAACTGGAACATACAACGAAATACGGATGGAAATTATGTAAGAATTGTGGAAAGTGAATATACTGACCTACATATAGATAAAGGTTCAAACAGACAAACTTCATTGCATAGAAGGTACATATGTAGACGGAGCAATAAGATGCAAAAGCTGAATCCTCACAACACCGCAGTGAGTTCGCTGGTGACGTGTTTGGAAACCACACACAGAACGGATATGTGTTGATAAATAAAACTTAATCAACGAAAAATTTCACTCATACATGCCTCTGTTCACTTAAACAATTAAGAAAGTGATATGTTTGGCAGAAAACAATCAAGATGCAACATACATAGCTTAATTAATCCATTAAAGCATTTTAATGTCAATTGATGTAACCACCCCTATGAGCGACCCTCTATTTCTTGGATCCCAGTGCAATGAAAAGCTATCTGTAGTGATACGAATCATTCTCGGTTTTTGAGGTTTGTCAAGTGATTAGGGACATGGCGGTGTATCGGCCACGCATAACTTAAAGGAATCGTCCACGAAAAATGCGTTTTTGTGTTACCCATACGTTTATGTTGTATTTGCCTAATGTGGGCCTCATGCAAAATTTCACGCGAAAAAATGCGAATCTGGCTGAGATACAGCACCACAAAGTGCGGTCCAGGTGGGCGGGGCCTCCATGTAAAAGCCTCGTCCCGTAGTCCGCCGCCGTTGGGAACGGAGAGTGGGACTGTTTACGAAACTTTCTGCTCCTACAATGCGTCTCCGACCACGGCGGACGACGGGACGAGGCTTTTCTCTTAGGCTCCGCCCACCTGGACCGCACTTTGTGGTGCTGTATCTCAGCCAGATTCGCATTTTTTCGCGGGAAATCTTGCATGAGGCCCACATTGGGCGAATACAACATAAACGTATGAGTAACACAAAAACTCATTTTCCGTGGACGATTCCTTTAACAATGATCGTCATCTAGTTTGTCCACGTATCGACAGTTTTCCACGTATCGACAGTCCCTTGCAATTTTTTTGGTTCCGTAACCTCATACTGTTACCGCGAGGCGGAGACGTTTAGCTTTTGACAATTGAGACTATGACGTGCAGAATTGCTACTAGTACCACGTCTGCAATTAAAAGACATGGAATTGTCTAGTACTCGCAAATTGCCAAAAGCCATGAAAATGTACTATTGAAATTATTTTCTGATGGCCTACGGTTTCCCTAAGAGGATTACTTCAGGCCCAGTTATTTATCGACTATTACTATATAAAAATTCAAATAGGATCTCCGGAGAGGAAAACGCATAAAAGAGGGAACGTAAGTCCATTGATGCTTATAATCGAATTCATTTTTCTTCATCATAAGTGATTTTTTGGGGCTTTAATCATGTGGTGACTATGTGGAATCTTGGTAACTATGAAAAACCCAGCGCTCACTCATTAAAGATAATTACGATAAGTTGTTTTTCTGGTATCCTCGATAACTATTCCCCCATGTGCGTTAATACATTTGACAGTTATGCTTGTTTCACACCCGAGGAAAGGTGAAATCGTAGAGACCAGCTGAAATGCTTAGCTGGGATAGAGATGAGAAAAAGTGGGTGAGAAGATGGTACACAACTAGATACACTTTCGGAGAACCGTTGATATATTGCCTGGAGAGGTTGTGCATAATCGAGTATGCATTCGCTTCCTAAGTGGATACTGTTAGCCTGAGTAATAATGATAGAGATAGCTTCTAGTTTAAATGCTAGGTGAAGAGCAACCATGTCATCACCAGAAATTAGGAATTAGACAAGTAAAAATGATCACAGTGACCATTACGACTGTGTTCCCTTGAGAGTTCCATGCAACGTTCTGGTCCTTAAATCACAAATCCAGGACCAGTTAGTTCTCCGTTCTTATCAAACTTCATTCACAGAAAAATTGACGTTGTTCAAGTTCAGAGCATCACTGTTAGAATATTTAGAATAGCGATTACGTCATAGCAAACCGATGATTGGCGTCATAATTTCGTTTAAAATCATCTCTAATTGTTCGAAAGCTGTACCCGTCATAAATCCGTTTCTGAATATCTTCCTAACATGCGACAGAAATGAAAAAAGACATGAATTTGAACCTAAATTTGCATTATACCCATCGATATCGTGAGAAAAGGGTGGAGAAAGCCCGCTCACGATTAGAAATGGGAGTGTGCTCCCAGCGCAAAAGAAAACAGGCAACGAATGGTTTAGGCCGCTTTCATACTTTGCGCACCGACGCCGTCACGCGCGTGACGGCGTCGGTGCGCAAAGTATGAAAGCGGCCTTACGTTGTCGACTCTTATTCGCTGGTAAAACTGAGCGGCAAAAGGTTAAAAAAATAGGACATGGACGACTGCCGGTTGATGTCTACGGTGATATCGCTAGACCTATGTATATAATTTTCCGTCATAGCAAACCGTAACTCTACCTATTATTGTCCCGTGCGCTTCCCTTGAAGTCAGAAATGGCAGAAATTTAGGGGAAAATTATATTTAATGTAAAGGATATCCTAGGATGCGAGTGGATGTTATGTCGCAAGCTTTGTGCTAAAAGCAGTGGAAGCTACTCAGCAAAGACAACACATTGAAATCGCCTTGTTCCGCCATCTTTGAGGGTTCTTCCATAGGTGCGATCAGAACTGCTTTTCTCCTTTGAATTTGCTCAGTATCTATTAGCACTTCACATTGCCTCACCTTTGAGTCATATTGGAACCCACAATTTAGGGTCTGAAAACGGAACATCCCAGTGCGCGCTTCGCCCACCGTGGGCGGAGCTTGAATTTCTTCATGTGTGCTCTTTACTGGTTGTCTCTGCCCTACCCATCCAACTTGTACCCATCTCCACAGATTGTTTCATATGTTATGCCTAATTTTGTAGCAGACAGACGAACAGACAGACGAAGCGTCACATATATATTAGGATGACCGCCGTACCTCATGGTCGCACTAGATGAGTAATGAGACGCGGGAGAAACATGCCTGCTAACAAAGCAGACTGAAATGGAATGGAGTCCCCATCTGATCGGTTTTTGACCAATGCATGTGGTTTTTCTCACAATACTACACTACATAGAGCACCGCAGTATTGCACCTTCATTCCGGTCTTCTCCTCGATTTAAATGTACCGACCATCGAGTGTCGAGACTGGCGGTGTTACTTCTCCTTATACCTTGAAGCACCTCATCGGCTTCTACGGCGGAAATTGTATCTACCGCTTGAAATTAGCGCCCAAAGGAGGCAAGGCGTCAATGTGATCTTTCCACATTGCGCTTTTTTACCGAATTGAGCAACATGCTTTCTCAATCACCAACAATTGAAATGACATGGTTAGCCAGCCAGTTTGATGATGAGCATAATTATTGAAGCCACGGCCTCCTACTACTCCATTATATCAAGGAAGTATGCATCTATGCATCTATCTCGAATTCCTCTTTTCATGAGCACTGTAGATTCCGTATTGCTTGCTTTGTGGGAATTCCTGCACTATTCAATTGTGGATGGAGCTCATTAGCTTTTTGAAGGAAAGTCACTGCTTCAATCCCCACGTTTGTCCTCGTGTACCCATTGAAACACAAACGACTTCATCGCCCGGAACGAAATGCCTCATTGCACGAGAAAATTCGGTAAGAGTCATCAACAGTATTGATCATTGACCTTCGTAGAGAGTGCACCCAAATTTGAGAAATCGCATGTGGCAAAATGCAAAAATAGAATGTAAAAGAAGTGAAAACTCGCTGAAAAGCAAAGACCTACCATTTTGATAGGCATTCGTAATCTTACATAGAACTGTTCTGACCCTCACGTGAGATTCACTGTGAGGAATATCCATCCAATTAATCTCGCATGTTTTCCAATAAATGCGAGCAGAGCAAGCAACAGCTAAGGCCCCGTTCATACTCAACGCAGGCAATGCGTGGCTGCTTTCACAGGAAGCGAGGCATTGTGGCATGCGGGATGTGCAGAGACGAAGCAGGCATCGAGGCAGGGTGATATATGCGGAGGAGCAGGCATGCTCTGCCACCGACACCGCAGTGTATGATTCGCGACCTGATCGTTTCGACCCGTTCGCTGCGTGTCCTCCAGCAGGCATACAACAAATTGGTCAGTCGAAACGATGTTTCTCAACAGTGACATACAGAATTTCGGCCTGACAAAATTATTCTTATTCAAGGGTCCTTATTTAATGGCTCGTTAGTAGAACAACTCCCTGCACCCTTCTTCGTTTATGTACGCAGTGGAAGGAGAAGAGATCACAAATTCCCCAATTTGCATAAAAAACAATTCTGCCATGTAGTTTCACGCCAGAGAAACATCAGTTGCTTTGAGAACGAAGGGTTTTGGGTGCCTTAACTCCCCAAAATCACCGCTCTCCTTTTCCGGTAGAACTCCGTTGCGATTCCCCCCTATTTGCGACTCCGATCCTCACCTTTGTTTGAACCCCCTCTCATGTACTTTGTTGGCTTTGACCTGACATCCAGTCCTACTCACTTCTCAGCTCCTTTGATGTTAAATTCAAGAAAAGAAGGTTTTTTGTATTTTCTCACTGTGGTGAGCTGGATAAGCCTGACGATTCCCGTGTGTCTCCCTGTGTCATTACAATCCAACGTACTTCAAGGAGCCATCACTATACAGTTCCTTCTAATTTCAAGAGATGATGAGAACAAAAAGGCTGTCGAGCAATAGTCAATTGTAGTCAAGAAGCTGCGTGGCATGTTGGAGCTCTAGCGCATCGTGTCAAGCATCTCCTTGAATACATATACATACATATACATACAGTAGCGCTCAAAAGTCTTCGGTTAAACGGTTTTTTACTTGCGTTTTTCACTTGTAACTTTTTTTGCGACTGGACCGATCTAAGAGAAATTTAAGTATGTTGTACTTGGAGACACTGCATACTAAATATACTATTTTGGCGCTCAACGGTGTAAGTTACGTGGTTGAATGCAATTTTTCGTTTTTGGAGTGCCATCCCTATGCCGTCCCGCTATGCCGCTGTCATCAAAAGTCGTGATCTTTCTACAGAATATTGATGTTTTCTGAGGTTTGCTAGTTTTACTGTAAAGGAAGCTGTTTTTCTTGACTGAGCCTTTTCCTTTTCTCCGGTGGTTTTGTAATAAATTCTTGTAAAAAACCATGAAAAGTGTAAAGCGGCACCTAAGTAGAAGGAAATGTTGACAATAGGTTCAGGCACCACATATTAAAATTTTGTCAAATCTGGTCAAGTAGAAAAATATGACACTACAGTTATTGGCCGAAGACTTTTGAGCGCTACTGTATGTATGAACATGAAAATTTGTTGCACCTTAGCGGTTAACTGTCATCACTAATTTGGCCCTTTCACTTTCTACACCCCAAAAAACATCATATGTAGAGATGTGAATGGTGTGATGGGAAGAAAAAAAACAAAGAAGTTGCGTGACACATGCACCAACTTTTTTGGCGGACATTCGGTGTTTAGTCGCAAACGAGGCTTGTTTGTGGAACTTGCCGTTTTCCTGGTCCCAGGCCACAATCCACATAATGGCATAACAGATTGAAAAAATATCGAGGCTTTCATGCAAATTTCTAGTTGATTTTTGTTGCCGAAATTCCTACTTTTTTCATGCTCGACATCGTCAACGTTGCAGCTTTTGATCCCACTTTGGAAAATATTTCTTCTACAAAAAATTCTGAAATCTGAGCAAGATAACCTACACACACCTGTTACACTTGCCCATGGCACTTAACGTACGCAACAAGCGTCAAATAGGAGCATTTCCTAGGCAAGGGTCAACGACTTCTCCTTTGTTCAATGTGCTGCCACCCAATAACAGCCCGTGAATTTTTCCGAAAATTGGTCCAATTCTCGAATTGGCTATTATCCCTTAGGGTAATTTGACTCCCTGGACACAGAAATCACACTAGTTTTGCACGAGAAGGACTGGTTCACGCGTTATGGGCTTCCGAACGTACCATGCAATAGCGTTATTCTTTCAGGTGAACGTCCATAACTCCCTTCAGAGAATCGTTTGACATATGCTGAACACAGGTTTGAAATCAGCGACCAAAAGCGCTTTAACAGATATGTGTCCCATTGCAAATGACCACTTCGACATGGTATCCTACCCTTGTGAGTAATGTTAGTTGTTATAAGTACGGTGGCAGACTTAATGATGGGTGCAATAGGTATCGATACAAGGAAACGTTCAGTAGTGAAAGAAAAGCACTAACTGAAGATGAAAGACAAAATGCAAAAGAACCTCCACCGGAGATGAGCAAACACTATATCCACCCCATCCTGCAGAGCCGGAAAACTACCACTGAGCCACGTTGGCCATTCCTGGCTCAGCAACGGCCGTGCTCATGGCCTCGCCAGTGAGATATTACAGGCACACCTTGACCCCTCATAACTCGCTTCAGAATGGCACTTTGCAATTTTAGCTTTCACAGTTATAATCAGTGATCGGAGTTCTATCGATCCGTGCGTGTCTCATTTCAAGTCCCATGGGAAGTTGGAACCCTTCCCTTGTTAGGAGTAATCCAAGCTTTCATGGCTATGTCATGGTCAACTTTGGACCCTAATGGTTTAAGTTCAAAGTTGGTTAAAGAGGATAATGTTATACAGAATAATCTGAGTGTCTATGAAACAAACGTCGACTTTCAAGTTAACAGCAACCTCACTTCCGAGGCAGAAGAACTGTCCATGCATCAGATAAAATTAGAGACGACATTGAGAGCATAAGTGAGTGAGTTTTTACTTGTATATTGCCTTTGAAGAAAAAGTGGAAATCATGAACAAGGATTGTTAGCAATTTATTTAGACTCTGTATGCGCGGAGAACAAAGGACCAAATCAAATCATTATTCAAGCCTCCTCAGTGTTTGCTCCTGTTACATTCATGGAAATAAGATTGCTGTTCGGTTACATAAAAGAAGTGGCAGTAGACTTTGATTACTGCTAAAATTGGCTGCTTCGATGATGCGGATAACCATATGCGAAATGAGACATCCTACATGGACATATGATTAGACGAAGAGAGACGGCTCTAATGAGAGCCCAATTAGCTAGGTACGAACTTAGTTCGCTCGGTGTTGAGGGAAGGCTTACTTCCCTCTTCTTACGAGAACAGCCCCAAGCAGTGTCTACAACGAAAACAAGGCAAAGTTGAGAAATGCACCGCGCAGATTGGATTCCGGACTGTTGGGTATGTGTTGTAAAGTTTTAGACTGCATGTGAGTCGGCGCTAGGGTCAACCGTTGCTTTGAGGAAAAAACTCTCCTAGAACACGACTTCCTCGCAGGAGGGCCTTCATACGACCATTCGTCATTTTCCGGCCTTCCTATGGTTTTCTACCCACAGTGCAATTCAAGGAGGGTATCAAGAGCCCATGGAGAACGACTGTGACCAAACTTGTGACAGAATAAGAAAAACACATCGATGTAAGCTACCTCCGTTATAACTTCCT
Organism: Trichostrongylus colubriformis; assembly: GCA_963978905.1. NCBI lineage: Eukaryota > Metazoa > Nematoda > Chromadorea > Rhabditida > Trichostrongylidae > Trichostrongylus > Trichostrongylus colubriformis. Next base: position 42,081,958 of record OZ022256.1, read on the forward strand.
CAGCCTGATCTGCTGCTTGCTACTTGGTCTCCCAGCTGCTGCATTGTTCTTTAGAAGCAAATTTCAACGAGAAAAATTTGGAAGATTTTCGAAGTGTTTCGCTTCGAAACGAAACAAATTACTTTCAAACGTTACCACATGAGTGCAAATATCCGATGCTAGAATGGGGTATAATTGATTGTCGCTTTCTGGAAAACACTAAAGCTATATCGTATCTCCAGAGAGAAGGAGATCAGATCAAAGACATTTCGTCAAAGTAATTTTTTCGTTGAAATGGAGTTTCTACCAAGGTTCCTCGAAAAAATTACCTAGTGTCTGAAATGCTTGCAGAACACATTTTTCATTTTGAGGAGACCGACGAAAGGGCGATTTACTTCGACTGACTCTCCTGGGGGACCCAACATGCATGAAGTTTCCTTTGATGACTTATCACACTCTTATAAAACATTTAGGAGCATAGACGTCCAGTAGCGACAGGGCTTTTTATTTGCCTGTTCACTGACTGCTCCTCTGCTACCGAGAAACTCGGTGGCTTATGAAAGTGCGTAAAGTGATGCCAAGTAGCGGCTCTAAGGAAAAACGGAACAAAATATGTTTTTCGCAAATTATCGTGTCGAGATCGAATGACAAGCCGTCTATGTCTTGCCCTACATTTTTCATCAGACTTTCTTGGGTATTGAACATAGTTACTTGTTATTGTTATTAAGGAGAGGTTCTGATATATGAAGCAATCCGCAGGTAGAAGATGCTCTGCTACAATGATCCTCATGATCCTGCAGCCAAAGTTCAAGCTCACTGCAAAAAGTTATCTCGACTTATTGTGGTGAATTATTTGTTGAACGAATACAAGAACAGAATACAGTACGAATACAATAGATTATCAAGAAATACGGGGATGAAGTCCGCGGTGGTCGGAAAATTATATCAGGTTTCCCAAAAGTCTTGTAGGGTTTTTTTGACCACCATTTGTTATTATTTTTCTTCCAACAAACAACAATTAGGCAACAACGTATTCACCATTGTTGTCGATAAGGCTCTGCCACCTCATAGGTAAATCGTTGATTCTCTCCTCCTGGAACCCTGGGTTCTGGGAGTCGATGAAGTCAGCGATCCCCTTTGCAAGCATGCCATAATCAACGAATTTTCTCTTGGCCAGGAAGGATTCAAGAGGATGGGTAAGGTGATAGTCAGAAGGGGCAATGTCTGGAGGGTATGGCCTGTAAGGCAGGACATCCCAGCCAAGCTCGTGTAGCCTGGATACTTTCCGTGAAATGGGAGGGGGCTCGTCATGGGAGGGTTACCACGGACCTTTTTTGGAGCTTTCCTCGAACAGCGACGGCGAGCTGCTGGAGCTGGTGGGTGCATACGTAGCGGTGACTGTCTCGCCTTGTACCAGCACTTCATGGAAAAGCATTCCTTCGGCGTCGCGGAAGTAGCACGGTCCTGAGCGTGGTTTGCCTTCCATGTCAACCTCGCCGTTGCTGAAGCTGATGAACCAGCGGCGCATGGTCTCGTAGCTCACACATCCCTTGCCCAATGCAGCGCTGATGGAGTGGCAAGCTTCCGTCGTTTTGTTGCCGCAAGATCGCTCATACAATACCCGCCTTAAGTTTTCAAAAGAAAACGCGGAAAGCGCGGATCCGCGTTTTCTTTTGAAAACTTAAGGCGGGTATTGTAATAGATGACACCGCGAGTTGGGTGGGTATTGACAACGGGCATTGTAGCTCTCTCTACGGGATCTGGTGGGTCAATATATATTTTTCTAGAAAGCTTAGAGAACGTTCTACCATATTCCTCAGCCGCCTAGACCTGCCTCGAAGTAAACAAGAGTTACTGATTTTTTTTGGAAAAATCCTACAAGACTTTTGGGACAACTTAATAGAACTAATAGTTAAGCAATCAACGGTGATTCTTGCCCTGAAAGCTCAAACACAGTTAGCTCGTTAAAATCAAGATCGCAGAAGCCTACTAGAATCTTCGCCAACCACCAATTTCATTTATGTAGCCTACACAATAGCCTATGGTTTTTTAAATAATAATTGTAGAAATAGAACGTATGAAATGGAAATGATAAGAAACGATGAACATGAAACCAACCATATTCGTGCGAAACCAGAAATGAAGATATGTAAAATATCGGGCAAGGGGATGGTAGGTCTTCAAAGGAATCCATCCACGGAAAAATGTTTGTCTATTAAGGGCCACATGCAAACTTTCACACGAAAAAGTGAGAATTCGGCTAAGGCACAGCTCCCCAAATTCTCAGCCGGGTGGACGGGGCCTCCGAGTTGAAGTCCTGTCCCGTCATCCAACGCGGTTGGGAACGGAGAGTGGGACTGTTTACGTACCTATCTGTTCTTACAATGCGTCTCAGACCGCCGCGTGGGAGCAAGGTAGGAACTTCTTCGGAGGTCCCGCTCACCCTGTCGCGGAACGCGACTGTCCCTGTGGGCGCACCGCGCGCCCGGCCCCGCCCCCAGTCCGTGGCTCTATAAAAAGGGGTCGCCTCTGCCAGTCGGTGCTTAGACACTTTTCCCCCCGGGAGGAGAGGGCACCGGGCTTAGGCTGCTAGGATGCCAAGCCGGGCCGTAGAGGGTAAGAGCTTGTCTCTTACGCTCTGCAGACCGACATGGACGCGGTGCGGTCGGGCGGACCGCGGCCGGCTTGGTTGAGCGCTGGCATGCCCACGTCCGTTACACCCGAGGACGTGGACGGCTGCAGGCGGGGTAGATAGCCTGCAGGGTGCAGGAAGTTACCGCAGTTACCGCTGATATTCCAATAGTTGACCCTTGGGGGGACGAAGCACGGTCGGACCTGAGTCCAGGCAGGAAGATGAGAGTAGGGCGACTTTTGTGGATATTGTGTACATAATAAATATGGGTGCTGTAATCTCTGTACTTGCTGCTGTATTAAGGGCAATAATAGGCAGAAGTGTGAGAGCCAATACCTCCGGGAAGCGGCGGCCATACTGTGGGGAAAGCAGTATGGTTCCTGGGGAAGCCCATGTGAACAGTGACAGCCCGTAGGTATAGCAACCGGGTGACGTAGAGTCCGGAGACCCGCAACCACGATGCTGTTGCGCTAGCGGTTAGGAGGGCAACCGCCCGATGAGCCGCAACACACCCGGCTTTGTGGGGCTGTACCTTATTGTTAGTCGGATTCGCATTTCTTTTGCGTGAAACTTTTCATCCGGTCCACAGTAGACAAGTAGGACATAAATAAGTGATTAACAGAAGAGCTAATTTTTTCGTGGACGATTACTTCAATCCTTATACGGAGTTCCACTCGAAAATCTTACAGCGAGAATCAAGTACCTTTCGGTGAACCCAGCGCTATGGCATAAGCAGCTAAAAAAGTGAGAAGAGGTGATGCGGTCACATGGGGATACTGCAGGATTACTATTCAAGATGAGCGTTATATTGCAGCAAGTTCATTAGCCGTGGCAGATCCAGAGAAGATCACATTAAATTTTGCATGGGAGCATCTTGTCAACGGTCATAAAAGCTATTTGATTTTCACATTAGTGAGATAGAGCTATAAGTTATTGGTAAAAGCCTTAATGTGCTCATGGTGAAATAGCTTCAACTGAAAGACAAATGAAGGATGGATAGCACCAGTTGTGCCTGTCAAGCTAAACATAGTGACAGTTACTTCCTACCATTTTAAGGCTCACTGTATGCTTTTATTTGCGATTAGGAAAGGCAAGTGAAACAGTTATATGTATCGATGAAACGTGGATGGCATCAGATAACCATGCATTCACGTGCAGTCAGCTTTTTTTCCAGGTCAAAAATAACGCAGTATCGGCTTAACAATATCCCTTCTATGTTTGGCACTACTCAACTATTCCAACCCCAGATACCGCGAGTTGGTCAAAAAAATAATTTTCGTTGAAACTTCGCCTAGATAGGTTATTCGAGGTGCTGATCACGAATATGACATCCGTTTCCGATGCTGGCGCCAATTTGGTGCAATTGCATGATGTTGGTGCAGCAACACGTTTTCACCAAAACCGCTGAAACTTTGCCCAGGGGGGTTATTTGGGGTGCTGATCACGGATATGACATTGGTTTTCAGTGCGAGCGCCGTTTTCAGCGCCTTTCAAGATTACGCCAGTCATGTTCATTTCTGCTACAGTGCTTATATAGCTGGAGAGCGTCATATTTCCGCTATCATCTTTCATTTGATACTATCCTACAGTCATCATTGCACACTCAAGTGTATATTTTCGCCTAAGCCTTGAAAGGGAAGGAAAGGTTCCCTCATTTTGCAGCAATGGAGGCCTTCAGTCCCTTCTCCACCGACATCACTGGGGGCCGCAGGTAGGTGACGTCGATATCGTCCCGCTTCTTCTGAAGGGAAGCTCTGAGAGCGTTCAAACCTTGGTGCTTTTTCGAGGAGACCTTCTGCTACAAGTAGCCCCACATAGCGAAATCCATCGGATTCAGATCAGGCGAGTTAGGTGGCCAGAAGTCCGTTGTCCAGTAGCCAGGGAAGTGACTCTCGCAGAATGCCCGTGTGGATCTCGCAGAATGAGCAGGTGCCCAGTCCTGTTGGAGAATGCATTGACCACTGACAAAATTTTCACCAACCCAGGGGAGCCCTTGAATGCTATCTTCTCAAAGAACGAGATCTTATTAGGCTGTTAGGAGCGTTTTAGCCGGTTTTCGCAATTTCAAATTTGGAAGATCATAACTCGGCTCAGGCTGCATCTTTTCTCACAAAATAAGCACCATTTGATTCGCTACACTATTGGCAATACATGGATACTTGCATATCTCATTTTGATGAAGGGCTTATGATTTATAGTGGGACGATATCGACGTCACCTCCCTGCGGCCCACAGTGATGTCGCACGGTGAGAGTGGAGCAGAGACTGAAGGTTCGTATTGTAGCAAGAGGAGCTCATTTCGAACATCTTCTCGAATGAATAATCATCAGGCACTGCTCTACATAGAAGTTGTATCAGATTGTGTGGCCGTTGTTTTTTGTTGAAGGTATGAGTAATAGACTACGTTAAACCACGCGCAAATAATTAGGAGCCACCCTGTATTTGCACTGCAATGGAACTAAACAACGCTAGCGCCTTAAACGGATGTCATATTCGTGATCAGCACCCCAAATAACCCTCCTGGGCAATGTTTTAGCGAATTTGATGAGAACGAGTTGTTGCAAGAACATGGTGCAATTGCACCAATTTGGCACAAACGCCAAAAACGGACGTCATATTCGTGATCAGCACCCCAAATAACCCCCCTGAGCGAAGTTTCAGCAAAAATAATTTTTTTGACAAACTCGCGGTATCTGGGGTCGGAATAGTTGAATAGTGTCCTATGTTTATGGTTAACATATAAAGTTAACATATACGGCTATAAGAGCACTCCAGAGGCACACCACACTATAATCAAATAGTGTTTTACTTTCTTGGGGCAAGCAGCTCTTTAGATAATTGTTCAACTGCATCTTTGTTGCGGCTGCACGGTGCACACTCACGGTGTTGTGCCTGCTTGAACACAACCAAAACACCCAACCCATTCACACCTGGCCTCAGACGGAGTGACTGCCAATGTGGAAACTGCTTTCATCATCGAAATGGCTGCTCAAAGTATATCCTCCTAACGAAATTTTCTCTCCTCGTGAACGTCACGTTGGAAATATGTTCGTTTGAGGATGGGTGTGATTTGGTTGGCTGGGCGTGGTTCTTCTGTTCAAGCAGGCACCACACCGTGAGCGTGCAACGTGCAGCCGCCACAAAGGTGCAGTTTGAGTAGTTATCCAAGGACTTATTCCTACTTGTCCTAGGAAAGTAAGCCACTGATTCATCGCGTGGTGTGTCTTTAAGCCAACTTATGGCATTTTGCGTAAGACATATATGCCAGCCATAAAAGATTTTACATACTGTGCTCGGCTTCCGCCTCTATTTTTGCCTAAACTTTTTCCAGTGCTTCGGTTGAGGATGGAAACTCTCCTCCCTTCACTGAAGCTCACATGAAGGCAGCGCAAAAAGGACTGCTAATCCCCCTACATTAGCAGCCCACGTCGGCTCCTCCGCAATCATTCGTTTAGTCCAAAACGTTGCAAAAGCTTTATAGTAATTACTTGCTGTCGTGAAACGGAGTTCACTATGACTTATCGATAAGCATGCCAGCGCCGAGGATAAATTCGAGGCGGGGCATCCAAAAGGGCCTTCAGGCAGATGAAGGTTCTCTTTGGTAATCAGGCATGACGGGGATCTCAGTGGGTCGCCAGTACTAGACTATGGTAACAGGCTGTAGCGGAAAGAGCGTTCGACGCAAGACTTCTGCCCCTTGCGGACCCACAATAGGAGCGAGGTAATTATGGGAAGCAGGGAATGGAAACAATGGAAATAGGCTCACACAGTGTCCTGGTAGAAGAACCTTTAGTTCTCGCATGTACATTGTAGTTATAATATGCTAGATTGATTATTGGGGTATCATAATTGTAAAAAGTAAAAAGTGTTGCTGTAAAATAAACTAATGATACAATGAGAGTCCAACAGAGGAATGAACCACCGAAAACCTTTTAGGCAGTGATGCAAACATTACACCACATATCGATGGTCACAGTTATATACGTTAGTGCAAAGCATTCACGACGAGCGGTTTTTTTAGATATTTTATAAATTTTATTGCTTCAATACTTCAAGATATTTATGGGCAGTATTATCACCGTTGTATTCTACTTCTAGCTCCAATGAATGGGTAGCTGCTCGATGCCTTACGCTCGGAAGTTCATAAGCTACGATGTAGGAAACCCATGGATATAAGTTACGAGTGCGGCTAGACTATCAAACTTCTCACTTTTTATGTAACGGCGAGGGCCCTGATCCCGGTCTTTTCCCTTCTTCAGTCTTGCATCACACCGTGCTTCAAAATACGTTGAATCGAAGAAAACGCGTAAAATGTAGTCGGCGAGAAGAGTCTGTTCAGGTTCACGTACAGCACGTAAGGATCTGCAACTGATGGAGACCTCAACATACTTTGAAACGATGTCTTTGGCTAGGACTTCCTACACTCGAGCAGAAAAACATAATCCACTAACGACTTCCGAATAAGAGACTAATCACCAAAGGAGGAAACGATGAGTAATTAAATTGCCACTCCGATGAAACCATGGTTAACGAACACCTAAGCAGGTAAATACGCTTTCTCGTGTTGCAGGAAAGAGGCATTTATATTGTGCAAGAATCGGGATAGGAGTGGTAAAAGAAATGGTCTAACTTTTTCGAAGAGCGAGAAGGACTTCCTTGAGTGTGCGATAACCATTTGTTCATGAAACTTGCACAATATTTCTGAAGGAGTGATGTGCACTTTAGCACCCATTAAAAATTTTGAGGAAGGATGGAGCAAGGCAGATATCTCTTTCATCACCTCAAGGTAAATTTAGTTATTTGAGGGTGCTTCATTCGGACAGACCAGCGTCTTTTGCTCCGAAAACTCCTGCCCCTGGACGATGAAGTTCACGTGGTTTAAGATGTTGGCGGTGACAGAGGAAAGTATGAGAGTCTGCTAGTAACACCACACACCTATCTTAAAAAAATCTGAGAACAGGCGGATACGAAATGGTGATCAAACCTCGGATCTTAAGCAAAAACTAGTTACTGCAGCCAGACACGGTGTAACAAACCCCATCCCCCAACTCCATCACCCCAGTAACAGTCAAGGTTCCACTCATCTCCTAGTGAGCTTGTTTGTTCTTTTATATATCTGCCATCAAGCGTCAGAAAGAAAGCGAACACTTGAGACGGAAGTCAGCAGCATCACTGGAAGGAATAACAACTATACACAACATTTCCATGCGCCGATGTGGGCGTGAATTTGAAAGCTCAAAGCAAAAGAAGGTGTGAAGCTAAGGGCACATAATGCTGGTTCACTTCCTCAGATGACAAACTTCGAGTGCTACCCTTTGAAACGTTTGATCGACCGTCACATGCTCCCTGCTCACTTATACACAAGTAAGATAAAATACTGCTAATATCACAAAAGTGCGGGGTGGAGACCTCCCTCCCGCTCGGTCAAATACGCCCCTCCCCCCGCCCCTCCGTCGAGGAATCTTCGACTCCCGAAGTAACCTGCCTGCACTTACTGTGCAGTATTGCTCACAGAAAAAACCCTTAACCCCGTTTGCAGAGTTATTCCACAAATTTGGATAGTAGGTTCGAGTTCAACGTCTCAAAGAGCATACAGTGTGCCCTTCAATGAGAATAGTCAAGACGATCTATGGACCTTCCATTGTGAGTCGTTGTCGATGAATTCAAGGTAGAGAAGTTCGCAAAATCATAGAGTTGTTTTGAGTTCTATTGGTGAATATTGTTGTATTGCTCATATTGGTTATATGTAAATTCTATTGGTAAATGGCAAAGAGTTTGAAGGAACCTCTTGCTTCCCTAAAACAGGACTTTGAGAAATGGTGCAGCAGAGGACAGGCAATGAAAAAGTCAATGATTTCAACATTAAACGTTTTTTACCGATTTGCTGACTGAACATGAGATCGGACTGGAAGGACACAATTTTCTGCCTATTGGACTTCATAAGCGAAGGTGGAGAAGCTGCGAAGGACCCCGTTACCACTAGCATGTATCCAGGATCGGAACGTTGCTTGATGTCCGCTCGAACTAAGCACCTCGTCTGAACTTGAGTGGTGTAGTGACAGGTCTCATTCTCATGGTGGGCATATCAAATTCCGCACCAACGCCCAATCAAGCCAACCAAGCCTTTCATCCTTTCAGGGTAGGTGAATTGGTACCGTACTAGTAACCTGGGAGATAAAAGCACTGCTTGTACCTCGGTTGACCCCGGCAAGTCATTGTATAGGCCAAATCGCACTCTCCTGCCACCACGATTGTGTATGGAACTAGAATGGGACGCTTCCCAAAAAGGGTTGATTGACGCCAAAAATTTAAATTCTTGCCCTTATTAATTATGTATTATAGGCCAAATCGCATTCGAAAGATCTATGGGATAAGCCGAAGAAAGTTCATCGACACCAAATTCGCTGTTTCCCGTGCAGTAGTGCCCATAAGAGGGCATGATAAGCTCGCCGAGAATCAGGTCGGTGACACTTAGACAAATGTATTGGGTTGGAGCATAGAATCGTAAAGCTTTTGTTGAGCTAATCTTCCTTGATCATCAGTTATAAAAATGAGGGAAATTTTCGAGCAAGTTTCCACAGTGCCCATTGTTCTAAAACGTGTTCTAGAAAATAGTCTGGTAGTGAACCGGTGAGTGCAGCGGAAAGTGAAGACCCTGCCATCCAAGCCCTCACAGGGTTATTTTCGCAACGCTTGCTGTGTGTGGGTGCGTTACCGTGAAGCAGGATGGCCTGTCTTTGTGGTATGCTCGTTTTTAACTGCAAAGCGTCATTATGTTGTTACGGCTGGGCTACACAAAGATGCTTCACGACATTAAGCACAGTTCATAAGGGTCCTAAGTCAATTCTCGTCGAAAGCTGAAGGACGTCTTGTGTACGGTGTATTTTAGTTGAAGCCGATTTTAACTTGGCAAACGACTTGCGTGGAATCGATTCATATACTACACTCTCGGTGTACAGCAGATGTCATTAAAGTGTTCGACAGAATTCCGTCCTTATGAGAAGCGAAGAATAGCAAATGTTGACGATGGTGATTTTTGCCCCTGTGTAGTTCATTTTCTTCACCTGCACCCGAATGCAACAAATTATGAAGGAGGAGACAAGATAGATTTGTGACTTGGAAAAGTGCTTTCAAGTGCTGTGAGCAGTTTCCCGATCAGTGCCTGTTTGAATTCAAACGCTCGAAAAAAAACATGCAATTTTTTAGGTGGGATCCATGAAGAGGACACATAGTCAAGTTCAGCACTTCATTTGGGTCATTCCTTTCTCCGAGTCTGCGATAAAATGAGGTTTTTTCAGAGAATGACTTCTATTGAATTTTCTCCACGAGGTCATGCTGCATATTTGCTCATCCCATTTTATAAAAGCCCGATGATCTGATAATTAACATTGCACAGAATCGTGAAAAGTCGACGATAAAATTTACTATGCACTCTGAGAACTGAGCTATTGAAGGAAATGTCCAGATGTTTGAAAAATGTGGTTTAGTAGTTAACGCTAGGTTCGCGCAGCACACATTCTTTTGAGTTTTGGCGTATCATACTTTTCTAAGGTCTTCATAGAATCCATATCTATTTTGTGAAGGCCAGCACTTCGAGATTGCAAATATGGACACTCACCGCTTTCTGCTTTTTTAATTGACGCGCTTTGAACAATTGAAAATTCGAGCCACTCGTTCTCATTTCTGTACGCTTCTACATGCAAGGACAAACCAACCACCTACTGTAGTTGCCTTCATTGATGCTCGAACAAACTAATACTCATAAAGTTCTAAGGTGTGCTTTTTACTTTCGAATCGATCTAAACCAAAGACTAAATGAAGCTCCAAAAGGACCTGTTTTCAGAAAGCAACTTTTATCTGTCTGAGGAGCACAATCATCAAGTTGATCTATGTTGGCCGGATTTATCTAGTAAACGTGCAGAAGAGGCCACAGCTTTCCCTATAACCTAATAAAACGTGGAAGCATTGTACAATGAATATGTATCTTATCCACTTTTGAGAGGTATGGATATAGCATCCGAGATTCTAAAAATGTTCCATTTCAAAGCTAGAAACGGCGAAGAGTGGACAAACTTGACGCTTGGTGGCCAATTAGGCCTTCCCATGATAGGTTCTATTTGAAATCGACACCGTAGAGCTTCTGCTTTACATTTCCGGCATAGTTAGGCTAAACACATTCCCACGTTCGATTGACGATTTATGCCAAGAGGGTTCATTTCGGAAGACGCTGGGCAGGCTAGGAGTTTCAACGAATAAAGCTCCAAACATCAATCACATGGAATAAGCTTTCCAAAACCATGCAACGAAAACCGAACGCAATGGATTCTTCCCTCTTCTCTTGAAGATCCTGAAGCATTGAAGAAGAAACCGTGTGAACTGTAAGATGGTTCACCCTCTCTCTGCTCCAGAATGATACCACATCTTGAAACAACAAGATCATCGTCGACTCGAGAGTAAAGGTTCGACAAAGCGCTCCTATTTTGCTCATTTAGCTATGCCTTTCTTTGTAGCATCATACCTTGGCTACTGTGATGTTCAAGAACCTTTGACACAGTTATATTATAGTTATTTAATCATTTAATCAACGTAATAGGTAGGTTTATGACGAGAAATTCCTCCCACTTTGTTTCGCTGGCCAGCATGATTGCTAATAAACTGCCAATAATACTAGGTAATTTCTCACCTTTTTGAATGAGTTATAGAGACACCCGCTTCTCAAACTATTTGCGACGTGTATTTCATGACGTCAAGATGTACATGGTGCATACGACAATGAGAAATTTGCTAGAATGGGACAAGCAATGGTCTCTATGCTCATCGGTTCTGAACCAATGAGACCTCGTATGGACACTTCTGTACCTGATGAGGAAACCCGTAGAGCAGGTATTTGCTCTGGCCAAAAATCCGTCCGTGGCTTCGCCATGCTCCCACAGTTCCTCTCGTTGCTCGTAATTTCAGGTTTTTGGTTTTTATTGGACTTAAGCCTGACCCTTCTTTTTTACTTCGGGTTCATTTGATTATGTTCAGAGCCTGTTTTTATGCACACATCTGCTCAAGTGTCCCTGCAGGAAGGAATCTTACCGACAAAGTTGCAATCTCGCCGATTGCTTTGAAACTATAGAAAAGTTGTAATTCCAGTAAATATGCTATGATTGCAAGGTCACGCATTCCATGACTGTACGCATGCATGTCGCAAGAGAGACATCGCTGTGAAGTGCATATGAGTGATTGCTTCTACAGTGATCACCCTAAACCGAGGAGTAATCCCCTCAAAGCAAGGAAAGGGGTAAATTTGGCAGATTGTAGAAAATGATAGTGGAGGTGTTTAGCAGCGTAGCAGTAGAGCAAGAATGAGATAAAGCTGCGAAAACCCGAGTAGGACAGCAAAAACGTCCTTATCATCTATCCCCCACTGCGTCATTAGCCGAGGGCAGATAGCAGATGGGCTAGGGGTTTGTCTCGCCCTCGTCAACAACTGTTTCGGCCGATGAAATTCAAAAGGGGGTGGTCGATAGTCGAATTTTCGCGCGACTTCTCGCGGGGAAGGGCGCGGCAAGTGCGAGTTGTTTTAAATTCCGCTCAAGACGCGATGGGCAGGTACCGTGAGGTATCTTTGAAGATTGCACCTATTCTCAGCGCTAGCAACTATTTGCTTTTGTTCGTATGCTTTCTGAAAGAACTGAAATATTAAGGTAATTCAAATGTTATTGTTTTCTTTCATTCTGCAGAGAGTACTCTATAGAGGTTTCTTCAGGAACATTAAAAGTTGACGAAACCTATCAAGATAACACAACAATCAATAAAAACCTCTAGTACAATAGAAACAGGGATAGCCATGCCTTTATTAGCTTTGATGGACGATGGAGAGCTAATTGCAGACTTAAGAAATTCTAATTCATCGATAAAAATAGGCGCAATCTTTAAAGGTCCTTCACGGTACCAGCCCATTGCGTCTTGAGCGGAATTCCAAACTCGTACTGAAGGCGTCGCGAAGCGAATATTCGACCAATCGACCCCACCCAATTCAGAACGACACGCCGTACAGCGCGATCGTGATAAGACTTCATGTCGCGCTATTTCAGTGCGAGTTTTCCAATGTATCACTTCTTCTGAGGTGGATCGCTTGCTTTCAGAGAGCGTATCTTTCCAGATCTCACATTCTCCTTACCCCTTACCGTGCCTTGAATGTCAATGGATGCATGTCCTATCAAACTGGACCTATCAGGACATTTGAATTTTCAAAGCAGCTCCCATTCCGATGAAAGGTTTTAATGAAGGGTGCGAGCGTTATCATACGGCTCCATGTTGACCACAAAGTCTCGCCCAGGTGGGCGGGGCCTCCGAGCAAGCGCCTCCCCCGCCTTCCGTCATTGTAGGAACAGAAAGTTGAAGAAACAGTGCCACTCTTTGTTCACAACCGCGGCGGACGACGGGACGGGGCTTCTACTTGAAGGCCTCGCCCACTCGGCCGAGAATTAGGGGAGCTGTATCTTGGGCGAATTCATACCTTTTCGCGTGAAACTTTGCATTTGGCTCTTATTGGGCCAATACAACATAAATATATGGGGAACAAAAATACTCGTTTTTGCGCAGACGATTCCTTTGAGGTTTCCTTAGCGCATCTAGTCAGAGTGATCGATAGATGCGCTGCTTCCTGATGCTCTATACACGCTCATTCCAGCTTGCTCCTTTGAGAATGGTTCTGTTTATGCCTATTTCGGTGGGGTGAAACTAGCATGAGTAACAGCTGTGGCTTCACAGCTGAGTAAAAGGAACAGATCAGCATATGAAACACTTATGATATCGAAGGCATAGCACGAATACCTTAAACATAGATAGTACGAGAGGAGCAGTCAGTTTCGTTCCCCACCTTTCTCATTGCTTTTTTCCTCATATCAGGACATACCCTTCAAAGACGAAACTGTGTGCACATGGGATCAGCATGTGTTCGCGCTCTACAACTGTCTGTCGAAAGTACAACTGTTCGGAGCTGGGTACACACCAGTGCCAGAGTTCCGAGCGTTGTCAACAGTGGAAATCGAAAGTCCTCTTGATCTGTCAATTCATCAAAGATCATTTGAACTGAGTAGATTTAAAGGACTGATGCGGTTTATGTTACTATTTATTATATTCACTGGCTACAAAGCAGCATAATACAATGTGTCTCGAAAGTCTAAGTTCATTCTATTCTTAGCGATGTACTGAAATAGATCAACAATACCATTCCTCATTCTCACCGGTGGCGCCTCGGGGTGAAACGCGACCAAACGCGTGAGTCAAACTGGAAACAACAAATCGCAGAGCTTTTATTTGCTTCTTTCTTCAAAAATCAGAGTGTCTCGAGAGAGTATAGGTTCACATAGCTTTTCTGCCTTGCTTCTACCAAGGGGGAGGGGGTCGGTTATTATGTCAATGTGTTGAGGATTTCCCTTCAAGGTTCGTTCTTCAGTGTTATGCCACGTGGAGTACACTCATCCGAGTGCGAAAGGGACAAATCCGGGCTTGTAAGGCTGTAGGACTTAGCAAGTGCAAAATTCAAAGAGTGATGACTCGCTATTCCAACTCCATCAATAATTTCTGCAGCAACGGTCTTCCACTTCCCTTTTCGTATGATTTCTACCATACGAAAAGGGAAGTGGAGGACCGCGACAACTTTCTGAGAAGCGGGAGACAACGACGACTTTCCGAGATGCGGAAAAGTCGCTGCGTACAATTTTACAAAGGGTATACAACTGCTGTGCAGTGGAGTGAAACCTGGCGTGCCGAAAACCGCTCTGCTCAGATGATCTCTTCACATCGAGTGAAGGCGTTTTCTGTCCACGTTATATGGTAAGAGTACGCACAAATAGGCCTGGGTCCTTTTTTGCTTATAAGCATGCACGCAGAACACACCAACGGGATGGGGAACCTCGTAAGATTACGTAGTAGTTCACGGAGGATTAGTAATAAGGTCGCAGGTGATTCTTCTGCTGAAGAGAAGTTCGAGTAGGATCGACCGGACAGCTTGGGAAGCTATAGGAAGGATTTGAGGAGGAAGCACGCTACTTTTCAGTGGGCGCATTTGCTGGTGGTAGTGTTATGGTATGAGCCGCCTTGTCTAGCTTTGATAAAAGCTGGACAGTAAACACCACACGTCGCAGAGCTCTAGGGCAAACCAAGACGCCCTTCTTTGCTTCAGGTGAGAATACATGGCAGTAAAACACAATGTAACCATACAATCAGGCGATAGCGGCTGACTGAGGTCAAAGAAGGGCTGGTATTAGGTTCTCGTAGAAGGGGAGGGGGTCTTACTGAAGCGGTTATTTTCCTCTGCACCTGGAAGTATCGTGTCTGGGGCACACTGTATACCAAAGAGACAGGTCTCTTATACCCATAAAGCAAGGAAGACTATGACAAAACCACCATATTGTGTATAGCACAGGCTATGTTGATAATACGCTCGAAAATAGGACGTGAAATAAAAATCGAATTTTGCCTTCCTTTTTTTACTGCGAGGTACTCTTGACCGTCTTCTCATGTCTGCTCCCGAACAAGTGATGCCAAATGGTCACCCACAGGCTTCTTGATCATCGGCCTTTTTTCGAGAAACAGCAAAAATTCGACGCTTCAAGTCCCCTGAGAGCGGAAGACCCTGCGACTACACCGGCTCTCAAAAGGGACGATTGGAGACATTGCTGCCAGGTGCTCGGGGAATTCGATGATAAATGGAACGACAGGTGACACAGTTGGAATTTCTCATTCATATTTTAGTGACGCACACAAGGCATTGAAGCTGACAAGGTGTGGTAGTTGAGACTGAACTGTAATCGCTTTTGTGCCCTTAAAGACAGTGTTCGGGATAATGTGGGTGACAGGGAATCGCATAAGGAGGCATTGAGTGAAAAACTACGGGTCTGGAAGGCCTATGCATGGCGAAATCCCCCGTGGAAGGCGCCCCCTTTAGCTGTGGCGGAGGCGGCCTCGTCAGGACAAGCTACCTTGGACAAGGACAGCCCGCCTCCAGACGACGTGATTAGTGGTTGGTCACGGTATAGTTGGTCAAGGAGATCGGCAGGATTGAAAGTATCGCTGCGCGCTTTCTCATTTTTAGCTTGAAGCTCATCACATGAAAATAGATGCTGTCTCATTTCCGAACATCCCTTCATGTTGACGTCTTGGTAATGCCAATGGAAAACCTATGCGGACTACCTGCCCCTTGACGGAAAGGTCGTCCGCGCCTAGAACCAACGGTGGGAAGAGGTCCTATTTCTCGAGTTTTTGGCCATTTCCATGCGTTTTTTCTCCACCGTCCTGATACTAGACATCTCGGCTTTCATATTCACTACTTCTTTAACTTTTCGTCCGGATTTTCCCGAAAGCTGCCTTTAATCATCACTTCACGTTCACTAATTACATACGACTCCTGAAATTTTAAAAAGTACTAGTCGGGGTATTTCTATCTGAAATGATGATTCGAGGTTAAATTACACTTTCCACATATTCTTCCGGATATAGTTTTGCTTCTAGTTTTCGAATCTTCGATGCGTTCTTGCTTGTTTTGCAGAACATTCATAAATGATGCCGATCTCATCCCATTATCGTCTATGTAGCTCACCCGATATTGACATTAATGGAATGCAGCAGCAATGAAAGCTGAGAATTGCGGAAATGAAGGAAGAAATAGAAGAATTTATAAAGGAACGTGACCAGGTCGAAGTGGCCATTTGCAATGAGACACACATCAGTTGACGCGCTTTTGGACGCTGATTTCGAATCTGCATCGACGTAAGTCACGGAGGATTAGTAATGAGGTGAATTTTTCGCTTGAGAAAAAGTATGATTCGGATGGACCGGGCAGCTCAGAAAGTCATTGGAGGGATCCGAGGAGGGAGCTACGCTACTTTTCAATGACCGAATTTGCTAGTGGTGTATATGGTTGCTAGATGTCTGATGTTCCCGTTTGGCAAAACCACAAAAGTGTCATTTAACCGTATATCCGTTTTCCGCGGATCACACTATCCCTGTCTTCAGGATCGCAGAAAACTCGGTGATCCAGCTTCTTTATATGAACATACTCTCATAGCCCACAAATTCGGTATTGTTCCATACAGCGATTATTCATTTCGCGGTCAGGAGGTCGAATCACCGTGTAAATTTTCAGACGAATCGAGATTTGGCCCATTCGTAAAATTAGGGATGGCTAAGGTGTAAGTAATATGTCCCGTGAAATTTTTTATAAAAAAGCCATCAACCTTTACAAAGATGGTCTAAACATATCTATTACAAATGTCCATTATACAAAATGGATGTAAAAAGCGCCAAGTAAGAGTATTTGCTTGGCAATGGTTAATGACTTCTTCTCGTTGAATGGTTGGCAGTCCATGAATTTTTTCGAGATTTAGCTAAAGTCTCGAATTGGCTAAAAAGTTGTTCCAGGGGTGATTTGATTCCCAAACACCAGAAACACGCTTTGGCGCGAAAACGTTTGGCTTGCACGCTATGGGCTCCCAAATGTATCCTGTAATAGTTCTGTTTATTAACGAAAACCTCCTTAATCCCACTCAGAGAATCACTGTCATATAATGAAAACAGTTTTGAAACCAGCGCCCAAAAGCCTGCCGAGTGATATGTGTCTCATGCAAATGGCCACTTCGACTTGGTATGCTCCCTTGTAAGCATTTTCATCAATCAATTCTTTCCAGGATGCGTCGCGCATTCTATTCATTCCATTTGGTAGGCTACTCGCACTTGGAAAATGCTTCGTCTTTTACATAGGCCTGTTGAGATGAGGCAGTGTAACGTACATGTCATTGCTTTCACCATTGCAAGCAGTTTGAAACCAATTCCACGACTCAGGAGATATGAAAAGTTTAGATGTCATGGGGTGCATTGATCCAAGGCTCGCTACTGGTCGAGGCAAGCACGACCCTTCCAATACATCCTTTGTGCCGAGAATAGAGAGATAAGATCACCATCAAAACATCAACGAGCTGAAGCAGTTGCTTTAGGACCTTAACGATTTAGTACCGCAAAGGTTCTTTCGCTTTACAAGCACTTTCAGAAGACTCGCGCAGGTGAATCTTTTTTGTCTTTTCTAAGCATCATACGAGTTTGAAGCATAAAGCGCATAACTTTCGACGTGGAGTAATTCCTCTCTGGTTGCGCCGCGTGCCATAATTCAAAATACTAACCGCGTCTGTGTGTAGTTTGCTCATAAAATGATTCTTATGGGCTAGTTAATGTGAAAGCGTGCTTTAGACCTTCCACACGGGTCTTAATACCAACTCGTCGTGCCTAAAGGATTGAAAGAGCTGGTGGGTCTCGGCGGAAAACCTTGATACGGCACCATCTACATACATCATTCCTCCTCAAGCAAGTCATGCAAAATGAAACGTAGGTGACTTCACTATCCATGTCAACTCCAGTGGTGTACGATTCCTGTCACCACAGTTAAAAGCGGAAGCTCTATCCTCGATACAAACTGGTTGTATTTAGTAGTTAAGTCAATAGGGCGGGCGAAGCACTGCAAGCAGAAACCTGTCCGATTCACAGCTGTTTGAGCACATCTCCACCCCTGCATGTGGTTCTGTTCCAACAACAGAAATCAACACAGCTTGACCAGCCTGACACAGAAGAACTTGCTATTGTCCCTTGTGTTGGGAACGTTGACCATGGGTCAACGGCATGGGTTTTTTCTCTGAGTCTTGGGAGGTTTGGGGGAACTTCAGGGTGGGAGAATCAAGCTTTCTATGCAACGGGAGGGTTCCGCGATACCGCCATACGCTCCACATATCTCCCTTGTCCTTTCGCTGTGCTATAGTGCCCCAACGTCCCAAGCACTTTGATTTCATTATTTATTGATGAATTCTCGCGTTAGCCTAGAAAAAAGTCACCAAATACGTAATCCCATGAGTTGCGTAGGGACCGATGATCGAGAAAATACAAGCATTAAGTCTGCGAAAGGGATCGTCTCTGTAGGAGGTGAACTTGAATTTTTTCAGCCTTGAAAGCCGCGAAACTAACATCGTGCTCTGCCTGTTTGACTAGAATTATTTTGGGAATAGTTTTATTGAATATGAAGAGATGTGAAGGATTGGGCTTGACTAGAGCCTGAGGTGCTATAGCAATGAGGGGGATACCCTACCACGGACACAACTTTTATCCAAGCTTAGAAAGGGGGAACAACCGTTTCCTTCCTTGTGGTTCAAGCAAAAATATGTTCTGTATATGCTTGAATGTGCAGATTGACCCTTAGGAATCTCTCAGAGATGCTTAGATGTGCAACCTCTATAAGATGCCCCCCCCCTTATTGCAGTAGTAACGTGTTTGGTATATCGCCTGCCATATTTCCCAGAGAGAAACCCTTTTTGGGTAACAATGTGAAGCAATTTCCTCTGTCCGTTCTCTTAAATCTTCTGATAGGATTTATGTGAGTAATGAATAAGATGGTGATGACAGCGACTGACCCATGTCGACTCGAAGAAGATTAAACGACGAAGGATTAGAGGCACTGTGTCGATGTTTGCCCACGGTCCGCATCGACTTCTGCAACCGCAACAGGCGAAGGAGCTGCTCGGACTGCATTCACATCGTTCATGCTCAGTTGATCGTGACCACCTTTCGTTCACGGTATGACAAGCAGGAAATGCTTCTTTCAAGACGTTTTTCATGTCTGGTCTGTGCTTTTCAATTTCTTATCCTCTTAGCATCAACAGGATCTTGAATCGCAATGAAGAATAGTCCGCACGGTCCACCTGCTGTCGCTAATCCCATAGCGGTCTTCTCTTTATAGTGCTCCAGTCAACCGATCTCCCATGGTATTCGATTTCGCCTCTAGCACAAACAGTAGTAGTACCAGGACCTGCCAATGATGCAAAACAATAGGGTTTCATGCTCTTTTAAACGGCTAAGTCTTTGTAAATGTAATTTTCTACGGGTTCGTGATGAAAGGAAGATTCACCATATGTCGCTGTGTGATGTGGCAGAAGGGAAGAATTTGCGAGAATTATGAAAATGCCTCGAGCATGGGAGAAACTATTCGCATTACTCACTCGACTAGCATATCACCACAGTTTTGCGTTTTTAATTCTATTAATGCTTATCAACAATCGTCTTTTTCTTACTTTCTATCACTGAACCCACGCTGCCTGCTCGAATGCCTGATAGCAGAGCAATACCACACTTTTCCGTTTGTGTCATTTCTCAAAGCTCCGTTAACTATCGTTTTTCCTCAATTATTTTTCCCGACTTTTTACCCACACGATTTCCTGTTCAAGACGGTTTCCGCTTTTCTTTACCGTAACCCAGGGTGTGCTCATATTCGTGCGGAGGCTTAGGCTTCACAACGTTTTTCACAGGACGATCTTTCCGAAAAAGAAAGAATCGAGAGTTTTCCCTCCATCTCCGAATGCATGGTAGGACCATTACCTTTCGAGGCTCGCTATAATTTCAATCGAAAGACGACCGCTTATGAAAAGTGAATCATCGCGTAATTTCGCTACTTAGAATGGAATGACAAGCCGAATTGGTTTCTCGTATAACGTCGGTCATGCAATAAGGTTTTTTTCCTTCAGCCTGGTGTACTTTCTGAAGTACCACCTGCATGCATTATCATGCTGAAACGTGGCAGTTATGAGTTGAGCTCTTACAGTGCCAACTCGAGTGTTCGACATGACATACATCTGTTTGAGCTGCTCCTCCTTGGCTTTCATTTTTAAAATATCCACGAGAATAGGATTAGCGTGTCGTGATGAGTTTGGCGTGTTCTGATGTAATGTTATTGATACTAGCAAAAAACTGGAAGATAAAGATTGAAGTGACAACCAAAGGGCAACTCCCTGACAACATCGAGACCAATCACAACATAGACGGAGCTTTACTAAACCGTTGAATCCTATTCCTGTATTCCTCAAAAATCTTCACTTGAATAGGAAACTCGATAAGAACTAGGCTAAAATCGAGCATATATCACAGTAGGGCGACTGATATAGTCAACCCTATAATATGTATTCATTTTTACTCTTATTATTGATTACCTTGGTGAGACACCAGATAGCAAGTTCAACTCGTAGTAGGTGGGGTAGGTAATCGGTGAAGAGATTAGAAAGTTATAAATATTTAAACGAAATGAAGTCTCTATTCGCAAACACCGCCTTCTAATGGATATGAACATTCAGTGGCATGAATTTTGTGGGGTTTTTCTCTATAGACCACTGAATTTTTCTCCCAGTCAGTGTCATGCTCAAAACTGGCAGCTGGTAGCTAGAAGATAAGGAAGTTCCATTTTTAACACATTGTAAAAAAAGCAGATGTGGTGTAGTGACGAGTGGCGCGCACCTCACTCTCATGATGTGAGGATCATATGCTGCATCGAGGGCCCACTGACGCAATGACTGGGATCAAATGCCATCCCTCCGGGGCAGATGAATGATTGATAACAGATTCGTCTGGGAGTACAAAAGTACTGACTTGCAATCGGCTGGCCCACGCAAGTCATCGTATAGGATCGCATCCACCTCCAACTAGAATGCACGGCGGGTAAGGGATTGACTATGGCGGGAAACTTTATTCCCTATAAAAAAGCGCAAGAAGCTCTATGCACAGGTATGCACAAAAAAATCAGCCTGCAATTTTCGTATAAAAAGACATGGAAACGCCTCATTTTATGGTTACCGTACCTGCCTGTTCTCATTAACAGATGAGTACAATGTTATTTCAGTTTAGTTCTACATTTCTGTCTATGATCGAACGATCACAGCGCTGAAGATAATGTCGCTGGGGTAACACACTAACTCATTTCTGCTAATTCTAATTGCTTAGGAAATTGAACTTCCGGTCATAAATATGGAACATGAAATAAAAATCCAAATTAGATGGAACTACTGGCAAATTCGTCAACACCATATAAGGACTGAATCTATTTGTTTTACGCTTTTGCAGACATTTGGGCGGAAGTGGTGTGGTGGCACAAGGAGGGCACTCCCACTGTCATGGTGTTGGCTTCAAATACCGGCATCACTGTTCTCACAGGCCAATCAAGCCTTCCATCGCTAAGGGATAAATTATTATAGTACCACTAGCCATGCAAGCCATTTATGGGCAGATCGCATTTACCATTCAGTCGCCACACAACTCCGAATGGAACTGGAATGGGCGCATCCCAGTATGGGATTGGACATCCTTTATCCTTATTTTACATTCAGTTACCAGCTTCCTGCATTCGCTTTTTAAGGAGGCAAATACGTTTGTGTCCATCTACTGAGTACTGAGTCAACGGGCTTTGTATTAAAGGTTTGGGCTCGAGGAATCTATTTGACCTTGTGATTTCCTTGACATTAGGCAGGTATAACTGAAGAGATCACAAAAGGAAATACTATTTCGAATGCCCTTATTTTGGACGTCTTTGAAAGATAGTTCTATAGGAAGAGGAAAAGGAAAATCCGACACTCATAGCTGCTAGCGGAAACATTTCGAAAAAGGAACATACATAAGTTAGATGATTTTACATGCGTGATTTAACGAATTTAACATAAAGTAGAGTAAACCCTGACAGGGGTACTACGGACGACTTCTAGTCCAGCATTCCTACTAAACAGGTGATTGCAACAGAGCAATGGCCACGAACTCGGGTGTGTTGCAAGTGTTCCGGTTATTGGTGTGGGGTCAGACCACCCGTGAGAGGGATTCCTTTACGAAACGATAATACACTACTGATTTCAAGATCTTGGCCACGTACCTGATCTACTTATGTCAAAGGTAAGGGTCGAAGAATAAAGACAGATATTTGTGAACTTAAATATGTAGTAAAGTTGGATTTTTGTAACTTAAATGATTAAGTCAGGTCATCTTCCATTGAATATAATTTCTGACTGGAAGCAGATACGGTCTATGATAAAGGTGTAAGCTAGATAGTATAACAGTCTATAATACAATGTATTACACTCACAAAAATGTTAATTTCGCTGTTTCCATAGTGAATTACCCTCCACACAACACTGGTGACCTGACCTCCTTGAACACTGGTCGGAACACTTGCACACCACCCCCACGAACTTTCACGAGCTTCCGTTAGCCCATTTTCATCGCGGGTGACATGCATTCACTAGCTAGCATGCTGCTTGTTTGTTGATTGCAACTACGAATAGCTGCCGCAGCTCCTCCTCATCGTCGGGCTCGATTTCCTGACGCGCTCAACGGCGGATGTTTTATTCAAAATAGCGAGGTCATGGTCCGTAATTGGAGCGCAAATGCCGCAAAATGCCACTGACGCCGCCCGAAATGAGTGGCCCTGATAACAGCAACGGCAACCAGATGAGCATGAGCCGCTTCTCGTCATATCTCCAGCCGACTTTCACTGCTATCACGCCCATCTCCGAAACAAACTCTTCATAACATCTCATTGACTGCATCTATAGTGATGGTTTCTCACGCCACGATTCCGTTGCCATCGCTCATTTGCACATCCGACCATTCAGAGGGCATCCAAGGCCATTCATGGCTACAAACTGCCTTTCAGTGTTTCCATGAGTGCCATACGAAACCCTACTCCCACAATGCCACTCACATCTGTCATTTAGCGAGGGCACGTGGCCGGTTGTAATAATACTGTAACTCGAGCTGGACGCTCTCAAAGGTGTTAATCCATATTGTAATCCTCCTGTTCCAGTGCCATACGATACCCAAGCATTAAAAAACGGGCAATTAGGAGTGGTACGGTACTGGAGCTGCTAGTTGCAAAAACTGTACGTGCAGGAAGAATGACTATGCCATGAACCCATGGGACGGCTGGCCCACCTCAACCATCACATAGAATCCTCGGGAAAGGACATCATTTACAATTAGAATTCAAATGCTTGGAAACCCATTCGGTGCCTAGTCGGCCCATCGTCTATATCCCTTTGATGAGATTCGATTAGAAGTCCGTAAAGAAGCCTCCCTTAATTCGTCCGTCATCATCATTTTCGTGATCTGGGCAGCGCGGTATAATGAGATAGTTATAAATAGATATTCGCCGAAGAGAGCATCCGTTGCTGAGCAAAAAAAACAGCATTTCAATATTGTCCCCTATTGCAATTACATTCGGTTGCCAACCAACCTAGTCATCCACTCAACGAGCCCTACCTAGTACGCTCACAAACGTTAGGAATGGTGAGAAGAGGAGCAGGTACGGCTTGTTTAAGCCAATAGTCTTCCTTCAGCCGAGAACATGGCTCATCTCAAAAGGATTCTCTGCTTACACCACGCCTTAGCTTGCAGAGCTCAGTCCCACGGAACTTCGAGCCACTGAGAGCTACGATTTTGAACGTGGAGGCCAACTGGTAGGTGCTGTTTAACTCCAGTACGGATATTCTGTTAAATGCCAAGCGCCATTTCCCCTTCCATTCCTTTTACACTTACTTCTCCATCGCTTTTTCTTGCGGTTTTCCCGTCAATTTCCCCATCCCGTCATGGCAGTTTCACAACAGCACTCTTAATGGATACAACCGGAAAGAGGTGTCAAGAGCTCGATGCGCATATGGGCTCAAGAGGCATGAATGGGTTGAACGACAGCTCTTTCCGGTGACTGAAAGGACCATAGGCTGTAGATAACAGCGAACCAGGACGCTATTGTCCCAGGAGTGCCGTCTGAACGACCTTACAGTGCCAAGACAGTGTGTGATGTTGGCTGTGAGTTGTGCACGGATCGGTCAAGGTCTTCACGGCTGCTAATTACAGGTTATGGATGTTTTCGATGATGTAAAACACATAAAGATAGCGCTATGGCAGTCACGAGGCTACTTAGCTCTGATGCCCTCGTCGTTCGCAATACAGCCACAATACCAAACTCTTTCTGGTTTCCTTTCTTTTGCCAAAGGTGCCCATAAAACCGTTGCGGACCATCTGGTTCGGGAGGTAGCTCACATTGTCGTTGTCCTTTCTTCATAACTCATCCGTGCTGTCCAATACAGCAGCTGCCCATAATCGTGCCTTTCTTCAGTGGGTTGTCGCCGCCGTCGTGCCCTCCCTGCCAACCTCAATCCTACTCTCTTTCCACTAATTACGACCTCCATCCCTCATTCCGTTCATTAGCGTGCGTGGGCATCTCTTCACCTGCGACCCGCCTAATTATGGTCCACAGCCTGTTTGTGTTTCCGTCAACATCTCAAATCTCCCTGAAAACCCGAGCAATACCCGTGACCCCATCTTCGGTCATTTTAAATTTTTTTTCGCCGTGCCTAAGGCCGTCATCATTGTCGATTCTATCCTTGCGGTGAATCACTAATTGTTTTGAGGCGCTGCGCATCTCTTTCAATTCTGAAGGGGCTGATGGCCAGTGTCTTTGATGCCGCTCCGTCAAGGACCTCCGGTTAGGTGCTTGCGGTGCCATCGAAAAACAGCCCCATTAGCAGGTTGTCGATGCATTTCCAATTCATCATCCATTACGACGATTCATGTCCTCCGCTTACGAGCCACAAATTTCACTACTATAACTCGCATTAAAAACATTGCTCGCCTTCACTGCAATCGTTCCTCTGGTTTTCTCTTTCTGTCCCGCCTTTCCCACGGCTAACAACGTTGGGTTCTCAAAGTGATATTTAGGAATCACTGGCGCTTCGCGCTTGTTGGAAGAAAAAATTGCATCCCGTTAGGTGTCAGATGGAAGTGGTGTCAGTAGTTAGGTTCTAAGGTATAATCGCATCAAGACCCCAGTCCATACAAACGGTGCCCCTTGCTCGCAGCCCACACTTTGCTATGTGAATTTTCTGTAGTACATAGTAAATACTCTGTCTTCACATATTACATAAATAATCATTGTGAACGGGTTCATCTCGTTAAATACTATAAGTGGAGAATGCCAGAGTCAGACCATGGCTGAGCTCAGTTCCACTTACGACTTGACTCGCACATAGATTACTACAGTTTTTTTTTACGTAGGCTGGAATAGGTTAGCCAAATATCCCTGGGGAAATCCTTCTCTGCAATGGGCTCGGGTGTTATCGCTACGAGCTAAAATAGGTGACAAAAAGCAAAAACGTGATTGAAACCGGTGATTAATTGTTTTCGACGAATTCCCGAACGGCCACCGTTGATAAACAGATAAGGCAATAAGCAAATAAAAGAATTTTAACCCCATTTAAGTACTGTTCCCTCGATTGAGATTCACATCTTCCTCTTCACTATGGCACTCGCTTGGTTAGCTTTTCATTGTCACATCGTATGAACCAGTTATCTCGTTGGAACTCGCAGTAAAACATTGGATCTGTTCGCTTCACTTTTTTGAGTATTTGATTGACATCATTCTGATATTATTCTGCTCAGGACCAGTTCTGAAACTAATTAAGTCAACGTATTCTCATGCTTTCATTTGTTTGCATCCAGTTTCTCTTTCACTCCAGCTTCCTTGCCTTTCATAATATTCGCATTGTGAGTGAGCAATACTATTGATAATAAGTGCCCAACGCTGTTACAAGTGGCGTTATTGTCCCATCCGTACGGATGACTGGTCAGCATCGCCATCGCCGTCAAGGATCGGCCAAATCAGCCATTCGACTGTTTTACTCGTTTATGTCTTCTCGGACACATTGTATTTCACTCTCAATTTCTTTTTGTGGTCCTAACGAGAATTCCTGTATTTCAGGGGTGTCACATTTTTCATTCACTGGAAAAGTAAACCTCCCTCAAAATTCCTCCTTTAGAAAAATTGCAATCCCAGAAATTAATACAAAAGCTGAAATGCCGAATCTCGGTCCTTCAGTCAAACCCTTCCAGGTGCTCATGCATCCTTCTCTGAACAAGACGACAGAAGCGTTTGAATGCTTGTGGCCTCCCAACGAATTGGGTCATCTGCTGTTAAATCCGGTGATTTTGATTCTCAGACTGACATCAGTCGATTTGATTTGGAAATCTAACTCCGTAGGCATAATATAATGGATCCCCGGTTTGAGCTCATGAGGACTCCCTCACACTTGTTCCGTTAACTTCAATTCTTTGCATGTGCTGAACATTTGATTTTTAACTTCTTTATATCCATTCATTTTGTTTCATAGCTCCTACGCACAGTACTGCGCCTACACCACAATCTTCACGGTTCTTGGTGAGCTGTCCTACACTTCCATCATTTCTCTGGATCCTCTCACTAAGGGTCTTGTGAGGGTGTTGACGGAGGCATTTCAAAGGTGGCTTCTGTTCCGAAAGGGCGACCTTCGTCTGTCATCGGCATCGGTGTCCTTCTAGTTTATTACCTTTCCTTACGCATAATTTCGCGCGCATTCGCCCAGCTGTGAAATGTGATCGGTGAAGTCGCGTAATTTGAAGCAAAAAAAGCAAATTACCGCGAAGTTTTCAAGTGCTATTGTAAGGTCGCTCCGGAGCCATAATGTTTTTCTTCGCCTTCAGAGGATGTCGCCACTGCCTTTAGAATGTTTCCGCCTTGCATGAGTGCATCATTACTGGGGAACCGCTAATCTCATTTGGATTTCAATTTTCAGCTCCATTGTGCTCATCTCCTTCATCAAGTACTTTTCCCCTCAGACTAGTACACTAAGTACGCCCTCACATGCTTTTCCATGACTTCATTTCAGTCGTGGTCTCATGCATATAAAGTCTTTGACATTTTCCTAATTCATCAGCGCTACCGTATTCCGTAAAAACGTCAGTAATGTTAAAGCACTTCATCAATAGATACGATTACGTCGTTAAAAACTCATTGAGTGCTCCGCAACGAACATGAGTAACGAAGTAATTATTCGTCAACACGCTTCCTTTCGTTGCTTCAGTGTTATCGAGTGCGGGCATGCCGCGGGCTCTTATGGGTATTACTCTTCGTTTACAACATGGAATAAAAATAAACAATAAACGAAGTAAAACTGTGTCGCAAGTCGGCAGAACGTGAATGAGGCCGCCTTGGAAACGTTCGCCGAAACTTCAATTGAGTTTCGCTTCAGCACCTACATAACTCCATGCCTTCATTTTCGAAGTGCTGCCTCGATACTGTGAATGATCATCCTTCAAGACACTGGGGTAGTTTGGCTCACGGTAGAACAGACGTAGTGTGGACGAGTTTAAGTGGCCGCCATTGCACAAACTGGCCAATTTGACGCCTTGGCATGGTGCCAAAAGAGATGTTTGTATTATAAATTCGTTTTTTCCTTTTACTTTTTACTTTGTTCTTTCTTATATTGTTTCTAGATGTACTTACATGAATGCTAGTGTAGTTGGGATTGGCCACTTCACTGCGCTGGGAGTCAGGTGCTACAACTAACGTTGGCCCGCGGCCCGTCTCCTACAGCGGACAACTCGGAAAGTCAATGTGTTGGATGCGAATGGGATGCGAATACACACCGCAGCGTCGCGCTTTTGAATCCGGATTTTTTCGCCGGTTATCGCTTCTAACCTTCAGCGTTCGTTACAATATGCTCTTTTCTTTGCATCTTCCTCTTGTTTCGGACCGCTTCCGGTTCCTTTAGGACAAACGTATTTTTGTCTGTTGATTCCTATATTGATTACTTATAACACACTTTTGGCAAACTGAGATGATAAGCTGCAGGAAAATCCCAATGGCTATCTCGGTTCCTTCCTTCCCTTTCGAAAATATTCAAAATTGATTCACATTCGAAGCGGAAGCAAAGGTTAATCGGCTGGTCAATGAGGACCACTCTTGGCAAAGACAGTATCTCAAAGAGCACAAAATGCAAATATGATGTAAAAACCTTTGAAGTAGACGAGTGGCTACGGTGTGAGCATTAACTCCGAGGCCCTGCCCCCTCGGCCGTCACTTTGAGGAGCTGTATTTTGACAGGATTCTCTTTTTTTTTTGTTAAACTTTGCATGCGGCTCTTATCAAATGAGTACAGCATAAATATCACAGAGAAACCCATTTTTCCGTGCACGGTTCCTTTAGGTAATATCGTCACAAGAATACTAATCGAGGCTGACTTAGAAGCACTGTGCCCTTTGGGGAGCATTTACTCCATAACGCACTCGTTGACGCCACCCTGTAAATCTATGTGCATCAAACTTGAAATTTGATTGAATAATCGCTCACAGATAATTTATTAACGTGATTCTGTTGTGGAAAAGAATAAAAAGGGAGATGGGATTTCAGGCTCAAGTCACAGGATCGCCTAAGGACCAAACTACGTACATACAGCGCCTACAGCTCGTGTGCACCGCGACGAGAATTTTTCGAATTTCCACTTTGATTAACACATACCCTGTGCATATTCAAAAAATTACATATTTTATCAACCTTAACTGCTGAATAAGCTCGCTACGACAGGGCTTACTTATTTGAGCGCTCTTGTCAGTTTGTCCCAGCGTAATAGAGTCAACCTTCAGTCAACGAGCACTATTGGTAGGAACTTTTGCTCGAAAAGAGAGTAGAGCCACGAAAGCTACAAGCTATTTTAGCATAATAAAGAAGGCAGACAGCCCACCAGACCACGACAAATCTTCCTGCAAAGGGTCTCACTTATGGTTTGCACTTCTTTGTCGGGGGACATATGCCATTACCATGCCACTGTGGAATTCCTTCTCAATGTTGCGGAATCGCTTTCATAGCCGAGCAGCGCTTCAACATTGCTGACAGTTTTATCTGACGATTCGTTCTATAAACAATAAACTAGTGATTCTTGTATAATACCAAGGCCGCTGTGAAAGAACGTGCAAACGATCGGTCGATGCTGTGATACGATCTTGTTTCGTGGCTGAAATGTCACGCCAACCCCGTCATGCTGGCGCTGGCCAGAGCATGACCACGAGTCGTGCTGTTGCCAGCCGGCGGCTCCATCTTCTTTTTTACCGCTGATGGCCCTTCCCTTCTCCCTCCCCTCATCCGACTTGCTTACGGTTCGTCCGTCGTCTTGATGACAATGTCAACGCTTTCACAAAGGCAACCCGAACCCTCCCTCGCCCGCCCACGTATTGTACCGCGTGTCTTCCGTGGATCGTGCTCCGTGAACAACATTCGTTGTTTATTCGCATTGCATTTCCGTGCTTTCACGTCCTCCCTATTCATGGGCGATCATTCTGCCAGGCTTTTTTCATGATAATTTGAGACTTCACCGTTTGCTTCTGTTTTTTATTCGTATTGATTTGGCTCTATCAGCTGCTCCCCCCTCCCCACTCCCGTGACTTCTATTTGTAAAAACTCTTATCAGAAGCTCCTACTGATGTTTTTTATTTGGACTTCTGACCTGATGACTGTTCCGATGGCTTCAGTGAGACCGACACTGATGTATTCTAATTCGCCGTTTTTCGATCTTCCCATCCCACTTCCTCACAACTTGCACATCGTCCCTCACTTGACAATGATTAAGTGTCTCGTGCCGAAGTGCACATTGCTTTCCACGAAGAAAAAAAGCATAGGACCATCTCCACGCTGATTCATTGCCCAACACAACGACTGTCACGGGCTTGAAGGGTTGTCCCTTGTTCAAAATGATTTTCACCCCGTTATCTTCATTATCTCCGCCATGCAAAGGATTCAGAACGCCTGAACTGAGGGCACTTAACGAAGTGTCGAGTAGTAATCTCGGCACTCAGGTCACTTGGGAATTCTCGGGATGTTCGTGCCGACATCTTAATGGGCCTGCTCAGATATTCCATGCGCTTAAGACGCGTGTGATCTTCCTTCACAGCCTGTTCACGCAGGCTTAATGGCCAGAACGCCAAAGATAATGGACCTTGACTAGCTAAGTCCCAGCGCCCTGCATACATCATCTAGCAGTCGGGCTTTAGCAAAGCGGTGACCTGACATATATTTCGGAAATGTGGCCTAAGTCGTTCAGGTGGTATTACTAGCACATGGGGGATATTTTGGTCCAAACGCACATCCTATTGTGATCAAAACAAGCCAGTAAACCTAGGAAGGCTATACGATGAAAAGATTCTGACCCAGTGGTGTAGTTTCGCCTAGTACTAAAAAGAGAGGAAGATCAGGAGAGGAGGAACCACTTTTGTCCCCATCCCCCTCCACACATAGCATCGACCATCATTTTATGGACTGCGATCAAATGATTCTGATTACCATTTCCCTGATTTACCTCTTCTAAATGGTCTCGTATACAATGACAGGTTATCCATTAACCCATTTATCGCTACCTTTAATGTCTTAAATGTTATTGTTTACCCCGGATGGGTCTGCTGTACCAATCGTACATAAATCTCGTACTTTCTTCTAGTGGTTTCGTCGTTTCAATTCCGAAACGCATTCAATTCGATGGGGCTACGTAGTCCTGCATGTGAGAATGGTCTCACCCACCGTCATGCACCTGCATGTGAGAATGGTCTCACCCACCGTCATGCAATGTCGTGAAGAAAATTTTCGATAAATATTATATGATATTCCAAAATCTGCCTTGACGAATGCGATCCGTCTTCATGGCTGGGAATGAAGTTGTCCCTTTAGAAGTCGATCCCTCTGTCGATATCGTCAAACCCTCTCCTCATGAAAATCTGATTATCAATGAGAGGCCATTTTCAAAAGCCACCTGACCATCTCACCAAACACTGAAAACAGTGGCTTTTTGAGGATTTCATGACGAAGTTCTTTCCTCGAGGATCTTCTGCCCATGCTCCCCGTGATCCCACCTGTTCCCAGTTAATACTTCCACTCAAGCAAGCTCCCTGCGGCTCACATATTGCCGTTATTATCTCTTTTGAATTTGCTGGTACTCTTGATCCATCCCTCTTTGGGGATTTTTTGTGGTTTCGATCAGTCATATAAATATTCTGAAATGCTGGTTTTCGTAGGTTAATCCCGTGAAAGAGCTACTCAGCTATCTAATGCTCCATCACCCCATGGCTTCCAACACAATAGTTTCCTCAGTTCCTTTTCGACTGCCAACATTCATTTATCCATACGGGCCATTTCATGTCTGCTTTGACTTCCCTTCTACTAATTCACAATTCCGTCCTGGTGTTCACCGATTTATCCATCCAGGACCTCCCATGCGGCCGTCACTGCTCATTTAGCGGAGTGGATGTGTGTCTCAGTGCATTTGATGGAGCTAATAGAATTCTCGCACACTCGGCCTCTCAATGGCAATATGATATGCCCACTAGTGCACGCCGTCGTGCCTTTTCAGATCCGTGTTCTTTGGCGCCAGCAATGGTCTCTATCGCGATGACACCTCCTCATGATGGTGTCGTATTTCGAGCCATTCCTTCCAACAGTATTCTTGCTATTCGAGGGAGATTTACTGCGATTACGAGGTCACATACCGCGACGCGACAATCTCCGCCCAGGGGCTGAAGGGAGGATGTTCCCACTGGCGCTGAGCTACTCGTAGCCGCGATCCAAGCTCTCTTTTTCTCTCAGACTGTCATTTGATGGATTTGCTCGAGTATTCGCTCCATGGATTTGGGGTCATTTACTGATTCAAATTTATTTCAGCTGATGTGCCTCCATTGAGACCAATTTGCTATGTTACTTCGATTTATTTGTTTCCTCGCACATATTGGATATGGTCTCGCAACGGTTCAAAGTGAGTTTTGTTTTCAATTGCTGAGGAAATTTCAAAATCTTCCGCTGAATCACTGCCTCTGATTAAAATAGAACTGCTTAATTAGCCATGAAAATGTGAAATAAAAGCCTGAACTCTCTCGCTTTTCGTACAGTCTCGAGCTCTTGTTCTCATACTGTTTGTCTCAGATGCTTTCTCATATTCATTTGATGCATTGAGCCCGCTAAGAACTCATTTTACAATCGATGCAACAGGTTGCGAAGACGGAAGCCGTCGTACGCACATGGCGGAAGACAAAGCATCTGTAGCGGAAACGATGAGAAAGTACTTCACGTTCCCACTCCGATTACCCAATCGCTCATTTGTTGTTAAGGATCAAAAATGGGTCCCCTGGAGAAAAAAGACTCTTGTGAATACTCAGGGAATTTTACAAGACCGCTCTACTTGATGGGGTCTCTCTAATGGAAGTGCTCTTCATAGACTGCTCGTGTTTTAAGGGTTAACCAAAAACTTCAAGACGGAGTCAAGTCAAGTCATGCTAGGAGACCTTTTTGCAATGATAGGAATCAAAACGCCTTCAAGTGCACCGCAGCCACTATTCCGGGTTGCCGACAGCCATAAATACCAGTGGGTGTCATTTGCGAGTGGCGAAGACCTTCGTCGGATCGTTCCGATAACATCGACAGCTACTTTGTATCTCGAATCGCACTTTGTGGAAAAACAGAGAACAGAGGTCCCTAATGGCTTCCGAACCTCAAAGAGCAAATGTTGCAATAAAGTGACCTGCTCGAGACCTAGGTGGTGGCTTTTACAATGCGCAAGGTGTTTCCACACACGAACTCACAACTGTCTTCTTTGCTCTTTCATCCACCGCCATTTAGATTGACGAAGTACCGCCGGAACCTGTCATATCCGTGTCACACAGTCCACATTAAACTTCCCAATGCATCAAAGGCTTCAACCGAAAATCGTTCTTTCTGAGTGGGATCTATTTCGTCCCTCTCCGTTCTTCCTTACCTGCTTATACTATTTACAAGAATTTCAACAGATTTCTTTTTGAGAATTTTCGCGCAACGTATCTTGGGCAGGGGGCCTTGATATTCCCACACCATATCTTTGGAGATCTTCCATGGCTACACATTTACTCAAGTTTTAACATTTCAGTCTTTGAGCACCTCATCACTAATGCTTCCCCCTTCACCCCTTGAGCTGCAAAGCGCCCAGAATTCCTTTCATTTTGAATTCTATGCTTGATTCTACTGAATACCTCTCCGGGAGCCCACATGGGTGTTCCAAGGTCAGAATGTGAATAACTGATTTGACTCGAGGAGCCCTTGTATGGAATGGTTTTGATTAGAAGGCAGTAACAGTGCCAATTCAATTCGCGACCCCCCAGTGAGCCGTTTGGCCCTAACCCAATCATCGCCGTATAACGTTTTTAATGGTCACAAAGATTTGTGGCGAGGAACCCCGGCCAAGAATCCATCAAGGACCGAGTGCTCGAGGATTTTTAGCGGTGACCTCAACTTCACTGCGTATGGCCATAAAAGAGACACCTGCACGGGATAGCTATAGAATAGGTGTTGATTGATGTGCTAGGCTTAGTTTCTTCTCACCTACAACCTGAGTGGGTCATCAATCCTGCTCCACACTAACGTGGCACCTGATCGATGTCAAAATTGTGGAAACTGTGGCGATTTACGGCCACTTAGACAGGTGTCAGAGCGCGTCACTATCGCTGTATAATGGTTGTCAGCCAGTATTACTGCAAGAGTCCCACCACGAGCCACACCGTGTCACCCTTCCTGCTACAGCTCTTCAATGTTTAGTCAGCACCAGTTGCGCAAGCAGCGGCTTGCCCTTTTATGTGGATCAACTGCTAAGCGCGACTCAGGTAGCCTAGCCTTTCAAAGGGTCAACGATAGGGCTGACGCACGACCGTGAAATACGAGGAAATCCCCTGGCAGTGACCGGTTGTCGAATGTGATCGTAAAATCAACTGCGGATTGATTGTGGTGTGCTGAAGGGGCCGATTGTCGAAAAAACTCGACCACATTTGCTCGGCGGTTCATGTCATAAACTGAGAATAGCTCTCTGAACGCCATGTCCGTTCTTCGGAAAAAAAACTCCGAATTTCAATCACCCTCGACCCGTACCCCAGCACTAGTATGTCGTCGGGTCGTGTGTCGCGATGCGATGATATTCGAGTCGAAGCCCGGTGCGGGTGTCATACCGAAAACAGTGCTTTTGTTGGTTCAGCGGTACTGGAAATGCAGCAAGGGCAGGGCTTCATTACAGCAGTTGCCAGCAAAATGGCCATCTATAGTATCTTCAAAAAAATGGTGGTCAATTATATTCTCACTCCCAGAACTGGAACTGACATGCATGTCAGGACACTTGATTCCTGCTTGCCTTTGCACTGACCACCAGAACGTGAGAAACAGGGCAAAATCCATGGAAAGCAGGTCTTGAAAAGTGATTACGGCTTTTTTAAGGAGCAATGAATTCTTTGTATGTGGTTGGTCATGAAATGAGGATTTCCTCAAAGCCACGCTCTTACCACTATTTAAACTTCATTTGAAAAGCTTCAGCGCCAAGAAACTACTTTTTCTCTCTTAAAACTTCTTAATCTTGCAGGAAGCTGTGGTGGCCCGTTGGGTTTGACGAATGGTCGAATACGAGATGACCAACTCAGTGCATCGTCGTCGTTTGACGCCGACAGCACTGGTCCTCAACATGCCAGGTAAGGTATCGCTCAAATTGAAGGATTCGAGCAAGCAGGAGAAAAATCTATCGAATAATTATCGATTGGGTGATTTAGCAACAAGGCTGTCTTCGTTAAGTGTATAACCCTTCCCGGTCGGTCGCCAGCTGTGGGCAATATCTGAGATACTTACATTTCATGAAATTTCAAGCTTTCCTCACAAAATTCCGATTAGCTCATGCATGTTTTATAAAGAATAGGACTTTCATGCTTTTGCACTTGAGCCTTTGCCTTGTTTTTTTTTTTCGATGGGCGGTCTTGAATCCTCAATGTTGCACCGTATTCGTTGCTACGGAAACAACACGAAAATAACGGCTACCATCATGATTGCTTCAAATTTAAGCATAATTTTCTCTCGAATCCAGAGTCTATCCCATGCACTTCGTTCCGAGTAATTCTTTCAATAAACGGGCTATCTAATACAATAGATGAAGCATTAAGAACGCCGCTTGACAAGCGCAGGTTTTATGAGCCTCGGTAGCGATTACGACAAATGTAATGGGAGAAAAACTTGATCAATTGTGACGTGAAAGCATGTAATGTCTTCATAGCTGGATATACGCTCTCGCTCCCTCAGTGAGGGATAGGAGTGAGGATCAACACTCAAAAGCAACTTCTTGTACTTTTAGTAAAATTCAGAAGGGATGAAGTTGATCACACCATGTCAAGCATCCTCATTGAACAGAGATCTTTTGAAAAAAATTTCTACTTGTTTTGTAGCTTATAAATGAAAGTTCCGCCTGCATGACATGTTTAGGAGGTGAAATTTCTTGTGTGGCTAGTTTCAAATTGCGAAATATCTTTTCATGACTTTTCGCTGGGTTGGTGGCATCTACACATGTGCTCATTATCCGTTGGAGAGTGCGAGTGCGAGCAGACCCTTTCATTTCTTGAGAATCATCAATCATTTTAACCTTTAATAGACATCTCACTGATCCTCAAATTATCAGCTATAGAATAGAATAAGGAAAAAGAGTGCGAAAACGCGCAGTCGCACACTCCTTGAAGATCTAAGGTTCTTTTACTTTTTGACGAAAACGACGGCAATAGAGCGTCACCCACTTACATACAGAGGCTATTCTCGGACGGACTGATGCTATCCACTGCTAGTACTCTGTGGGAAAACGTATCCTAAAAGTCAGAACCATAGCAAAAACCAAAATTTTGGCCGGGTGTCACCTGAGACGTTCCCTATGCGCGACGGAAGTAATTGATCAGTGAAGTACTCATAAGAGAATATTTCCATGGACATGCAGCTAGAATGTAACAAAATGATGTTTATCAGGATTTCTGGTTGCAATTCAGTGACCTCTTTCACCCAGTGGTAATGACAGTAGTAAAAAATACTGCAAAATCTGCTAATGATTCCATACTCTCAAAAAGGTCTTTCTGCCGATTCTGCGGAGACATCTTTCTGTGGCTTGCTGAAGAAGCTCAGTAGTTCTTTACAGCTAGTAGAGCTGTAGGGCTGGTTTGAGCTACCACTGGGAGGGTAACCAGTGCACAGAAGACTGCGTTAATCACAGAAAAACTCTGACTTCATTGTTTGTACGTGGGAAATACCAGTTCCTGTTATTCCATAAAACACCTCCTCCTTTGTTACCGACTGTTACCGTGAGCAGACGGTCCTCAGAAATCGAGGGATACGGCGGTATTCTTCAATGGCAACCTACATTGTAGCAGTCAGTACTAGCCAGAACAGCTATCTACCCTCCCAGCAACCAATAATCATAGTTCGAGCCCATTTCATTAGGGATAGTCTCTGATGACTTCAGCTGTTGACTCAACAGATCGTCGTAACCCATGTGATTCTGGTCAATTAGTTAGGGGGGTTTGATGAGCGGTGGCAGCACACGCTTCATGTGGCAAATTATCGAATTAAATTGTTTTCGCCGGGCCTAGTCAGCCAGTTAGCGCCTTCATTGGCATCCATATGTCAAGGGAATATTTACGGACATCGTGCGCTGCTCCCATCATACCCCAACGTTACAACGATCACTATCAGGTGAGAATGCCACGCGGGGCAGGCCCATAGGACCATGTCCATTTTCATCATTGGAATTTTGGCGTCCGATTACGGGCGCTGCATCGGAAGTGCGGACCACGAAGCTAATTTGACTCAACGAATCGTGGTGGAATTGAAAACGCCGATCGCGACACAACACGTAGTAATATGTCGGGGAATTTTTCAGGGCTCGTACTCATACTGGCAGTGGAGCGTGGTGTCCATTGCATCAGGTAAACAGCACCCACAAGGAGTGGATCCAAATCACATTTGCCAGAGACACAGGTGGGTGGCAAGAGTTTTCAGGGGATTTTTGATTCTTCACGGCTTCGATCTCGACGGCTCAACGGGTTTTTTGTTGCAGTGGTCACTGCTGTGGAAGTGCAAGGACGCTTCGATGAAGGACGTGGCATGGAGTTCGCTCGAGCGTTCAAGATCGAATACTGGCGGCCAAGACTCAGCGGTTGGGCTTCGTATCGAAGCGAGGAAGGTCTCGAGGTGGGTTCATATTCATGAAGGCCGTACAGATGAGTGAGTGGCGACCTCGAGTGTTGGATGAGCCGAGCAACGCTGACCAACGGTTCATCTCGAATGCGAACAGCTGATCGCATATGGCATCTAGTGGCATTTGCAATTCACAGACAATGTCCATGAGAACAGCAGATGCTACGGGCCACGCACAACCACGCAATAACGACGATAAGAACTACCGACACAACAAAGGGATTAACTCGACGAGGCAATCCTATAAGGGATCAAATAAGCAGTTCTGGGAGATGTAGTGGATCAGGATTTTGAATTTCGGCAATTTTCGAACGCTTCCGCTGTGGGTGGTCTCACAGTAACTTCTCGGAACGAATCTGTACTGCGAAAAACTGTTGCTGGAGGTCTTGGTTAAATATCAAAGTTTGCGAAAAGGTTACATTAAAGAGCTCTCCTGCAAAATGCAGTGTATGAAGAAATGGTAATTGAAGTGGCTGTAATGGTCCACGGGCTTTTTAAAAACCCCTTCGGTAAACCCTCAAGAGAGCTGCCAGCGCCCTAGTATCGTTCGTCTGTTGGAGCGTAGGAATACTGGAATAGAATGACAATCTAAGTTCAAGTGAGCTCTTTATAAATGAATTAGAGGTCTGCTACAGTGTGAAAGAAACATTTCCAAGCACTCCCTGTTGCCCTCCCCCCCCTTCCTTCGAGCAAACCTCATACAAGTGATTCAAATGCACAATACGGCAAAAATGAAGACGCATTCGTATGTTGAGAATACAAAGCTAACAAGATCAGATCGACAATTGGCTGTCGTACAATTCTTTTGGTTCTATCGTAGCCTTCTGCTATACATTCACGTTCAATGATCCTCAGAATCTTTTATGAAGTCGAGTCATCGAGACTCCTTTTGATCGTCGATACTAACGGTAGCGTCAGCATGAGCTGAACCAGTTTTGACTCAAAAAAAGCGAGTGAGATGCTCCGTGTTACTTTTATTGCCTTCGCCTCGAAGAAGTCACGCTTCTTCAACATACATATTAAGCTCTTCAGTGTGGTAAAAGTTGCCTAAAAAGAAAATAAGGTGCATGCTAGAAGAAGCAGTCGATGTCCTTCAGGTAAACGAAGTCTACTCAAGAGCTCCTTACTAAACGAAAAAAAAATACAACAAGACGCTCCCGTCCAGCTAAACACGCACGAACAACAGCTGCGATGGTATGGCTGCGCATTCAGATCGAGAGATCACTCAATAACAGGCCAACCAGTGCTGGATAGGGAGAGGTGGATGAGGTTAAGAAAGGATTAAGCTGGGTTCCTTTGATCTTCGGTCAAATTGACCACCATTGTATCGCGGGCCCTGTGACCACAGATAGTATCTTTTCGTTTGAGTAGCCTGCTCAATAATAAGTTACCTGCTAATTTTTACCTCATAACCTACCCCAGTTTTTCCAGCCCTTATGGCGTTTCCACTCAGTGACCTTGAGAGGTTTTTCGGCACAAAAAAATAATTACAGTGTTTTGCTGGTCTCTAATCTTGTGCTTGCGAGTGACTGGTTAATCCAGAAATGGAGGGATTGTGAGAATCCGATTAGTCACGCAGCACGAGCTCGTGGCTTGCGCAAACGAGCATTACGTTACGCAGGGTTATAACCTTTGTAATCTCAATTGCTTGTATTAGGATCAGTGCTTAGAAACCCTACACACCGTACCCGTTGAGTTTTTTTCGTATCCACTAAGACGCTTGCCACCCAAACAGGGATATGCCTTTTACACTGGGGATACGCTAAAACTGCTCCAAGAATTCTTAAATCAGGGTTACGGCGATATGTCAGGGTCACAGAGTGCTTTCTGATAGGAAATGCATTATCATCCGTTTTTTTCAGTAGGCGTTATGAACTTTTCTCGATTGAAGATCGACTGTTTAAGAAATAATTTCCTGCTGATTACGCTCATCGGGCGTTCTGGCTTTCTAAAATGGAACTGGACCCATTAAGTGGTCTGCCGACGTCGAAGCGCTATCACCTGAGCTCGCTTCCTCCTTTACGTACGAGGAGGAAGAGGAGACTGGGATCACCAATAAGCCAGAGACTAAGCAAGGATGCCCTGGAAAATAGGAAAAAATCGCATAAGAAATTCTTTTGAGGGTTTCAAAAAACCATTTGGGATTAGGGACTGATGGATATTGTAATCAAAAAGCCCTTTTACCACTACCCTTCTCACCTCCGTCACTAAAGAGGTGTTATTTCCAGACAATCCCTGGCAACAGTGACACCCGGACGTCTGAAATTCGCGTGCTCGACGCAGGTATTGTAGTCCGTCGGCTTCGAGTGGTGCCATTGTCGAACTCCACAAGGACTGTCTGTCTTCGACTCGAGTTATACGGCTGTCCCTATGAAGGTGCTCATACTACCTTTCCTCCGACCAATATCATGGAAGCACTGCAAACATTTCAACTTTCAGGTTCCCTCCAATCCTATTCGGCACCAGTTGGCTCTGCTGCCGACGAAGGTCTCTATGTGGACGTGACGTACGATGGTCACATATCCAATGGGATTGCCGAAGGTGGTTTGGGTCAGTTGAGTGACGGTATCACCGGCAATGATCCAGTCATTTCACCACATCGTTGGGTTGGATGGAAGAAACCAGTCGATGGAGGTCAGAACAATAACCTTTACCGTAATCCCCATTTTCTCTCCACCATGATCAACAATTTATTGAGAATTCGTTTAGCCGGCTATGTCAGTCTGCTGTTTATGTTTTCGGAGGCCAGAAATTTCTCTGCACTCGATCTGCACTTGGGTCAATCATCACAAGTGGGAGCAGAGGTGAGAGTATCATTTGTCATTAAATCTACTGAAGATCGGGGAAAAAACTCGCTGGGGTGATATTTTATCTGGATTGTTTATTGCTGTCTCGTCTTCAAAAAAAATCCAATTTCTCGCTATAAAAACGTTTGTAATTACTCGATTAAGTGGGCTGATGCAGTGATCAACTCATCGCATTTAAGATCGAGTTCCATCTAAGGCGATCATGCCTCCCTTCTTCCGGGAATCACTTAATACACCCTGAATTGGTACTGAGGGGTGTGGGTGATGTGGTTACAAGCACCGTCGCATCACTCGTTCACTCGTTAAAGGAATCGTCCACGGCAAATTGCGTTTCTTTGTTACCCATATATTTAAGCTGTATTTGCCTAATAAGGGCCGCATATAAAGTTTCACGCGAAAAAAGAGAATAAGGCTGGGATCACATCCCCGAATTCTTGGCCGGATGGAGGGACGTCCGAGTAAAAGCCCCGAGCCGTCTTCCGCCGCGGCTGGGAACCGAGAGTGGGACTGTTTATGTAACTTCCTTCACCTACAATGCGTCTAAGGCTGTGGCGAATGACAGGGCGGGCACTTTCTTGGAAGCCTCCCTCACATTTTTTCGCGTGAATTTGCATGCGGTCCACATTAGGCAAATGCAATATCAATATATGGGTAGCAGAAAAACTCGATTTCCGTGGACGATTTCTTTGAGTTCTGCCGTAGCCCTCTGCTATATATTCACGTTCAATTACCCTCAGAATGGTTCGTGAAGTCGAGTCGCTGGTCTGGAGACCGAAACGCGCATAGCTGAGCTCTCTGTCCCTTCGAAATCGGCGAGTAGGTCTCACACTCATTTGAGAAGAGTATAACACTGGTTTTCACAGCGGTCGTACCCCAAAAGGCACCGTATAGGTCAAATCGCTATGAAAAATAACCACCCTCGATTGTGAACTTTGGTTCCATGATAATGTCTCGGACAACAAAGTACTGACTCAAACGGCGACTGATCTTTTACAATTATACAGGTTTGCTTAAAAAGCCTTAGCACCGGGTATTGGGTTCCCAAAGCATATTGCATGGCAGTAGGTTAAGTCGTAGACAAATAAATAAAAGAAAAAAATGTGAGTGCTGCACGCGAACGGTCAGTATGTAATTGGAAGGACGAACAAGCATATTAATGGCTATTGCGATCTTTATAGACACTGTAAGCATTCCGAAAATGCTCTATTCAATCAACTTATAAATCATCTCCAACAGATGCCGAGAAAGCCCTTCCTTTTTGATAATGCTTCTACGTATTCATGGTGTCGGGTCTATCCTTCACCCAATTGAAAGAGGATACTCCGCAAGTCGCGTCTCAAGCAGTGTTTGCAGTGTACCCTCCGAATACGATTTTTTGAAAAAAAAAAACCACCAGTGTTTTCTATACCTTTTTTCCTTTTTGGCGGGTGGTTCACTGCGGAGGGGAAGGGGACATCGTAAAGATTTTACTGGTAGCGTCTGCTTAAGCCAACACAAGACTCAATGCGGCAGGCAACCCCTATTTTCTATGTGTACTTTATTGGGATACACCCATCTCTGTGCTCGCATAGGTGAAATTTTTCTATGAAGTTTAGAGCACTGTCAGATTTAGCGGGCGAGTTAACTTGTTCGTTGGAGGACCCTTGTAGGTAAGGGGGGGGGGGGGGTTCTAATCGTGAGTGGCTATTTGAGTGAATACTGAGAAAAAAATTAAAAGCTATGAAAATGTCATCCCATCAGAAGGTTAGCAATATCGATTATTTCATGAAAAGCGAGTAGCAGTGCTGCCCTCTGCGAACAGGGACATAAGTACATTTTTCGACGAGTCCAGGCCATTTCAGGAGTTTCTTATCTTTAAGTTCCCAATATGCACATAAAATGTGTATCAGAACTGAATCCTTTGAAACCGATTCATACGCAATTAAGAGGTGCATTTGAGGCACTCAAGATTCTTTATTGTAAACAACTATCTTCCAGGTATTTTCAAAGGCTGTGATGTCCTTTTCAACTAACGGAGCTGATTTTTCTTCGCGGTTAATTGAATTTATCCCACAATCATTGAACTCACCATCATGGATTCGTATTCCCATCCCTAATCGTATCGCCACTGTTATTCAGGTGAATAATCATACACATACGTGTCTCATTTATTTTCAGTCGTTCATCCACTTTTTATTAAGATCCGTTTATACTTCCCGACAGCTTCCTCGTGGCTGCTGCTGTCGGAAGCGCATTTCGAATCAATCCCGGCGCGACTTGAACTAATCCACTTTGACTCAGACGAGGAAAACTCGGGCAGTATCACCTACTTTTCTGTTGATGAGAGTAACGAAGAACGCCTCGGCACAATGAGTGAGTGTGCACAGACACCACCGGGTCGTATGTTTCAACCAGATTATAAGTTCAAAATGTGAGGATAGTATACCGTAATCAAAATTAGAGATAGGCTTCGAATGTCTTTTCTACAAAAAAACGAAACGGATCCAGGAAACTCAAGCTTCCGCGCGGTTTCTGCCGGAGGAAGGGTTGAGGTAAAAATGAAGCTTTTCGGTAGTGAACTCCTTTAAGCACCCA
Source organism: Trichostrongylus colubriformis (assembly GCA_963978905.1). Classification (NCBI taxonomy): domain Eukaryota; kingdom Metazoa; phylum Nematoda; class Chromadorea; order Rhabditida; family Trichostrongylidae; genus Trichostrongylus; species Trichostrongylus colubriformis. Next base: position 42,124,646 of record OZ022256.1, read on the forward strand.
CAAAATCTTCGCGTGTGGTCAGGAGTATTGTGTGCATTTACAGCCATACATCATTTTGACCACAGCGCACTTTGAATAGCTCTTAGTATACGAAAGGCCCAATTGGTTACGAGCTAAGCAAACCGGACACTTTTGACAAACGGCTGCTACCGTAATCAGGTTTTCGTGGCAGGACCAACACATGCTTCCTTACATCCTCCAAGTGTTTTGGGTTTGGTTTGCTTACCTCAAACACAAAGAACGAAGGAATTATGTTAAAAGGTGATGTTTCAATGTTTACGTTTGAGTGCTATCGCAATGAGGGGAGGGGGCATCTTCTAAAAAGTTGCTTATCTGCGCATCATGGAGAGATCCTTGATGGTCAATCTGTGTATTCACGCGTATACTTTGCCTAAGCCTTGGAGGGGGAAGGAAGGACTCTTTTCCCCTCCATGGCTTAGGTCAAAATAGGGTCCAGATGTGTTGTGGGATGCCTCCCCCTTAATTGTGAAGCACCTAAGTTCGTCGTCACGCGACTCGTGGCGCGCTTCGCGTGCATTGCAGGGGAAGGAACCTTCGACGCAGGGGCCAATATGGGCGAACATTCCTAACATTACAACATAGGTGTGCCCCGTGACCCAACTCTATCACCCCCGATAAGTTACCGCAACCGTGGAGCTCCTCGATGAGCGCATGCGTACCATATCCCGTGCGTCTCCAAAAATAGGGACGGTTTGGGACCGTCACCGTGTCCCATCACGTTCCCCCATTCTCTCCCCATCCCTCGGCTCCTCTCGCCCTGCCGCTCTGAGTAGTGCATTGGGTGTTGCCTGCCCTAGACGGCTTGCGTGGTACAATTCACGGGCAGTTTGCCACATGCCTTCTCCTACGCGGAGAGCGCAGAGAGAACGACAAAACGCGAGAGAGTGTGTGATGACAACGAGCAGCGTCAATACGCGCCCTGGCGCGAAAACTTGATTACGGTAGCAGCCGTTTGTCAAAAGTGTCCGGTTTGCTTAGCTCATTGGTTACGGCATACCATCCTAGAATTCGGAGTTTATAATCCTGTACTGGTTGTCGGAACGATTGCAATTCATTCCTCTCATTGCAGTACTCCTGTGTCTACTTACTTTAACTGTGGTCTTTCCACTCATTGTGGTATGCTTCTACAGGAAGCGTGACAAGATACGTACAGCTTCACCTCCACACGGTTACAATCGGAGTGTTTTCAAGGCGAGTTGAAATCAAAAAGTAATAAGAAAGTAGTAGCATCTATAATAGCGCTGCTTTAGCCGATATCGACGTCCACCTATCAAATGGCTAGAGATAATATGGAGAATGCACTATTAGAAAAATGTCCAATGATAGTGATCTCGTCAGATTATGCTGAGCCTGTGTTCTCCAGGTAACTCGTTCGATTTCAAAAGTACAACCAATTTGTCAATTAGCTGTGGAATTGCGAAAAGACAGTAACCAGCCGATCATAGTTTCAATGATTACGCTACCGAAAATGCAATCCGTTTTAGCATAATCTTGTGGTCATGGGTCTCGACGCCGCAAGTCCCCAGGATCTCAGAAGACTACATGTGGCGAAATTCCCGATGAGAAAGAGTGCCTCCGGGCTTTATAAGAGCCGTCTCTTCAACAGCTACCACTTGTTTTATGGCAGCCTGCCCCTTTTTTCTGGGCGACCCGCCCCTTTTGAGGTAAACGGCGGAAAGAGGGTAATATTTCTCGGGTTTTGACCGTTTCATTAGGTTATTTCTTCACTTCCGTACTATTAGCACTTCGACCTTCATATTTAATGATCCTTCCTTATCCGGTCCAAATTACCCTCTATCACTGCATTTCATGGGCGGCTTGGATACGATTACATTGAAAGTGTTGAATTATGGGCGAAACCTCGAGGCTCGGCCTCGAAAAAGCCTCAGACCTTCCCTTCATGCGCCCGGGAAGCTCATAATCCGATTCAAGCCCGTTGCGCGGCGAAACCTTCTGCCTCTAACTTATGTCGGTATCGTTGCAGCATTTTTCCGTGAGACCGAGTGCGCCGAGATCAGCACGTATAGGAAATCATGCATATCGAAAAGGTCTATAAGTAGTGTCTCAACAGAGTCAAACACGATTTCAGTGCTGTGGATAAATCCTCGCTGGAACCGCTGCTAAACTCCTTCCACAACCATGCCATGGATGCCTCGCAATACGCTGAGACAAAGGATGGAGGCTCATCACCAAGGTAAAACGCTTTTCCTCTTTTTTAGCTATGACCGTAAAACCATCAGGTGTACCCCTTTGAGATTTTTATGACCTCGTCGGTTTGCTTCCATGCCGGGTTTTCAAAGTTTTTATGTTCTTTCTTGGCTATTTCCTTTTTATCTACATTACGATATATGCTTTCTTCAATGAATCTTTTTTTTTTCGAAGGAATCCGCTTTCGTCAGTCGCGAAGTACTCAGATTACGGTGAAGTCTATTGTACCACCCTGCCGGAAATCAACCGCAATCAACTGATTTATATTGAGAAAATTGGTCAAGGAGAATTTGGCGAGGTAAATTTAAAATCAATCACAAGTTGCGAACAATTCCCTCAACGAAGTGTTTGTAGGTGCACCGATGTCTTTTGGAGTCTCGGCAGGTCGCTGTCAAACGTCTTCACAGCACTTCACAAGACGATGAGGTCGCTTTTCTTCGTGAAATCAGAGTACTAGGTACCATTTCAAGTTACTGCGCTACCTACTCATGAATTCAGCTGGAAAACGGCCTCTTAGGTAACCTAAAACATCCCAACGTGGTCGAAGTGATCGGAGTGTCAACGATCGATAAGCCAATGATTTGTATCATGGAGTACATGGTCAATGGAGACTTACGGTCGTATATGAGTAAAATGGAGCACGTCGAGTGAGTTTTATTAGTGCTTGTTTTCTGAAGTGGCTTGTACGATACTTCTCAATAGAGACCTCTACGCGAAAGGGCCTTTCTCAGAGTGTGGGCCACTAAGACAGAAATTCGCGTAGCAGCAAGTGACGCCGTGCATGCGAGCCAAGGTCTCCGTATGTATCTGGGTCCCGAAGCGACCACTGTGTCCTACGCCTTAATTTAAGCCTTATCAGGCATATAACTGGTTGTAATCTTAGCACCCAGCTACACACGGTGACCCTAGCATGCGACACATCACGTCGCACGCAGCATTCTGCAACGCGAACTATCTGTTTTAGTAAGACTCACCCCATCGCCTCTAAACTTTCGGAGAACATTAGTCTGGGATTCTGGAAGGTGATGCATGTCCTCCAGCAGTCCATGAAGAAAGAGAACATTCTAACTGTATTTCACAAGGTGCTCCACAGCAATTAGTTCTCAGTGAGATACCCAATAATTTCCCCTTTTTTCAGTAGCCACTACTGCATTTCCGTGGCAACGCAGTTAGCTGCCGGATTAGCTTATTTGGAATCCTGCAATTTCGTTCATAGGTATGCAATAATGTGAAGTGCTTCATCGATGGTGGAATGTGCATAATTCTTTGCTTTCCAGGGATATTGCGGCTCGGAATTGTCTAGTGGACGAAGAGGGAAATGTGAAAATAGCTGATTTTGGAATGGCACGAAGCCTTTACTCGAATGATTACTATCGAGTAGAAGGGCAATTCGTTTTGCCAATCCGATGGATGGCATGGGAAAGCTTACTTCTGGTCAGTCGCTTTTTCTTAATGACTCCGTTCTCAATGAACACTGAAGCCTCCCAATTAAAAATCGATCTCCGTCAGAATTTGAGATCGGAGATCGACTTTTAATTTGGGGTCTGCGAGAGACAGATTGATGTAAATAATTGGCTATTCGGTCACTAGCTCATAGTTGGTGCATGTTGCTATGGGCCATGTATGTTACGCACGAACATGATGCAGACACTAAGTATACACGGTATACAGCCATTGTACCGCACCCACCGTGATGTCTGGCGTAACATAAATGTGGTGTTACTGTAACTGCACACTACCCTCTACCACACGCCAGACCCGTTTTCAATTTTCACCATCTAAGTCAGACCCGTTCGAGCCCCTGGTCTCCAGTATCCCATGATATTCGTCGTGGGGAGGTGAAGACGCCCCTAAGTGAACGTTCAAAAGGAGGGGGATAGCCCTACCATTTTTCGAGGGTAAATCCGTAATGCGGTGCGCCAGTTCTTGGACAGTGCAAGGCGTATTATAACCGGTTGCCACTTGTCGCCTAGTATTGGGATGGGCGGACAGCGCATTCATGATAAAGACTATTGTAAGTATGTACGGTAGGGATGTACCGCGTATGCTTTCGAAGCTGACGCATGAGGGGTCCCACGCCACTCATTGTAGGAAGACAACAAACGCGATTTAATGCATGACTCATCCTGAGAACTGACTAGGGCTGAGCACAATGATCGGCCTAAATTCAAAAATTTATCATCTTCCCCCTCTTAGAGTAGTCGACCAGCTTCTGCCTTTTTGTTGCAACTAGACCGGTTAATAACCATTATAAGAACCTTTTTCTGGTTAAAGTGAGCACGAATTGCATATAACTGGGCTTTGTTCGTTAGTGAGAAGCGCAAAATGTTCTCGACGTGAGCGGTTAATTCAGCCAATTGCAATTTCAGGGCAAGTTTTCCACCCATAGCGACGTATGGGCGTTTGGTGTAACGCTTTGGGAAGTCTTCAGTCGATGTCGTGAAAAGCCCTACGGTACGCTGACGGACGACCAAGTTCTGGAAAACATTCAGCACATGAGCACCACCTCCACTCTGAAGGTAAAGGTCTTCATTCACGCACGCCGCTTTATCCATCTCAATACCTTTCAGCATCAATTAGAACGCCCGACGCTGTGTCCAGAGAGGTTATATGCGAATTTGATCGTTCCGTGCTGGCTATACGATCCACAGGCGCGGCCATCGTTTGAAGCACTGCATCTGCAACTTCAAATGCTCATCCATACCAGGATGACGTGAGCGTTGGCGATATCCCTGCGCTCTTCAGCTCTCAGGACTTGTCCCTTAACAATACGGTTATGCTCGATTTCCCGTCTATCTTTCATTCACATATCTACTTCACTGGTGTTGTTCAGTTTTATCACGATACGCAAAGCTCATGCGATTACGACCGATGACTTCGCTGTTTCTGTCCTGTTTTCTACGGTCTGTACATAATAGATATTTCGAGTCATTCCATATTTATAGGTTCCTAATAATAAAGTGTTTTTCTTTGTTTCGTTGATGTAGATGTGAAAACCCAGCCCTTCTTTCATTGAGCGCGATGCTTCACAGACCCTTCTGGTGTAGGCTACCTGACTGTTTGAGAAGACTACCAATCCATGATGACTCTAATCCACTATATCCACTCACATTTTAAAAGCAATACAAGTTACGCTCTTCATTATTTGAAGTTCCAAGCGTCCTTGTACAATCTCTCGAGCAAAACAAGTCGTCATGAATTAGGTCTGAGCAGCGCCTCTTTCGATCAGAGCATGCAAATGTTTTAAGGTTGAGCGATTCGAGCATTTCCTACCTTGAGGTTTAAACCATGTTCTAATGCACATGATTTCCTTAGGTTCAAGCTTTGGCCGGTTGCGACTTCGCGAAGCTTCAGTGATGTATTAGTTCGATGACCTAGAGGTTCTTGAATGGTTTTGAGTGGAAAGTGCGCATTTATTTTTATTTTCGGGAGTGAAGCACATGTGTTCATAAGAAGAGTGAACATTCCGAGACTGAAATTCGCTCTAATTTTCCTTATAGTAAACATAGTGATGTGTCGGTAACCACGCAGACGATGTGGCCTTCACTTTCTGCGATAGCCACCGCTTTATACGATGTCAAACTTTATATGCGTAGTTTCGTCTCGACAAATAAACACCGATTTCGTCTTTTCTACCACTCGTTCTGACTTTCCTTCAAACCAGAACGTGCAGATCTCGTATTGGGCGCCAATCGTCGAAGAAGATTTCCGTTAAATAGGGTCCACTTGGCCATATGATGAACGACGTATCCTTTTATGTACATGAGGAGAAATGTTGGAGGGGGTCGGTAGTTGTCTCACTGTTTTCATTTTGCGAACAGTTCCACTCAAATTATGTTTTTGTTTCATTCAAATTCGCCACAGGTCACTTCTGTTTCTGCATGTCCGAGGGCTAACAAAAAACACTACGAGGGAGGTCTTTCAGGTCATGAGCGCTTTTGGAAACGGTTTTTTCCATTATGGGAGGTTCTACGAATGTCAAAACAAAAGATTTTCTTGAAAAGGCGATTTCATCCCACTTAGTGTACCGCATACTCCTTGCAGCGTTGATCATGTACACATCCGAAGGTGCTCTTCTATTTCACATACAAAACAGTCAAATGCGAAAAGAAGTAAAACTCCTCCTCCACCATGTAATTAAATGCGTAGCAGTTTCATTACAGTCACCCGACATTTGGACACTGGGGCGATCGGATGGCCTATTGGGTACAACGATGAACCCTCAAACGGATGAAATGCTTGGTTGTTGGTTCCGATCCCGGCATTGCCAAACTTATAAGAAAATATAATATATAAAAAATAAACTTAAACTTATAACTAATTTACACCAAGTGACAATGTTTTTCGTTGACAGCGTGCAGGTTGGCACTATTTACGAATTTTTACTGAATTTGGTGATCTGACTCTTTTGGGCACGTAAAGGGCCCATAGCGCTCAAAATTCGCGGTTTCGCACAAAATGAATGCCATATTCGTGTTAAGTGGGTCCACCCAATCTTGAGGACATATTTTTAGTCAAATCCAAGTTTCGACCTCAAAGGCACAGTTCACGATAATTTTCATGCGTCTTCGCGTTCCGTAAAGACTTCTAGGGTGCTGAAGAACACATAAGCGAAAAAAAAACAGCCAAAAAAATCTCCGAAAATGCTCAAAATAAGCTGTTTTAGACCTATTGCTTCGGCGAGTTCTCAACTTAGAAGCAAGCATTTGAACAAGTTTTTGCGTGATTATATCATTCGATAAGGTTGCTATTACTATGAGAAGCCTCCCTATCCTATCTTATCGCAGTCCATATCATGCCTCTCATCCAGGTAGATGCCACCGCTGCTCTGCTGGCTAAGTCGTAGAATGGGTGTGGGCCAGCTTGAGACGGTGCCCACCAGCTGAATTTCGGCTTCTTTACGCGTTTGGCGCTCAACGCTCACGCCGCGGTGATGGCACAGCTTTGCCGTTGTGGTAGGGCCTATCTTCTGGCGGATGGAACCAAGACACTTATATTATCGTGAACTGTCCCTTTAACTTCGATAAAGTCTGCGTGGTCATGGGTGCACGGTGCCCTTTCTACTCGTAGAAGTGAATAACTAACGAAATCGATGAAAATCAATGGAATATGCACAGCACGAATGCCTGACACTATATCTGTAACTACCAAGCATTGAACAAGAGAAAAAGTGAGAATTATCTGACAAGTGGTATCGTCGTCTCCATCGTCGAACGTGCAGTCGACGGTATTATACCAATGCCCAGCTCAAATATTCGAATTTGAGTCAAAAACTCGATTGGGTGTCAACCGAGTAGCCTCCAACGTCCATTACCACGAATTGTCACGCACTGCTTACCATGGCTTACGGAGACAAGGAAACTTTTGTTTACAATTCGTACAGTGATTGTAGCATTTCTATGCACACATATTAACCCTCGGGAGTGCAGAAACATAATTGATCTGTGGCTTATTTAATTGAAATACAATCTCCAGCGATAGGTTCTTTAACTGCAGGTTATGAATCATTTCACAGTACGATATTTAATCGACAAACTGGATTGTATTTACTTGGAACCTCGGAAAGGGGGCTACATTGCCGAAAAAAAGTTTGGGCTGACAAACACGAGTAGTTAGATCAGCGGTGTACAGTAAACGAAGAGAGATTTCGAGCGTGGGCATTAATTCGAGTCGAAGCGAACCTACCTAACGAAATGCAAAATGATAATGGCACCCTTGACGTAGTTGGTTGGACTTCCAAACCTTGTTAAAGAAAAGGCTGTACAAATGTATTAGGTTGTCCTAAAAGTCTTGTAGTATTTTTCCAAAAAAAATCAGTAACTCTTGTTCACTTCGAGGCAGGTCCAGGCGGTTCGGGAATATGGTAGAACGTTCCCTAAGCTTTCTAGGAAAATATATATTGACCCATCAGATCCCGTGGAGAGAGCTACAATGCCCGTTGTCGATACCTCGCGGTGTCATCTATTATGAGCGGTCTTGCGGCACCAAAACGACGGAAGCTTGCCACTCCATCAGCGCTGCATTGGGCAAGGGATGTGTGAGCTACGAGACCATGCGCCGCTGGTCTATCAGCTTGAGCAACGGCGAGATGGACATGAAATACAAACCACGCTTGGGACTGTGCTGGTTCTGGGACGCGGAGGGAAGAATGCTTTTCTGCGAGGTGCTGGTACAAGGCGAGACAGTCACCGCTGCCGTACGCACCCATCAGCTCCAGCAGCTCGCCGTCGCTGTTCGAGAAAAAGGCCGGAAAAGGTCCGCGGCCGCCCTTCTTCATGACGACGCCCGCTCCTATTTCGCTCCCATTTCGCAAAAAGTACCCAGGCCAAGTTATAGGAGCTAGGTTGGGATGTGCTGTCCCGCCCGCCATACTCTCCAGACATTGCCCCTTCTGGCTATCACCTTACCCATCCTCTCGCATCCTTCCTGGCCAAGAGAAAATTCGTTGATTATGACTTGCTTGCGAAGGTGATCGCTGACTTCTTCGACTCTCAGAACCCAGAGTTCTGGGAGAAGGGAATCAACGATTTTCCTATGAAGTGGCAGAGGGCTCCCGATAACAATGGTCACTACGTTGTTGCCTAATTGTTGTTTGTTGGACGAAAAAAAATAAAAAGTGATGATCGAAAAAAATACAAGACTTTTGGGACAACCTAATATAATCCACAAGCGATAGTTCTCTAGGTGAAATCAACTCCGTGTGTTCTCAAAACAGAAGAAAACCCATGACATAGCTGATGACTAATACGGTATTGATATAAACATCATAAATTTCGATTGGTCAATGGATGGGGGCCACAGCTGCCCCATTTTGTCTTCATACCCGCGTCTGCACCCACATTTGCGTGGCATTTTCGAAGTCGAGCGATGGATCGCTAGGATCACTCGCGTGGGAGCAGATGCGCTTTCGAAAAGGATGTAGCAGCCACGCTCCGAGATTAGGTCACTCTCCTGAGGATACTTGGTATCTCCTATGTATCCCCTACAACTCCAACGCTTCTCCAGAATTCTCCTGACTGATGAGAGCATACGGACCCGCATCATCTGCAAGAAAATTCAAAAAGTGGTTCCGCAGTTTCACAAATCTCAACATAATCTCAAATCTCTTCTCATCTTGTTTAAATTGAAGAACAACCGACGGAAGTGCTAAATGGCTAGTGCTAGTCGGCAACGTGGAGGACTGAGCCTAATGGACCCTCGGTTGTTGTCCTCCCCCATCGGGAGTCGCTGAGCCCTTGAAATGACGAGAAATGATATTTCAGCATGTTTTTTTTTCACGGTTATGTTCACCCAATCTTCAACAGCTCGTTGCAAACCCCTCCTTCCTATCTCCCACACCCAGATCCCATCCAATTCAGTTTCCCTCCACCTGAGGACATTCTCTCCCTGTAAAGGCCTTCTCACCTGACTGTGCTCGAGGGATTGCCTTTGGAGTTGGCTGGTGATGGTGCCGGCCACTGGTCGGGCATTGCTCCGAACCCGCGCATTCAGGGTACACCGAGATCCGAGGAGTCCTCATCAGAGGGATCTTTTTTGAGGGTTGGGAGATGGGAGGGGGCGGGGCTAGAAGGTCAATTGCAGAGGTCGGGAATGGTTCCAGGATTAGAGAAACTAAAGTGACGAGAGCATTAGAGAAACTGAAAAGCGTGAAAGGTCTTCATCTTCACAAATTCCACAATTCTGCATTTTCTTTATCCTTCTTTTCACAACTTCGCAAACTCCGTAACTTACTCAGTCGATACCTATCCGATCCTTTTTCGCAGATTTCGCAATTCTGCGTTGCGCACTATGAACGCTACCTAACCGCACAAGTGTAGTGATCACGCTGTGGAACTTCCATTGATATCAACTGGTTGTTATCGACTTTCATAATCACATTGCTTCACACTGTAATGCACGCAATGTGTACTGTGCGGTGATTAAAGCGGTAACTGTTTCAACCAATGAATTACCTTCAAGCAGGATATAGGAAAGCCATTAAGCTGGGTTTTTCAATTGTGCCTACACTTGATTTATAGCAGTAGAACGAAATCCGTGAGTTTTTCGCACCGTGATGCTAAGTACGTACGCTTGCAATATTTTTCGCTGTGCACTGAGGTATGAAGGAGTTTTAAACCTCATACATGAGGACTATCGAAGAATGCAAACACCAATTGCTTATACCCCTAGACAGCAACATTTGTGAGAATCTTTATCAAATACTTGTCATGGAATCAGCAAAAACCGCACGTTTTCGGACAAAGCTGCTTAATTGTAGCCGTGGAGAATTTCATTCTGTCGCAGAAACCACTCGCTTTGAAAGAAAGGCAGCTGAAATTCACTTCAGGTATTTCGTGGCGAGGAAACGCTAGAGTGTAAGATTTCTTACGAGAAGCTATCCTGGCAATTGGATCCACTTCCTGTGAACAAGGAGGAAGAGAAACCACTTCCTGTGATCGTGGGGAAAGAGAAGCCACTTCCTGTGATCGTGGGGAAAGAGAAGCCACTTCCTGTGATCGTGGGGAAAGAGAAGCCACTTCCTGTGATCTTTGGGAAAGAGAAGCCACTTTCTGTGATCACGGGAGGAGAAGGTTTCGTAACTGGTTTCCTAGTTGTAGTGGTGGTCTGCTGAGGAACAGCTCGAGGAGTAGTCGGTTCAGACACGTCAGGATTTGTCTTTGACCTGTCACTTGTTGCAGGAACTAAATACTTTGGTTTAGTCAAGTAAAATGGCAAGTATGGAAGAAATATACAAAAAAGTTACCGTGACGGTATTCGAGGACAGTCTTCGTCTTGTCAAATCTGTTATAGGTCATTATCGGAACACGGTTTGTGTAAGAACGAAGGGTTGTTCCAACAGCTTCATGTGAGCAGAACCTTCAATATTACATAACTTAGTAGGTAATATGGCACGTATCTTGATGCGATTCAATAACCACTACCGTTATGATAATTACTGTGATCAAGATGGTGTGCAACAAAGAAACAGCGGATCATTTCAGTTAGGCAGATTCTCTTGAAAAATTTCGTCTCAGAAGTCATCTTTACACCGACTTCGTACCTGTAGCCAGTTAGAGTTTGGTCCTCGTTGGTCTTGATCTCCACACCAGCATATTTGCAACCGTCAACGGAAACTCCTTTCGTGAAATCTACCATCCTTACTTCAATTTCGGTTCCTTCAGGAGACTGTAAAACACGAGATTGACACATTTAATGACATGTATCGTAGATATTAATGACCATCGGACTGTTACATTACTGAGAAAGGCGTTTTAACATTTGTCAACCACTTTCACTTCTCGGCAAAGGAATGCCCAAAAAAGCTGTGATGCTTTATGCAAACAATTTATAACGTGAACAAAACGTACTTCAATCCAGTAGTTGCATGTCAAAAAGTCTTCTTCCTCATCGCCGCCACGGCCAATTACATCCTCGAACCTCTGCCAGGCTTTCGAGGCTTGAATGGTTCCGCCACATCCCGGTGGCTGAAGTGAACGTTTTTTACACACTGTCTATCATACACTTACATACACTTGAATGATAGCGCACTCTTTCGTTGCAGAGATCTCCGCCGTAGCCGCCAGGGCATATGCACTTTTGGCAGTTTCGTGGATGGGGAAATCCGCCCATCTGGCACTTGGCCGACGTAGTGGGGTTGCATCTTTCTGAAACATCTGATTAACAATGAAAAAACAGTAAATGACACTGATTTTTGTCTCATATGTTTTTGACCTACCATATTATGACGGTGCCATTAGGGCTAGATTAATACCCCATGCTTAGCACTAGTATACATTTTGATGCTAGCGCATGGCAGATAGCAAACGTGATTGTTTCGGTCAAAGAACGGACGTGCGCTCCTGCACTAGTTTGCAGATGGAAGTAAGAGCGAGCTCTTTGCAGACGGATAAATTTCGTGGTGCCTGTTGAGAGTAACTCATCAAACCTTTGCATTTGTAGTGTTCGTTGAGCATGGAAAGGTCGATGAATGAAATGAATGGAGATCCGAGAGTTTGTTGATAGGAAACGTCGTTGGGTACCATTGTCGGCTTCCCATTATAAGATGCACTGATAGTAAAATTTGAATACTTTTGAAACAAAGGTAAGGAACATAATATTATACTCGTGATAAATGAAAATCTGGGATGTGAAACCGTACATCTTGTGTGAAAACACACCTGTTTGCGCCATAGTGCAAAATGCTACCGAAGTCGTACTTCATACCATAGTTGTCGTTTCTCTGTGGTGTCTCTTTATTGAACTGATCCAGCCAGTTCGCATAAAAAATAATTGATAAGTCATCGCTCACTGTTGTACGAGTTTCATTTTATGACTACATATACATAGAAGTTCACTGCTATATTCAGTTTAAGACTGACGATTTCCTTGACAACTCTTCCACCCATTCTGAATGTGTGAAAATATGAGACTCCAAAATGTTTATTTCAAAAAAACTCAAAAGACTGTAAAAGTCCCAAAAGTTTTCCAAAACAAGTTGCAATATTTCTGTGCGTAGCACCTTCCTCAGGCCTAACATTTCTTTAGTTAGTTAATTAGTTTGTAATATACAAGGTATATTACAAACTAATTAGTTTGTAATATACCTTGTATATTACACAATAATACTACTGCCACTTTTTAGGCCTGAGGAAGGTGCTAACATTTCTTTAGTTAGTTAATTAGTTTGTAATATACAAGGTATATTACAAACTAATTAGTTTGTAATATACCTTGTATATTACACAATAATACTACTGCCACTTTTTAGGCCTGAGGAAGGTGCTACGCACCGAAATATTGCAACTTGTTTTGGAAAACTTTTGGGACTTTTACAGTCTTTTGAGTTTTTTGAAATAAACATTTTGAAGTCTCATATTTTCACACATTCAGATATTCATGAGGCTTCGCGACAGCACAATTCTAAGATATCTTCCACCCATTGTAAACCACAATTTTTACGAAGTATTCAGCTGGAAATATGGCTACTTTTAGCGAGCGGACGAATACGGTCGAGCGATTTTAGATCGGGTTTGGGTGCTCAGTGAAGCGAAATTTACTCTCTGTAAAATAGGTGATTGGTAGAAGGAAAAGAGAGTGTTGTGTAGCTAGCTCGCGATATGTTATAAGCTTCTCACAAAAACATCTATTGGTCGGCAAATTCTTGTGAATTGAATCCTTCAACATACGAGATCTTCATGCACTGCTTACGCTTACCACTCCTCACCGATTCCCATTGCTACAATCGGTACGTAATTGGTGCAATGTGCAGGAAAACAACTATGCAATGGGATGAAACAATGTCTTCTGTTTTTCGAGTTTCCAGCACTGTTTTCTACATTGCCGCACTACATGCAGTACCTCTATTTTTACTGACGACCGTGCTATCGAGCTTGCCAAGAGTGGTGCAACTTACATAACCACTACATACAATGTTATCGATTCTGAGCGTAGAAGACTGATTGCTGTTTCTTCGGAACAGTTCAAAGCTACATACGCTTACCTTGATATTATGCTTGAGCAACATGATGTGTTCGTCACGATCATATCGGGATTGTTCGTGGTGGAATCCAAGAGCGTGACCAAGCTCGTGCGCCGCAGTGCCAATTGAATCACAACCTCTACCCAGCGATAGCTTCTGTTCTTTACCCAGCCTTCCCACATATGACCAACATCCTTGCTCCGGGAACGCCATTATTCGGTCCGTTGCTGGAACGGAAAGGTAATTCAAGTCAGTTCTACAACATTTTGTGTCCACTTTCGGTATAAAATGTAGATATTGCTTATTGTTCAAATGTGAAATTTTTGCTAAATGAAATGGGTCAGATACGCTTATCAATTACTTTAACCGATCATGAGAAGAATTAGAGAAGGAGGACAGTCACGCTTGAACGCTGTCGTATAATAATTCTCACCCATTCGGTTTTCTGCGAAATTGATGCAGGTATCCTTCTCCCACAGTTTTGCTGCTTTCACAAACACACTTCGCATTTTTCTACCTGCAGATTGGTAGCAATTATCACAGTGCAATGAATCTTGTAGATCAAAATCAAACTCCTGTGCTTACTGGCTAAAGCATGGAAGTAGTAGTTCACTCCATTTGCCCATATCGTGTTCGGATACCTGTGGTCCTTGAATGCTTGACGTTTTGTACGATTTGATGTTCCTTCAACTTCAGCAGCCACTTCCTCTATATCCTCCACGATCTCATCTGCTTGCTCCCTTTAACGATACTCCGTGTAATGCAAAATTTTTGCAGTTTCCTATCCTACACGTACTCGGATAGAACCATGTCGCCTTGATAGAGATCTTCAACAATACCACTGTTATTATTGATTTCGTTAATGGTGTCTCCCGTTTGTTTAACATGATCCCTCTTGAAGAACCGCACGCTCTGTAAAATACAATTACTGCCTATCTTCTGCTAAACATGCACACAGCACATCCCCGTGCGAATCGTTCACGTTCCGAGACCGTTTCCTTATATGTGACTAATGTGCATTGCGCAAAGAAACCTTTTTGGTAGCTGATCACTATCACCTTGAGTTTTTCCATGATTGCCTTCAAACGCTGTGGTGTGACCTTCAACGACTTCACTATTTTATCCTTCATGCTCCCGAGCTTGTTACGGACTTTAAGGAAAGCCGTATTATTGAAGAACTGAAATTGTGTGGGAAAATATAAAGACAGCTTCAAAAAAAGACAAAAAGTATGATTATTCCAAGCCCAGTGAAACGCGAAATTCAAAAGGGGGAAAGTTACAAAGTCGATAGTCGATTGTGAACGTGCACAACCTTTTTAAAGCTCACGATCGTTGCATTCTTAATTTTTTGACCGACGTTTTTTGCTCCGGACAAAAGTCCCTTAGCCTTCTCCATGACGCCTCCAAATCCAAGGAATCCATTGGTTGCCACGACCAAGAGTAAGAGGAGCAATATTGCTCTCATCCTGTAATGGGATGAATGTTATCTTTGCAGACTCAAGTAAGACCCAGTTACAAGCTGCAGCAACGATAGTGTGGGAACACTTATGCAATAACACTCGGAATATATGTATTCGCTAGTCCTGCCATCATTTTGCTATCATCCGGTGCAAATTTATCATGGCTTTGCCCTTCAAAGGAAGGGGCTCTTCTGAAATGGCCGTGCTATGTGGAAGGAGGGGTACTTCTGGAATTTATCAAACATGCTTGAAGCGTTCACTGAAGGCGTGGGCTGTACTCGAGGTGTAATGATTTGAGAACACGCTGCGCAGCTCCCGTCTCCATTTTATTGCCTTCTGACCCCATGCACACATCATAATGTGACGGCTGGAAAAATATTGGAACACTGTGACACGGCGACAAAGCCTTTATTTTGCATCCATAAGTCAATCACAATCTAATCATATGCCGAATTTTCCAGCTACGCCACGGTGCAAATGAATGATTGCAGCTTTTTTGGTCCAAGGCTAGCATGATGCTTGGGCGTCATTTACGTCAACGTTTTCGGATGGAGATTTCAAGCGTGGGCATTCATTTGAGTCGAAAAGTGGTACCTATGAACGAAGTGCAAAATGATAATGGCACTGCTTTTGACGCGCCTGGTCAAACTCCCGAATCTTGTTAAAGAAAACAGGCTATACAAAGGTATAATCCAGGTGCCAGTATTGTAGAAGCAGCCGTAGAAACCTCGCAAGTCGTCGTCCACCGGACCATCTTTCAGAGCTTGGCGAGCTAATGATGTGATATGTAACAAGAGAATAAGTGCATCTGTGCTGCAGAAATATCCCTGCAGCTGGCTTATCTGGTAAGCGACGATGTGCCCGGTTTCCACGCCTGCTTTCACAATACTGGCACTTGGATTATACATTTGTATAGCCTGTTTTCTTCGACAAGATTTGTAAATCCGACCAAGCGCGTCAAGAGTGCCATTATCATTTTGCATTTCGCTCATAGGTAGGTTCACTTTTCGACTCGAATGAATGCCCACGCTCAAAATCTCTATCGTTTCCTGTCCTCAGCTGATCAAACTACTCGTGTTTGTCAGCCCAATCTTTTATTTCGGCAATGTAGCTCCCTTGCCGAGGTTCCAAGTAAATACAGTCCAGTTTGTCGATTAAGTAGTACCGTACTGTAAAGTAATTCATGACCTGTAGTTAAAGAACCTATCGCTAGGGATCGTGAGCATAAAAATGCTGAAATCACTTGTACGAAGTAGGACCAAAAAGTTTCCTTGTCTTCATAAGTCACGATATGCAATGGGTAACAAGTCGTATTGTATGTACCGTGGCCTATGAAGACAAGAAAACTTTTTGGTCCTACTTCGTACAAGTGATTTCAGCATCTTTATGCTCACGATCCCTAGCGATAGGTTCTTTAACTGCAGGTTATGAATTACTTTACAGTACGGTACTACTTAATCGACAAACTGGACTGTATTTACTTGGAACCTCGGCAAGGGAA